>BSBK01010268.1:365000-712500 GCA_027943335.1 Chamaecyparis obtusa
AGTGTTGTCATTAGTATCAAGGTAGATCAGTCAGTTACCTATGTTGATCAATCAGTAAAAGGAAGAACTAGATACTACATTATGCTAGTCGTTAACTAAACAAGCCTTCATACTGACTTTTCACAAGGCAATAACCAAGAACTAAAAGGAAATAGTGTTAATGGGCACCAGAGCATTTTTACCAAGCATTAATGTATACTAAATACCAAGTGTCAGCAAACACCACAGCACTAGTGAATTCACCGAGTAGGATTGATAGTGTTTATCGAGCAATCCAAGAACCAACATAGTAATTAGTTATGGCACATTTATCTATGCAAATGGTTACAACAGAATCACAAAACATTTACCAAGATTGAGGAACATTTATTATAGATGTAATCATTAAATGTGATGATGATCTCTATGTAATTATGTAATCTAGGGTTATTTTTGTATACCATAGATCTTAGGTTATTTTCCTAAGAAGATGTAAAACCTAATTAGGTCATGAAGGTTAAGCGGTGATGAAAATCAAAGCAATATGATATATATATAAATGTTATTCATGACATTTTGACATATGAAGAAGAGCTTTTGACTGGTGAAAATGAAGGACAAGAAGGAGATCTTGAAGAAAGCAATCACCTTCAAGACATCAGTTATCAGTCAAGGTTGAGTAGTATACAGAGACATTCTGATATTCAGAATCAGTCAAGGCTATCAAGTAGAGCAGAGGACAAATATCCACACATTAATGTTATATGTATTAGACATTTCATAGATCTGATTCAGACAAGCATAAGTTGTCATTTACAGATACTTTATGTTATTCTCTAACCATAATAACGGAGTTGGAAAATCTCTTAATAGACTAGACCTAACAGTCTTTTGTAAATCTCTTAACCAAGTACACACTCAAGTAGTGTTGTTAAAATCCTTTAACAAGGTAGATCTAGATGAACTTATTGTTACTCATAGTAGGGTAAGATCACCGAAAGTGATCACAACTTGTAGCCCTAACAGGCATACTTTTTATCTGCAGTAGTGAAGAATTTGTGGGTGTCATCCCCACCGTAGTTTTTACTTTCTCACGGGGGTTTTCTACATAACAAAAATATTAGTGTTATGTGATTTAATTATTGTTTGTTTTCACCCAAATTTTTGACCTCATCTGGGGCCTCTAAAGCCTTCAAAACTGAGTTCAAAAGTTTCTGTACCCTGCTGGTGAATACCAAAAATCTTCAATATCTTCTAATATACACTTGATCTGGCAATGAAACTTTACTGGCAAACTTATATGACCAAAATGAACCTCCAAGAAAAGAAATAAGATCATTCTGAGCACATACAAAAATTACCAAAAATAGTAACTTTCCATAAATAGCAGCTTTGCACAAAATAGCCTTATGAATACAAAAATAGAAATATTTTGGGTGATGCAAGATTGCTCTTACACCCAGGATGCTCCTGCATCAGACACCCGGGTAATTTGAGAAGTGACCCTGTCACGACTCAAGTGTGTAGAGGAAAACCAAGATGGATAACCTCCTCCTTTGTCAGCCATGATGAATCTTCAATAGGTCATCCTTTCCATTTGACCAGTATTCTTCGATATGTCATGTTCCTTGTGCTTCTGCCAACAAGACTGTCCAGTATATCTTCGATCTCCTTAGTGTCTAAACTAGTTGCTGGAATACTCCACTATGCTGCTGTGATCTCATCTTCAACACCTCCTTCATGATACTCTGTCAGATCTAAAATGTTAAACACTGGCGAAATATTTAGCTCAGTAGGTAATTCTACCTCATATGCATTTCCTAAATCATGTTTCTTCAGTATCCTACATGGTCCAAACTTCTTCATTTTTAGCTTGTTATATGTACCAACTGGAAACCGCTCCTTCCGCAAATGAACCAGGACTTCATCACCAACCTAAAATTCCTTATACCTCCTTTTCTCATCTACCTTAGCCTTATACTGTGCATTCATCTTGGTAATATGCTTCCTCACCTCCTCATGGATGTTCTTCAAGTGTTCTGCAAAATCCTCAGCTTCAACACTACTTATTTCCTCCTTTATCTATCTTCCTCAATTCAGATGCATTTCCTTGGACTACTTCCATATACAATCTGGGAATGGTGATTTACCAGTGCTTCTATTGACAGAATTATTGTATGCAAATTCCGCCTATGATAAAATCAAATCCCATCCTGTTGGCTTATCTCCACCCCAAACATCTCAGCAAATTTCCCAAGCTCCTATTCACCACTCTGTCTGTCCATCAGTCTATGGATGATGTGATGAACTAAACCTCAAATCTGTCTTCAACTTCTTCCACAATGTAATGACCAGAAATAATCCCAACAAACTTAGTGTCCCAATCTGGAAAACTATGGTCTTTGGCAAACCAGAAGTCTCACTACTTCTCTGAAAAACAATTCTGGCTACATGAACAACATCATTAGTCTTCTTGTAGGGAATAAAATGTGCCATCTTTGAAAATCTATCAACTACCACAAAAATTGATCGGTGTCCCCACTGTGTCCTCGGTAAACCAAGAACAAAGTCCATGTTGATATCCTCCCAAGGCTTCTCGGGTACAGATAATGGCTGATACAACCCTGTATTCAGCTTCATTCCTTTTGCCATCTGACATACTCTGCAACTGTGTACAAACTTCTTCACATCTTGCTGCAACTGTGGCCAATAATAATTCTCACTAACAAAACCAAAGGTTTTGTCACGACCAAAATGTCCAGCCAATCCTCCGCTATGCTTCTCCTTGATGAGATTCTCCCTCATAGAACTTCATGGAATGCACAACTGACTCCCTCTGAATAGCATATCATCCTGGATGATGAAATCCAACCATTTCATCCTGTCTAGAGTAACAGGTTCTGTACAAGCTTTCCAAGCTTCACCAAAATCAGGATCCTCTGGATATAAATTCTTGAGTTCCTTGAACCCAACCACTTCAATCTGCATTTCTGTCAGCAATAGTTGCCTTCTGCTAAGAGCATCTGCAACCCTATTAGACTTTCCACTCCTGTGTTTCAAAACAAATGTATAACTCTGCAAAAAATCAACCCACTTCAAATGCCTTTGATTCAATTTTCCTTGACTATTCAAATATTGCAAAGCTTGATGATCAGTATACAAAACAAACTCATTAGGAAGTAGATAATGTCTCCACTTCTTTAATGCCTGAACTATAGCATAAAATTCTTGATCATAAATAGAATATTTCCTCTTGGCATCATTTAACTTCTCATTGAAATAAGCAACAGGTTTACCTTCTTGGCTCATAACAGCTCCTATTGCAGTACCACTAGCATCACAATCTACTTGAAACACCTTATTGAAATCTGGAAGTGCTAAAATAGGTTGTTCTGTAACTTTTTATTTCAATAATTGAAAACTCTTTTCTGCTCCTTTAGTCCACTTAAACTCTTTTCTATCCCCTCTCATTGTTTCAGTCAAGGGTCCACAAATACTGCTAAAATTTTTGATAAACTTTCTATAAAAGCTAGCTAGACCATGAAAAGATCTTACCTCAGTAGAACTCCTTGGAGTAGGCCATTCAAGGATAGCCTGTACCTTCTCTGGGTCCATTTTTAAACCTTCTGCTAAAACTACAAATCCCAAATACACTAACTCTTTCTTCACAAAACTGCACTTCTTCAAATTAATCAACAATTTCTCTTCTCTCAACTTCTCAAATACCATACGAATATGCATCATATGCTCATCCAATGTCTTACTAAAGATCAAAATATCATCTAGGTAAACAATGACAAACTTACCAAGAAATTCTTTTAGAACCTCGTTCATGAGCCGCATGAAAGTGCTCGGTGCATTGGTTAGCCCAAAAGGCATGACTAACCACTCATATAGTCCTTCCTTTGTCTTGAACGGAGTCTTCCATTCATCTCCTTCTCTGATCCAAATCTGGTGATATCCACTCTTCAGATCTATGAGAAATACACAGCTCCACTCAAACAGTCCATAATATCATCCATTCGTGGCAATGGAAACCTATACTTGATTGTAATCTTGTTTATTGCTCTGGAATCTATACACATCCTCCATTCTCCATTCTTGTTTGGTGCTAATACCGCTGGTATAGCACAGGGACTCAGACTCTCACGGATCAATCCTTTTTGTAACAATCCATGTACTTGTCTGTTCAACTCCTCACTTTCTGCAGGTGTCATTCTATGTGCTGCCTTATTCGGCAAACTTGCTCCTGGGATCAAGTCCATCTGATGACTGATCTTCCTGACTGGTGGTAATCCATCAGGCACGTTATCAGATACAATATCCTGAAACTCATTCAATAAATCTGCAACTTCTACAGGAACATCTTCTACTTTCTCTTTACCAGCTTTTGGAATTAAAGCAAAACATACATGCTCATGCCTCATACCATCTAGGAAATTTCTTCCATCAACAAAAGTTATCCTTGCATTACCACATACCTTTTCTTTAGTCTCCTTCAATGGTTTTAGCTTATGCCGCACTCCATCCTTTGTCAGGGAATAGGTATTCGCACGACCATCATGTACAGCACATCTGTCAAACTGCCATGGTCTACCCAACAACATATGACATGCATCCATAGATATGATATCACACAATACCTCATCTTGGTATCCGCCAATCTTGAACTTCACCAGGCATTGTTCATTGACCATGACTTTGTGGTCATCCTGTACCCAGGCAATCCGATATGGATGTGGGTGTTTCTGTCTCTTGAGGTTCAACTTTGTCACCATCTCTTCTGACACCAAATTGTTAGTGCTTCCACTATCAATGATCACATCACAACATTTACCTTCACACTTGCACCTGGTGTGAAACAGGCTCCTCCTTTGCTCAGGTTCATTCTCACCACTCAACAGGACTCTTCTGTTAATCAATGTTTCTCCTCTTTCAGCATCTTTAGAATTTGATGATCTGGCATCTTCATCTACATGTGCAACTCTGGCCTGGTCTTCATTTCTTCTATCTGTTCTGCCTTGGCACTGAGGACATTCAAATGCCCTATGACCTTCTTCTCCATAGTGAAAACATGTTCCACGGAAGCCTCCTCTTCCAGATCCTTGTCCTCTTCCTCTTCCTCTCTGATCTCTATTATTCTGATCCTGGAAGCGATTGGAATTATTTCCACGCTGATTCTGACTGCTACTGGCCTCATCTTTCTTTTTCAGATCTTCATTTCGGCCACCATATGACTGTCCACCAGATCATCCACCACGACTTCTTCCATTTTGTCTGCTCTCAAACTTCTTGTTCAGCTTTTCCTCTACTTTTAGGAAAAATTGGTATGCCTCCTCAATACTGCTCATTCGAACCAGATTCAACTCATCCTGAATGCTTGGCCTTAACCCATTAAGGTATCGGGCAACTTTCTCCTTATCAGCTTCTGCATGGCCTGTTCTGATGAGGAGTCGATAGAACTCCTCTGTATACTCTTGAACGGATCTTCTTGCTTGTTTCAAACTTTGCATTTTCTTTAGTAGATCAAGCTCATTATCAACAGGAATGAACTATCGCTTCAATTTATCCACCATCCGATCCCATCTTGTGATTTTATCTTTCCCTCTTCTATTTCGCTCCAATTGAATTTCTTGCCACCAGATTTTTGCATGACCTTTCAGTTTGGCCTTCGCAAATTTGACCCTATCAGGATCCTCAACATCTTCATACTCAAAATATTCCTCACATTCATCGATCCAGTCGATCAATTCCTCTGGGTTAAGATTTTCAGAAAATGTAGGAACCTCAATCTTAGGTCTTTTCCCAATCTTGGAAATTGCCCAAAAAAGTCTTTCTGCCTCCTGGTTCACAAATTTCAGCTTCTCCTTCTTGATATTCTTCTTCGGCTTCATCCTCACTTTTGTCTCTGACATTAAGATTCATTCCTCTACGAATCTCTTCTTGTAATGCTTGCACTTGTCTCTGCAGCTCTCTAACCTCAGGTGTTACAACACCAGCTCTTCCGCCATGTTCCCTTCATGGAGGCATTTTCGCGATGCGCGCTGAAACCCTAGCCACGGTCCTGGTGCAAACTGCCTCACAGTCGGTGATCTATTTACACACTCAAGAACTCCTGCTCTGATACCACCTGATGAAGGGTGCTCCCCTTAATGCCACAAACACATAACAGAAATAGAGAAACAACAACAATAATATGCAAGAACAGAAAATTGGCTTCTTATTATCTCCACAAATGTGGAATTACAAACTTTTAGAATTACAATATGCAAAGCCACATGGGCATTCTGTTACAATATTCTTTAGGACAAAGCCTCGAATCAATACCCAGATCTACTACCCAGAACTATTCTGAACTGCCTAAGACAATAATACAGCCTTCCTTATATAGGCAATTTTCCACCGCCTGGGAAGGTTCTAGAATTTTAGCCAATAAGGCCGACCAACTTAGAATTATTTTATTTTACATTTTATTACATCATAGTCGGCTCAAGATAACCTTTGAAACCCGAACAGAAATTTTGAAAAAAATTATTTTTCGCCATTTCAGGTGGCCCAACTTCCGAAGACCATAAGTCATCACCAGTTGACCCACTCGGCTATTATAACCCCATTTTAGAAATGCCACGAAGGGCTCTATAGGCTTGACCGGTGCAAGCACCCATCACCCAAATTTTTGACCTCATCTGAGGCCTCTAAAGCCTTCAAAACTGAGTTCAAAGTTTCTGTACCCTGCTGCCAATACCGAAAATCTTCAATATCTTCCAATATACACTTGATCTGGCAATGAAACTTTACTGGCAGACTTATATGACCAAAATGAACCTCCAAGAAAGAAATAAGATCATTCTGAGCACATACAAAAATTATGAAAAATAGTAACTTTCCATAAATAGCAGCTTTGCATAAAATAGCCCTTATTGAATACAAAAACAAAAATATTTTGGGTGATGCAAGATTGCTCTTACACCCAGGATGCTCCTGCATCAAATATGGTTGTTGAAGATAGAAGACAGTTCTAAGAAGATTGATGACTTTCTGATCAATCACAAAAGACTTGGAAGCAAAGTTGGATTAGGCTATACCGAGCAAGGAGAATCATCTAGACAAGAAGAACATACAAGTAACAACCAGAATCAAAGATATAAGACACTAACATGCTATCACTATGGCAAACCAAGAAACACTTTGAATGTTTATAGGAGTAAAGCACAAGGTAAACCTAAAACTACTCCCTAGTTTAATGGTCATTGTTATAATTGTAACAAGTTTGGACATCTAGCATATGAGAGTAGATCTAAGGTAAATAGGACTCCTAACAAACCCTATATGGAGAAACATTGTCTTACTTGCAACAATCATGGACATATTGCAAATTAATGTAGAACAAAGATGAAGCAAGTCTGGACACTGAAAGGACAAAACAAATCTTATCAACCGAGTAGACAAGGTAATGCTTACAAATAGGATTATAACACGTGTCAATTACACTATATGTGGAAGGTATGGACACATTGCATAAAATTACATGAGAAAGAGATGGATAGGAAAATCGCAAAGCTAGACAAGAACTGGTGTGGCATGTTTACACTGTCACAAAGTCAGTCATCTAAGTAAAGATTGCAGAGACCGAGCACTACAAGAATATGTTTTTGATAATGGAAATACAATTGATGATATCATGAGAATAAGAAACACTATATGGAAGAAGGCATCAAATAAGAATGTTGAGTCAAGCAATGTAGTCGGTGAAACCTCATCCATTGGATTGGGTGACATTAGTACCTCCATCTTATGTGTATGAATTTTGTACCTGACCTGTAGACACAACACTTTAGTAAAACATTAGAGGTTAGTTAAAATCAAAATCGTGCAATAAATGAAAAACTAAACTAACCAAGTGATTTACTGTCTTCTAGTAGATGCGAGTATGTATTCTCAGATTATACCGAGATCAGTGACCTTGACGACACCTAAACAAAGGATTTGAATGCAAAATCTAGATATGAATTGGATGCAATTAATCTATTTTTTTGGTTTTTCTGTGCAATTATGATAATGAAAACTTGATATGAATCTATGCTAATATGAAAATTGATATGCTAAAATGATCTAACAATAATATTCTAAATGATATGGATACTATGCGAAAATAATGAAAATCTCACAACTCAAATTCTCAAGGTCGATTCTTCAGTCTCCAATTCGACAGCATGAGTGTGCAATTCATGGATGGATCTCCAATGAAGAGCTGAAGCCTTAATTTATAGAAATCTAGGGCTTTGGAGGTGCATGAAAAAAAGCCATAAATCACTCAAATAACTCAGGTTGATTTTTGAGTTATTTTTAAATAAAGGATAATTAACTCACAAAAACATGCAAAAGCAGAGTTTAACCCCAAATAGAGTTTAAATTTAATTGATAATTGATAGTTGTCTTCTTTTTTGATTGTGCATGTTTTATTTATGAATTAATTTAATAATAAAGTGATTTATTTCCAACTTAACTGATTTTGAAAAATAAAACAATTGATTTATGGGTTAATCAATTATTTTTCAAACTTTTATTCAAAAACAATATTATTAAAAATTGACAACTTGCTTTAATTAATTAAATAAGAATTTAATCAATTATTCATAGGATTTTGGATTTATTGTCAAAATTAAATAATACAATTTAGGAATAAATATCTAATTAACTTAAATTAAACAATTAAGTGGCAGAATTAAATCTAATTAATTAAATATTGAGAATATTCAATTAATCAAACTTTACGATAAATAGGATTTATCACCAAATAATCATTAAATCAAAGATAATTAGGATAATTAGGAATATTGCTAGGAATATTCTCTGATGCAGAATTTATGATAATCAATTAGGATTTGATGATGTTCAAATGTGCCTTAGGTTAGGACTTTGATGTCGATTTCATTTGTATTGTCGATGTATGAGGTTAATGAACCTATAGCCCATTTTTGGGGTATTACATTTTGCCCATCTTTGAATTGTTGTGTGAAGCGCAGTTGTTTAAAGATAGTCTGTGTACAATGTTGATTGATATTGATATGAAATTGATATGATGTTGATATGAAACAAAAACTTGATTGAGAGATTTTAGATGCTAGGTCCTGAATGACCAAAGATAATGTTAACTATAACAGTAATGAACTGATGATTGTGAAAAAGTGTCAAAATGCCTGATTCTGAACCTTATTATTGCAAAGAAGTGAGTGCCCGATTCCGAACCCGATTGTCCTTATATTGAATCACATTGGTATCACATCTGAACCCATTAGCTTCTGAAGAACCAAAGAAATAACATAATTGAACCAATAGTTGCAAAAACTAATACAATTTACAAGATTAAGAGAATACTAGATTGATATGGATTTTTGATGAATCTGATATGCCTCGAGTGATGATTGATTTTCCCCGAGCGATGAGGTCTTTTGATGAATCAGAAACTAGACATGGTTGTTGTCTTGATTATTGAGGAAAGATATACTTCAAGTTTAGATTACAGACTTTGAATGATATGCAATACCATGCCCCCTTTGGGATTAAAATTGAAACCTGACAAGAAAAGTCAGCGTTGAATGGTTTAGAAGCATGTTAATTGATTTGAGAAGTGGTTATACATGTCCGAGAACACATTCTGCATCATTTAGAGGTCTCGAGGACCAAGTTTGACTAGGGTAAACCATGAGTTGACCAAGTTGAAATTTTGATAGTTTGATGTAAGATAATCAGTTAAGTTGAATTCTAGATTTCTTGTGATGATTGAAGGTCGATTATGCAAGTAGTTAATAATATGAATGATCTCCGATTTTGATTTTGATTTTGATCCCAAACAAGGATTATATTTGTTGTTTCATTGGAGGAACCTTCGTGTGAGATTTAGCTCTTGTTAGATTTGAAGAGATATTTGAAGAATTGTTGAAGCATTGAAGTTCATTTTAGCCATTTGTGAGATCATGCAAACATGCAAGATTCAAAGAACCAAGAAAAATGAAATGCAACCTAAGACCTAGGACCTAGTCACTGATCATGTGTCAGTCATTCTCATCATTGAATTTTTAGGTAACTGGATAAATCAATACAATGCCCACTAGTTATGAAACCATAGACATATGAATATCGATTTGTATGCCTAGGAATCAATACAACACCCACTAGTTAGGCAACCATGGACATATGAATATTGATTTTGTTTTTGGAATGTCAAATTAGATATAAGCACCAAGGCATAAACACCAGGATGACCTGAATATCATGTCCATTTTAATATAGCAATTTGTATAAGCATCAGAACATAAACATTGTGATGACTTGAATACGCTTTGTGGTACAAACACATCAAGCAGTCAAGAGATCATTCTAAATCCAATGTGAATTACCCGTAGTGACCCTTTATCATTCACATCCTTAGGCAAGATCGTGTTTCATAGTAGGAGAAAGAACTCACTCAAAAAGACAATAGTTAGATCAAACTTCCTTGAAGTTTCTGGGTATCAATGGTCGAGGTACGCATGGCCATCCAATTCAAGATACAGGCTCTTACAGTCAGACACCATTTCAATCCAAAATTTCCAAAGTTGTTAGATTTTCACATACAAGCAAAAAACAAAGAAAAGATTATGCCCCCAATCATCACTCTCTAAATCCTATAAAGGACATCATCGTAGAGCTTGAAGGAACATAATATGCAAAAATCTCAATGCAAATCAGGAAGCATACAAGGAGATAAAAGCATGTATAAAGCACAAATTGTTTTCATTTTGTGTTGATATTTGATTGTGTTGTTGTAGATGCAAAATCCTTTTTGGAGAGGAGACTGACTGATTGACTTGAATGAAGCTTCAAAGGACTTTGACTAGATATGACACGTCTAAAGTATACTAGAGACCATAGGATATGACATTGATTGTCGATTATGTTTGTATTGTTGATGTATGAGGTTAATGAACCTATAGCCCATTTTTGGGGTATTACACATCTAAGCTAAAAAAGGTATGTATGGAACTGACAACTCAGATTGATCATATTTTACATACAGTTCCTTATATTTGATGATCACACACCAAATCTACATGAATAAAGATACATTATGGTTTATAAGTTTTTAATCTTTCAAAGTTACATAGTCAATATATGCTAGACCAAGTAAGGAGTTACCCGTCGGTGACTATTGTGCAAGGTTAACCGAGTATCATTAATAACTAAGTGAAAAAGCTATGTGTTAACTAAGCGATTGGTATTCTATGGTAATCACCGAGTTGACAACTGTTGCCAAGCTGAAAAGTAGGTTGAGCATTCAATGCAAATTTTTTTAGCGAGAATTAAGAAAAAGGTTAAAAATAGTCGATGGACTTAGTTAATTTTTCACCAGCGACTTTGAAGAACAAAGAGCATCCAGAGTGATTTCAAGTCTCATATTTTCAGAGCATTCAAAGAGTTAATTCAAAATTTTCCAAGCGATCTTTTCAGCATTTGCGTGTAAGTACTATTACTATCAAGTTGTTTCATACTTGTATTTTTTGAAACCCTATTTCACAAAAATGGTGTGTATATCGAATGTAAATAAATCCAAGTTTGCAGAGGAGGAAGAAGTGAATCTTATAGTGTCTACAACCTGCAACAAACCCCGATATAAACTTCATCCTGAAGTTGCATCAAAAATTGATTCAGTGGGAGCTTTTTCAAGCATACAGCCTAGGGTTTTATTAGTCAAAGATGTCAAATCATATATTCACTGCAAAATAGGTGAAATTGGTGATTTTGAGCTATACGTAGCTTACCAAAAGCTATGTGAACTAGATGGGAAGCTAAAACACAAACATAAATAGCTAGAGGTTATTGGTTTGACAAATGCCCTACATTTTCTGAAGGAATTTAAGAACAAATGGATTAGGGTTATCTTAAGTAGATTTCATGCTGGAAAATTATGTTTGGATGGACTGATAAAGATTACTAAAAGGATGATACATGATGTTACCGAGTATCCAACTACAGACAAAGCAAAAGTAGTTCATACTACTCCTAGGGCAAAAATAGAAAAGAACACTAGAGCAGAATGGGATGGTCGCACATTGAAAATAAACACAATCAAAAACCCAAAAGTGAAATTTCTAGCACATGTCATCGGATACAAGATTTTTCAGTTGAGTAGACTGAATAATGTGCCCTATGGTGGAGTTGACATCACTAATCAAATGGTCAAGAAGGGTTATCAGTTGGACCCTACCGAGCTTTTATTGAAGCAAGTTGAAGAGAATATGAAGACAATCCGGCCAACAAAGTCTAATACTTATATGTTTGGTTCCTCACTACTTTGTTTATTCTTCTATGTGAAAATAATTTTTCCTACCATCAGTCATGTAGAGTAGTCAACCGACAAGCTTGTGATATCACAAATTTTAGACTTTACTAAGGGTTTAGGAAATAATCTCAATAATGTTCGAGATAGTTATTTTGAGAAATTCAAGGTTACAATGAATTCTAAGAGTAGAATTCCTAGTTAACTTGTGGAAAAGTATGAGCATGATATATGTTTTCTTGTTGACACTGACCACACACTAATAAAGGCTATAGAACCTAGGACTAAGTGGTTAGCTCCTATGGGATATGAAATAGATATTGATTTTGCCTCAAAATCAGTCAAAGCCTTGTTAGCTGTACCAAAGGATGTGAATGAAGAGAGGTTTGGAACCTATGAAGAGGCCAAGACAAGAATCAAAATAGGCCTGGTTATTGGTAAGATAAAAAAAAAATTAAAGAAAATGACTAAAAATCTTGTTGAGAAGTTTGGAGATGATGCTGGATCATCAGACAGCACACCAGTTGGAACTACAACTGAAGGTCAGTTAATGCTCACTAACAAACCTCATCACAGTGAATAAATCAAGTCAGATAATAATGTAGACTCTACACTAATTTCCCCTTCACCAACTCTAGAGAAAGAGAATTCTGAAGTAGAGACAAGGACATAGACAAGATCTGAGACTATAGAATCTACTCCACCAAAGAGAGGAGTTGCAAAAATAACAAGACCCAAAGCAGCTGCACCGACCAAGACATGCACAAAAAGAGGTAATAAATCTTCTATTGAAGCCCCTGAGAAAAGAAGAAAATTAATTAGAGGAAAAGAAGACTTAGATGATGAAGAAGAAGATAATAATCAATTCAAATTTGTTATCAATAAGATTCAGTTAATTGATGAAGTGGCAGAAGAAATAATAGAGAATGGTGGACTCATTGATCCTGAACTTAGTCGGTTTGAGAACCTCTCAATTAAGGAACAAAATAAACTTTAAGAGGCAATCATCCAGATGATGAGTCGATTCAAAAGAGTTCCAATTGAATTTTCCAAACACCTACCGAAGGCATTAGAGGAAAGAATTGCACAAAAGTGGTCATGTGCCTTGGAAACTGAGAAAAAATGAAGGAATAATCCCTAGTTTTGGCAATACCAAATATGATAGTTCCTAAAATTGTAGAACACATGAGAAAATATGTAAAAAGATTCAAAATAAAGAACTAGGCACTGCAGATACTTGATGAAAATCTAGCAAACATAGATGAGAATAGTCAACTCATCTGGACATCGAGAAAAGATGGCATTGGCCATAGTCCCCTAGAAGAAATAAAACATCAAAGGAAAAGGTATTCATAAAGATGATGGAGACCTAGCACTGGAAAAGGACAAGATAGATATATCAGATTTTGAGGTACCTGATAGTATAGTTTCCACTGAGGAAATAGACCTTACATAGGATACACTAGATGACGTTGAGATCCAAATCACATATAATAATGCACTAGATGTACTCATTGAGGACATCATAGGTGCTAATCGCAATGATCAAGATGATGATGAGGATGTTACTATTGTTGGAGCTCACACACAAGAAGAAGGTAGATGTACCAAGCCAACAATAAAATCTCTACCAGGGTAACTTCCCATTTTGATGGAAGTAGTTGAAATTGTCTTTAAGGAGAAACCCAAAGGCTCAATCACCGAGAAACCTACAGATACATCAGGGGATTAGGACACCAATACACCGGTAGAAAAAAATGAGCCTAAAGCTAAAGAGGTAGAAACACAGGGCCAAGATGACCCTAAGGAAACTGAGGAGACCTCACCGGACACAACAATCAACACTCCTATTAGAATAACTGAGAGGGGGGGTGAATTAGTTATCCACAGTCCCAATACAAAATGTATATCCAAAAATAATTTACTTAAAATTCTATAGGTCGGTAACATATAAAACTATTCTGTCTATGATTTTACTGATAACCAGTTAACAACTTATTATATTCACTGATCAAATCAAATATGCAACATGTAAAGTATGATAATAAATAATCATCACAGTAAACACATAACACAAAATATTTAATGTCCAAACCTTGTAAAGGGAAAAACAACCTCGAACTAGTAACCCAAAAATTGTTCACTCTTCTGAAGTGAGGTCGGTGAAGACCCAACCTTGTTAAAGGTTACACACACATTGTAAGGTATGACCTTGTTAGAGGATTTTAGACCAACTGTTATCATCCAACTAGCATTCACTATGGGGTTGACATGATAATAAATGTACACTCTATGAATGACATTACAAGACTTTCTAGTCCACTCTGTTAAGAGATTTATCTGTTTACAATGGTTAAAATGTAATAGTAGTTTGACCTAATTACAATACAACTTCAATTGCAGATGTTTAGATCTATGTTAATCTCATTCAAACCTTCTAATCAATGTATCAATTTTATCTCAACAATATTCAGTAACTTACTTTCTCTTAGTTATAGCTTTCTAACACTTGGTTATCTCTGTAGTTTGGTTCTTCTTTAACCAGCCGGATCAGGAATGCATGAAGCTTGTTCACACAATATCTCTGTAGCTATCCTTCTTTCAACAACTATTTCTCAATGAAACTCTAGTATCTTAAATAGACAAGTAAACCATTTTAATTCCATCCATCAGATTTTTCCACTTAATCTCCTTCATAGATTTTTTTGCTTAAAACCTTCCTCGACTGATATGTCAGTAACACATTTTATTTCAATCCCTTAGATCTTCTTCAAATTATGTTAGTTGTAGATCTTCGTAACAAACATTATCTCCAACCTTGATGTAATACACTTTCCAGCTCATCATCCTCATCAGCTAAACTGATCATTTAGTTCTTTTCTTCATTCTTGGTAAAAATAGAAATGTGTTGGTGAACACAAGTTGAGTTTATACTATGCTCGGTATACACTACACTGCTCAGTGTATACTAAAATTCTTCTTTAACCGACCACACTGCTTTGTGCATTTTGCTCTATTCTTCATCATAGATGAATACAACATAATCAATTCAATAACATAAGGTCATAGACTCATCCATAAGTTACCCAATGTATTCCTTAGCCTCATTTGTCATATCCATCTTCCTTAATGTAGATATATATGTTCTTCATCTTTTTTCCTCTTCTCTCTACAGATGTTTGGGTATAGTAACTTACAAGATAAGTACTGTCAAAACTGGTTGACATCAATGACAATATATTACTGATTTAACCATCTTACATATCTAATCAGCAACTCAGTGATATCAAATCATAGATCTTCAAGTCATACAGTTTATTTAAATCAGTTGTAGTTCATCGATCTCTCCCTTTGGCATTGATGGAAACACAACTAATATGAAATATGCCAAACACATACCAAACATGTTTTCTACAACTTTGTAAACAAATGCTCTCCCTATGCTTAATATGTTTAATCACTATGTTACATAACATCATTTGCAAGTTCAGACTATCTTCTATAGAAATGATCTTTTCAACTCCTTCTGTTCTCTATGTTCTAAGCAACAAATCTTCAATGCTCTTTGTGTTTCATTCTCTCTCCCTTTCATTATGTTTCATATATTTCATATTGAGATTTCTCTCCCTTTGATAATAATGCTAAAGAAATATAAAACATATAGCTCTTTAGTAGCTAAATGACTCATTGTTGTTCAGTGCACTTCACTGTATCTCTGTATACTGATGTGCAAATCTATTCCAGTACTTCAACCTTTCACAACCTTAGAAAGAAATCCAAAGTGTGAATTATGTTGCATCAACATGAATGATCTTCTGATAAGATTAGGTTGATGCAATCTCTAGATCACCTTAGTGACCAGTAGACAAGGGACAGACCCCAAGTCTAGTCCTCAAATATTCAAAAGTTTCCTTCAATAGAGGCTTTGTAAATATGTCTGCAAGTTGTTCTTTTGATGTAACAAATTCTAGCTTCACTTTCTTCTCCTATACATGTTTTCTTAAATAGTTATACTTAATAGATATGTTCTTTTTTTTAGAGTGCATCACTAGATTCTTTGAAATATTAATTGCACTAGTGTTGTCACAATATATAATCACCGGCTCAGTGATTTCCTCATTCATACATTCCAACACTTGCTTGATATATGCAAAATTTGAATAGTTAGTAGTAGTAGCAACATACTCTGCTTTGGCTGTAGACTAAGAAATACAAGATTGTTTCTTACTTGTCCATGTAACAAGTCTTTCACCAAAGAAAAATGCTCCTCTGGTGGTACTCTTTCTATCATCCACATTTCCAGCCCAATCAACATTGGTGTAGACTTTAAGTTCAAACCTGCCATCCTTAGGATAACATAATCCATAATCTTTAGTTTTCTTTAGGTATCTTAAAATTCTCTTTGTAGAAACCATGTGTGACTCCCTAGGATTTGTAGAAAATCTAGCAACTATCCCAACAGAATGTGCTATATCTGGCCTACTGTGAACTACATATGTTAACTTACCAATCATGGATCAGTACAATGTCTAGTTTACCTCAGTAGTTCCATCTTCTTTAGTCAGTTTACATCCAATAGCCATCAATGTTCCTACAGGTTTAGCATCTTCCATGCCAAATGTCTTCAGTACTTCCTTTATGTATGTAAATTGTGTAATGAATAATCCATCATTCTGCTGAATCACTTGTAAGCCTAGAAAGAACTGAATCTCTCCAAACATAGACATTTCAAATTCACTTCTCATTTCATCATCAAATGATTTACATATGTGATCTTATCCTCCAAATATTATGTCATCCACAAATATCTCAGCAATCAAGATAGTATCATCAGAATTTCCTTTCATGTACAGATTGTTATTTTCACTTGTTCTAACAAAACCAATACTTAGCAAATAGTTATGTAGCCTATCATACCAGGCTCTCAATGCTTACTTCAAACCATATAAAGCTTTATTTAATCTACATACCTTATCTTTGTTATCTGGATCCACAAACCCTTCAGGTTGTTCTATGTAGACTTCTTCTTCAAGTATCCCATTCAGAAAAGCAGATTTAAGATCCATTTGGTAAACTTTGAACTTTTTGTGTACAGCATATGCAAGTAACATAATGACTCCTTCTAATCTAGCAACAAGTGCAAAGGTTTCACCATAGTCTATTCCTTCCTCCTGTGCATATCCCTTGCATACTAATCTAACTTTTCTCCTTGTTACCTCTCCATTCTCATTAAATTTGTTTCTGAATATTCACTTAGTACCGATAACATTTTTGTCCTTAGGTCTAGGTACTAAACTCTAGGTTTTGTTCTTCTCTATCTGTTCTATTTCCTCTTTCATTTCATTAACCCATACTTCATTTTCTAATGCAACATTTACATTCATCAGTTCATATTCACAAACTAGACATGTACCTTGTCTCATTTTACTCCTTGTCATCATGCTAGCTTGTCTGTCTCCAATGATTTGTGTCTCAGGATGATGTCTCATGAAAAATCTTGCTAGTACTTGATCTCTTCTCTATTGTTCATCATATGCAGGTTCATTTTCTTTCTCGGTAGGTCCTTCCTGCTCATCGGTTTCTCTTTCCTGTTCCTTGGTATTGTTCTTCTACTGACTAGTTGTCACTGTTGGTGTCTTCGGTAGGTACTCTAGTTGTTCAATGTAAGTGAATCTACCATATTCTTCTAGTTCCTTTGTGCTTTCTTCTACATTCTTGTCATCAAACTCATTATTATTAAGATAAAACAAATTACCTTTTGATTGTGCTCCTGTTCCAACTAGTTTTCCACCATCATCATAGATCTTCACTTTCTTTCTCTCAAAAGCAACTCGGTGACCATAATTGTTCAGTTGTGCCACACTTAGAAAATTATCATTTAGTCCTTCTACCCAATAAGAATTATCACCTTTTATTTTATTATTTATCATCAGGGATCCTTTTCCTCTAACCATACAAGGTGTATCATTACCCATCTTTATAGACCCTCCATTGTATTTCTCAAGATGTTCACATTTTTCATCATCACCAGTCATGTGATGTGTACAACCACTATCTATGATCCATGTATCATTTTTATTTACTTTAGAAATCAGTGTTGTTTCTACATACCTCTCTTCTTCCTCTAAATCATCCTTCATAGCAACAAATACAACTTCTACATCATCATCTAAATCAGTGTTAGTATCATTCTCATCAGCAATGTAATAAGCATTTTTACCTTTATCACTATTGTCTCGGTTGTCTCTATTGTAGTGTTGGTAACTTCTATTACCTCTTCTCCCATAGCTTCCTTCACTAGATCGATCTTTGTTTCTATCATCTTCCTTCTTGTTTGGACATCTAGCAACAATATGACCAACTTCTTTATAGTTAAAGCATGCTAAAGGTAATTTACCTCTATATCTACCTTTACCTTTAGGTAATCTTCTGGCCATAAGAGCTTCAAGTTCATCAAGCTCTATCAATATTACTATCATTATCATCATGTTTACCACTAGACTTACTAATCTTCAGAGAAGTCGTGAAAGCAGATTCAACAATCGGTACAACACTATTATCATAGTTATTAAGCTCAAATGTAGTCAGGTTACCAATCAGATTGTCAAGTGTGAGAGTATTACTAGGTGCAGATCTCATTTCATGGATTGCAAATATTCTGATTGCATAAACCAGTAGTAAGGTTCTAAGAATTTTCCTTATCTTTATGTCTTCCTCAATAACACCATCAAATCCTCTTATAGCATTAACAACCTCTTTTATTCTATTTGTATACTGCACTATGTTTTCACCTTCCTTCATCTTCATGTCATCGAATCTTCCTCTTAAGCTTTCAGCTCTAGCTCTTTTGACATTAGCATCACCACTATAAACTTGAGAAAGTTTATCCCACATTTTCTTAGTAGTAGAACAGTCCTTGATATCTTCAAATTTGGAAATTGTCAGGGAAAAAACAATCTCCATCATAGTAACATTATGCTCATGCCTATCTCTTAGTTGATCAAGGGTCAAGGGACTAGTGGGTGATGGGTGGTGCAAGGTAGCCATTTTCCATTAGTGTGAGGGAAGAATTCCCAATTCCAGATACATGCAACTTCATTCAGCTTTTCCATATTGTGAAATTATCCTTGTTTAGCTTTGGCACTTCCCTCTTATACATTTTGTGATCTTTGTGCTGAAGTCGTTAAAACTCTATTCCAAGTAACATAGCGCTGATACCAATTGTTAGAATAACTGAGAGGGGGGTGAATCAGTTATCCATAGTCCCAATACAAAATGTATATCAAAAAATAATTTACTTAAACTTTTGCAGCTCGGTAACATATAAAACTATTATGTCTGTACTTTTTTTAATTACCAGTTAACAACTTAGTATATTCACCAATCAAATCAAATATGCAACATTTAAAGTATGATAACAAACAATCATCATAGTAAACACATAACACAAATGATTTAACATGGACACCCTATAAAGGGAAAAAACCACCTAAGACCGGCAACCCAAAAATTGTTCACTCTTCTAAATTGAGGTCATTGAAGAACCAACCCTGTTAAAGGTTACAAACATACTTTAAGGTGTGACCTTGTTAGGGGATTTTAGACCAACTGTTATCGTCCAACCAACATTCACTATGGGGTTGATAGGATAAAAAATGTACACTCTATGAATGACATTACAAGACTTTCTAGTCCACTCTATTAAGAGATTTATCTGTTTACAATGGTTAAAATGTAACATCAGTTTGATCTGATTACAATACAACTTCAATTGTAGATGTTTAGATCTATGTTAAGCTCATTCAAATCTTCTGATCAATGTATCAATTTTGTTTCAACAATATTGAGTAACTTACTGTCTCTCGGTTATAGCTTTCTGATGCTTGGTTATCTCTGCAGTTTGGTTCTTCTTTAACCAGTCTAATTAGGCATGCATGAAGCTTGTTCATGTGATATCTCTACAGGTATCCTTCTTTCAACATCCATTTCTCAATGAAACTCTAGTCTCTTAAATAGACAAGTAAACCATTTTAATTCCATCCATCAAATTTTGCCGCTTAATCTCCTTTGTAGATTTTGCCACTTAAAACCTTTCTTAGCTGAAATGTCAATAACATGCTTTATTTCAATCCATTAGATCTTCTTTGAATTATGTTAGCCATATATCTTCATAACAAACATTATCTCCAACCTTGATGTCATACACTTTCCAGCTCATCATTCTCATTAGCTAAACTAATCATTTAGTTCTTTTCTTCATTCTTGGTTAATAAAGAAATGCGTCGGTGAACACAAGCTTGATTTATACTATGCTCGGTATACACTACACTACTTGGTGTGATGAACTACAACTGATTATAAACCTAAATTGAAGAATCGATGATTAAAGATCATCAAGTAGTTGTTGATTAGATATGTAATATGATTAAATCAGTATTATGTTGTCATTGATGTCAACTAGTTTGATAACACTTATTTTGTAAGTTACTATACTGAAACATTTGAAGAAAGGTGAAAGAGATGAAGAACATAAATATCTACATGAGGAAGATGTATATGTTAGATGAGGATAAGGAATACACTGAGTAACTTGTTGATGATTCTATGACCTTATGATATTGACTTTATTATGTTGCATTCATCTATGATGAAGAATAGAGGTAAAAGACACAAAGCAGTGTTGTCGGTTAATGAAGCATTTTAGTATACACTGACAGAGTGTAGTGTATACCAAGAAAAGTGTTAATCAAGTTTGTGTTCAATGATGCATTTCTTTGTTAACCAAGCAAGAGAAAGGGAATAAATGATCAGTTTAGCCGATAAGATTGATGATTTGGAAAGTGTATAACTTTGAGGTAATAGATAATGTTTGTTATAAAGATCAACGGATAACATAATTCAAGGAAGATCTAATGGAGCAGATTAAAATGTGTTATTGACACATCAGCCGAGGAAGATTAAAGTAGAAAAATCAATGGATGAGATTAAGCGGAAAAATCTACTGGACAAGAAGAAAATGGTTTACATGTCTATATAAGAGACTGATAATTTCATAGTGAAGGTTGTCAGAAGAAGAAGATACTACAGAGTTATCACGTGAACAAGTTTTCATGCATTTTGATCATACAGGTTAGTGAGAACTGAATTGCAGAGCATCACCGAGTGACAGAGAGTAATTACCGATAGATAGTAAGTTGATATATTGTTGAATCAAAAGTGTTACATTGATCAGAAAAATTTGCATGAGCTAAATATTGATCTGTAATCTACAGTTGAAGTTGTAATAGATTAGATCACCTACTGTTACATATTTAACCATTTTACATAGTCAAATCTCTTAACCGAGTGGACTAAGAAAGTCTTTTTATGTTTCATTCATAGAATGAAAATTGTTATCCTATCAACCCCATAGTGAATGTTGGTTGGATGATAATGGTTGGTTTAAAATCCTCTAACAAGGTCACACCTAACAGTGTGTCTATAACCTTTAACAGGGTTGGGTCTTCACCGACCTCACTTCAGAAGAGTGAATATTTTTGGGTTGCCAGTCCCAGGTGGTTTTTCCCTTCATAGGGTTTCTACGCTAAATCAATTGTGTTATGTGTTGATTGTGATATTTGTTTGATGTCATATTTTCATTTTTCATATTTGATTTAATTGGTAACTACTATATGTTTTAGACTAGTAATTGGTAAAAGCACAGACAATACATTATTTTAAGTTATTCAGTATCAGAAGTTTTAAGTATTTTTTTTTTTATTATACATCTTGTATTGGGACACTAGATAACTAATTCACCCCCCTCTCAGTTATTCTAACAATTGGTATCAGAGCATTGGTTTCTTAGAATAGAGTTTTAAGGACTTCAGTACAAAGATCTCAAAATTTATAAGAGGGAAGTGCCAAAGCTGAATAAAGAGAACTTCACAGTATGGCAAAGCCGGATAACGCTGCACATATCTAGAATTGGGAATTCTGCACTAGAACTGATGGAGAATGGCTATATAGAACTGATCACTGGTCCCCTAACACTTGATCAACTAAGAGACAGGCATGGACACAATGTTACTATGATAGAGATTGTTGTTGCCTGCACCGATGCTGAATTTGAAGATATTAAAAGTTGCACTACTACCAAAGCTATGTGGGATAAACTTTCTCATGTCTATAGTGGAGATGTGAATGTCAAAAGAGCCAGAGTTGAAAACTTAAGGGGCAGATTCAATGATATGAAGATGAAGGAAGGTGAGAATATTGTGCAATACACAAACATACTGAAAGAGGTAATACATGCTATTAGAGCATCTAATGGAGTTATTAGTGAAGAGACAGTTGTGAGCAAGGTTCTTAGGACATTATTGCCAGTTTACACAATCAGAATATCTATTATTCATGAAACAAGGTATGCTATTGGTAATGTCCTTACACTTGATAATCTGATTGGTAAACTTACAACCTTTGAATTGAATAATTTTGACAATAGTGTTGTTCCTTCTATGGAGTCTACTTTCATGTCTTCTTTGAAGATTGGTAAGTCTAGCAGGAATAGTAAGAATGATGATAGTGATGGCAATACCAATGATGAGCTTGATGAGCTTGAAGCTCTTATGGCCAGAAGGTTGCCCAAAGGTAAAGGAAGGTATAGAGGTAAGTTACCTTTGGCATGCTTTAATTGTAAAGAGGTTGTCCACATCACTGCTAGATGTCCACATAAGAAAGATGATGATAGATCCAAAGACCGATCTAAAAGAGGCTATGGGAGAAGAGTCAACAAAGGCTATCAACACAATAATAGAGACAATCAAGACATTAATGATAAAGGCAAAAAGGTATGTTGCATAGTTGACGATAATGAATCTGAATTTGATTCTGATGATGATATAGAAGTTGTATTTGTTGCTATGAAAGATGACTCAGAGGAAGAAGAAAAACATGAAGAAACAAAACTGATCTCTAAAGTAAGTAGAAATGATACATGGATCATAGACAATGGCTGTACACATCATATGACTAGTGATGTAGAGAAATTTGATCAACTTGATGAATATAATGGAGGATCTATAAGAATGGGTAATGATGCACCCTGTATGGTATGAGGTAAAGGTTCACTAATGATTAATGATAGGATAAAATGTGAAAATACATACTGGGTAGATGGACTAAACTATAATTTTCTAAGTGTGGCACAGCTAAATAATTTAGGCCACCAACTTGCTTTTCAGAGCAAAAAGGTAAAGATTTATGATGATGGAGGAAGACTTGTCAGAACTGGTACACAATCTAGAGGTAACCTGTTTTATCTTGATATTGATCAATCTTCTTGTTTGATAATGAAGGATGAAGATGCATGGTTATGGCATAAAATTTTATGCCATGTGAATTTTGATAACATGATCAAGATCAGTAAGAAGAAAAGAGTTAGAGGGCTGCCTAACTTATCAAAACCGGATCATGCTATGTTTCATGAATGTCAAAAAGGTAAGATGACTAAGTCTAGTTTCAAAAGAAAGGAATATTCAAAAAAGAAGATACTTGAGTTGGTTCATACCGACCTGTGTGGTCCTATAAGAACTCAAAGTTATTATGGTGATAGATACTTTATTCTTTTTGTTGATGACTATACTAGATTGATGACTGTTATGTTCTTGAAAGAAAAATATGAAGCATTTAAGATGTTCAAATGGTATAAAGCAAAGGTAGAAAAAGAGACTGGTAAAGAATTGAAATGCTTAAGATCTGATAGAGGAGGTGAATTTATCTCTGATGAATTTACTAATTTCTTTAATGAGCATGGCATGAAAAGACAAGTCTCTGCACCGAGGACACCTTAGCAGAATGGGATTGCTGAAAGAAGGAATAGGTCAATAATTGACTATGCAAGAACACTGATACTACAAAAGAATGTTTCTCAGACATACTGGAGGGAAGCTATCAGCATGGCTGTTTATGTTCTTAACCAAGTTCAACTGAAGAAGGACACTAACAAGACACCCTATGAGTTGTGGTTTGGACACAAACCTACTGTAAGTTATTTCAGGATTTTTGGAAGGAAATGTTTTATTCTGAAAGATGAGAGAAATGGGAAATTTGACTCTAAAGGTGATGAAGGGATATTCTTAGGATATTCTACTAAAACCAAAGCATATAAGTTTCTAAATAAAACTACAAATAAAATAATTGAAAGTACTAGTGTCCAAGTGGATGAGTTTGATGAAAAGAATGTAGAGGAAAGTACAAAGGAACCAGAAGACTATGGCAGATTCACTTACATTGAACATCTAGAGTATCTACCAAAGCCACAGCCTATGATAACTAGTCAGTAGGAAAATAATGCAGAACAATAGGAAAGGGAAACCGATGAGCAGGATGGAGCTATCGAGCAAGCAAATGAACCTGCACAAGATGAACAAGAAAGAAGAAACCGAGTACTAGCTAGTTTTGTTAGAAGACATCATCCTAAGACACAAATCATTAGAGATAGACAAGCTGGCATGCAAACAAGGAGTAAGACAAGACAAGGTACATGTCTAGTTTGTGAATTTGAACCAAAAAATGTGAAAGTTGCATTAGAAAATGAAGAATGGCTTAATGAAATGAAAGAGGAAATAGAACATATAGAGAAGAACAAAACATGGTCCTTAGTACCTTGACCTAAAGATAAGAATGTTATCGATACTAAGTGGATATTGAGGAACAAATTGAATTAAAATGGTGAGGTAATAAGAAACAAATCTAGATTGGTATACAAGGGATATGCATAGGAAGAAGGCATTGATTATGGTGAGACATTTGCACCTGTTGCTAGATTGGAAGGAGTTAGAATGCTACATGCATAGGCTACACACAAGAAATTCAAAGTCTATCAAATGGATGTGAAGTCAGCATTTCTGAATGGTATACTTGAAGAAGAGGTCTACATAGAACAACTTGAAGGGTTCGTTGATCTAGACAAAAAAGACATGGTATGTAGATTACATAAAGTTTTGTATGGTTTGAAGCAAGCACCGAGAGCCTGGTATGAAAGGCTACATACTTACTTGTTATGTATTGGATTTGTAAGAACTAGTGAGAATAACAATTTGTACATGAAAGGAGACACTGATGATACTATTCTTATTATTGAGATATTTGTGGATGATATTATTTTTGGAGGTCAAGATCATATATGTAAATATTTTTATGATGAGATGAGAAAATAATTTGAAATGTCTATGTTTGGAGAGATTAATTTCTTTCTAGGACTACAAGTGATTCAACAGAATGATGGAATATTCATCACACAATCTAAATACATAAAGGAAGTATTGAAGACATTTGGCATAGAAGATGCTAAACCTGTGGGAACATCAATGGCTACTAGATGTAAATTGAAAAAGGAAGATGAAACTACAGAGGTAAAGCAAACACTTTACCGATCCATGATTGGTAAGTTAATGTATGTAGTTCACAGTAGACCAGATATAGCACATGTTGTGGGAATTGTTGCTAGATTTTCTACTAACCCTAGAGAATCACACATAATTTCTACTAAAAGAATCTTAAGATACCTGAAGAAAATAGAGGATTATGGATTATGGTATCCTAAGGAAGGTAAGTTTGAACTAAAGGTATACACCGATGCTGATTGGGCTAGAAATGTGGATGATAGAAAAAGCACCACCTGAGGAGCATTCTTCTTTGGTGAAAGACTTCTAACCTGGACAAGTAAAAAGTAGGCTTGCATTTCTCAGTCTATAGTTGAAGCAGAGTATGTTGCTATTGATATGAATTTCTCAAACATTTCATATATTAAGCAAGTACTGGAAGGTATGAATGAGGTAATCACTGAGCCGGTGATTATATACTGTGACAACACCAGTACAATTAACATTTCAAATAATCTAGTGATACACTCTAAGACAAAGCATATATCTATTAAGTATCATTACTTAAGAGAACAAGTACAAGAGAAGCAAGTGAAGTTAGAATTTGTTACATCAAAAGAACAACTTGCAAACATATTTACAAAGGCTCTTCTGAAAGATACATTTGATTACTTAAGGACTAGACTAGGGGTCTGTCCCCTGTCTACCAGTCACTAATGTGATCTGGATGTTGCATCAGCCTAATATTATCATAAGATCACTCATGTTGATGCGGCATAGTTCACACTTTGGATCATGTTCAAGGTTGTGATTAAGTTTAGAGAACTGAAACAAATTGGGATATCAGTATATAGAGATACAAAGACTGTATTGGACAATAGAGAGTTACTTGGCTACATAAAGAGTTGTTTGTTTATTTGTTTCTTTGGCATTGTTGTCAAAGGGAGAGATAAAAAATATGAAACATATGAAACAATGTACACCAATGAGAACTATCTAAGGGAGAGATAATCTAGAAGAGCATTGAAGACCAGTTACTGAGAATAGAAGTAGGAACCTGAGAGATGAATGAGCACATCTACAGAATGGTAAAGTTGTATTGTGTAATGTTGTTTAGTAACATACTGATTAAACATATTAAGCTAGGGAGAGCTTGTACAACATTTGTTCATAGATTTGTACAATACATGTTTGGTATGTGTATGGTACATTTCATATTACTTGAGTTTCCATCAATGCCAAAGGGAGAGATTGATGAACTACAACTGATTTAGAACTTGAATTGAAGAATCTATGATTAAAGATCACCGAGGAGTTTCTGATTAGATATTTAATATGATTAAATCAATATTATGTTGTCATTGATGTCAACTAGTTTGACAACACTTATCTTGTAAGTTACTATACCAAAACATCTGAAGAAAGGTGAAAGAGATGAAGAACATAAATATCTACATGAGGAAGATGTATATGTTACATGAGGATAAGGAATACATTGAGTAACTTTTTCATGGGTCTATGACCTTATGATATTGACTTTATTATGTTGCATTCATCTATGATGAAGAATAGAGTTGAAAGACACAAAGCAGTGTTGTCAGTTAATGAAGCATTTCAGTATACACTGATGAAGTGTAGTGTATACCGAGCATAGTGTTAACTGAGCTTGTGTTCACCGATGCATTTATTTGTTAACTGAGTAGGAGAAAGGGATTAAATGATCTATTTAGCCGATAAGATTGATGAGCTAGAAAGTGTATAACTTTGAGGTAACAGATAATGTTTGTTATAAAGATCGATGGCTAACATAATTCAAGGAATATCTAATGGAGCAGATTGAAACATGTTATTGACACATCAGCCGAGGAAGGTTAAAGTAGAAAAATCAATGGATGAGATTAAGTGGAAAAATCTAATGGACAAGAAGAAAATGGTTTACATGTCTATATAAGAGACTGATGATTTCATAGTGAAGGTTGCCGGATGAAGAAGATACTGCAGAGTTATCATGTGAACAAGTTTTCATGCATTCTGATCATACAGGTTAGTGAAAACTAAACTACAAAGCATCATCGAGTGACAGAGAGTAATTACCAATGGATAGTAAGTTGATATATTGTTGAATCAGAAGTGTTACATTGATCAAAAAGATTTGTATGAGTTGAATATTGATTTGTAGTTTACAATTGAAGTTGTAATAGATCATATTGCCTACTATTACATATTTAACCATTGTACATAGTCAAATCTCTTAACCGAGTGGACTAAGAAAGTCTTTTTATGTTTCATTCATAGAATGAAAATTGTTATCCTGTCAACCCCATAGTGAATAGTGGTTGGACGATAACGGTTGGTTTAAAATCCTCTAACAAGGTCACACCTAATATTTTGTTTGTAACCTTTAACAAGGTTGGGTCTTCACTGACCTCACTTCAGAAGAGTGAATATTTTTGGGCTGACGGTCCCAGGTGGTTTTTCCCTTCACAGGGTTTCCATGTTAAATCACTTGTGTTATGTGTTGATTGTGATATTTGTTTGATGTCATATTTGCATGTTGCATATTTGATTTTATCAGTAACTACTATATGTTTTAGACTGGTAATCGGTAAAAGCACAGACAGTACAGTATTTTAAGTTACCGAGTATCAGAAGTTTTAAGTATTTGTTTTTGGATTATACATTTTGTATTGGGACACTAGCTAATTGATTCACCCCCCTCTCAATTATTCTAACACAGTGTATACTGAAATGCTTCTTTAACCAACCACACTGCTTTGTGCATTTTTCTCTATTCTTCATCATAGATGAATGCAACATAATCAAGTCAATCACATAAGGTCATTGACTCATCCATAAGTTACCCAATGTATTCCTTAGCCTCATCTATCATATTCATCTTCCTTAATGTGTATATATATATATATATATATATATATATATATATATATATATATATATATATATATATATATATTCTTCATCTCTTTTCCTCTTCTTTCTACAAATGTTTGGGTATAGTAACTTACAAGATAAGTACTGTCAAAACTGGTTGACATGAATGACAACATATTATTGATTTAACCATCTTACATATCTAATCAGAAACTCAATGATCTTGAATCATAGATCTTCAAGTCATATAGTATATTCAAATCAGTTGTAGTTCATCAGCTCTATCTCACTCAACTAACACATAGGCTACCGAGGAGATGAAGAAGCAAGAAAATGTATCTACCAGGCAACAAATTCCAAATGGTGAGGTAAAGGACCTTGTACCTTTTGTTAAAAGATCACTTCAAGAGCCAAAGAAGAAGAAGAAAGGAAAAGGGTTGGTTACACTTGAATAAGTTATTGCTATACCAGAATGTGACCCGAGGACTCTAGACCCCGAAGAACTTAGAAAATATGGGGAACTTTGTGCAAGGAAAGTAGCTCAAGAGAAGCTGAGAAAAGAGTGCAAGAAAAAAGAAATTTTGGAAAATGTAAGAGATATCTTACAACAGGTAGTATCGGAGGTCCAAATCAATGAAGAAACACCTATCATGGACCAACTTGCTAGACTTGCACAAGAAATAAATTCCCCAAATACAGATGCAGAAAAGAGAATTGAGGAAAGGGAAGAATAAAAAATACAGGACAAACTTGTAGAGAAAATCAGCTAAGAAGTGGCAATCAATAAGGTAAAGCTATCTATGTTAATCAATGATATCCAATCTATTACTTATATAATTACTCAAATAATGGTAAAGCTTTGCACTGTGGAGAAGTTCACTGCTAAAGTCAGTGACAAGATAAAACAGTTGGATATTGAAATCCAAGCCAGTGCACAAGTAGCCTTAACCGAGCCAAATGCTATTGCCAAGCATATATTAAAAGTTCAAGAACTTAGGTGGTTAAGAGAAAAGTTGAGGAAGTAGTAGGACATGATAAGTGGCCAAGTCACCGAGCTACAAATAGCTCTACTTCCCCACCTTAAAATTTTTGAAGAACACATATTCAAAGCACAAACTTTAGTTTCCACACCAGAAATCTCTGTGTTGGAAAACATTTTTTGACATGCATTCACAAGTCAGTCTTGAGCACATTGCTCTCACCAACTTGAAAGAGGAATGTGAAAACCTCTTAGATTGATTAAAGAAAACCCACCAGCACATTCTTGACAAATTGTAAGTACATTATTTTTTTTGAGTCTTTGGCATTAATCTCAAAAAGGGGGAATATAATGTATGTGCCAAAAGTGTATACCTATATGTTATAGTGTACTACATATATACCAGGAGCATGCACCCAGGGGGAGTTATGCAAATTTTTGAAGAGTTGTACAATTTTTTTATGTATATATGAAGCAAGGATAGTGAAAGATATATCAATCTATATACATCATAGATTTTGATACTAATGCCAAAGGGGGAGATTGTTATCTCTATTTTGAGCACTAAGTATTGTCATTAGTATCAAGGTAGATCAGTTGGTTAGCTAATGTTGATCAGTTGGTAAAAGGAAGAATTACATACTACATTATGCTAGTCGATTAACTAAACAAGCCTTCATACCGACTTGTCACAAAGTAGTACTGAGAAGTAAAAGGAAATAATGTTAACTAGGCACCAGAGTAGTTTTACCAAGCATCAATGTATACCGATACCCAGAGTCAGTAAACACTGAGCAAATTGGACACTGAGCACTAGTGAATTCATCGAGAAGTATTGATAGTGTTTACCAAGCAATCCAGGAAATGGCATAGTAATTAGTTATGACACATTTATCTATGCAAATGGTTAGAACAAAATCACAAAACATTTTACCAAGATTGAGGAACATTTATTACAGATGTAATCATTAAATGTGATGATGATCTCTATGTAATTATGTAATCTAGGTTATTTTTGTATACCACAGATCTTAGGTTATTTTCCTAAGAAGATGTAAAACCTAATTAGGTCATGAAGGTTAAGCAGTGATGAAAATCAAAGCAATATGCTCTATATATGTTATTCATGACATTTTGACATATGAAGAAGAGTTTTTGACTAGTGAAAATGAAGGGACAAGAAGGAGATCTTGAAGAAAGTAGTCACCTTCAAGACATTAGTTATGAGTCAAGGTTGAGTAGTATACATAGACATTCAGATTATTCAAAATCAGTTAAGGCTACCGAGTAGAACAGAGGATAGATATCTGCACATTAAGGTGATATGTATTAGAAATTTCATAGATCTGATTCAAACAAGCATAATTTTTCATTTACAGATACTTTATGTTATTCTCTAACCATTGTAACAAATTTGGCAAAATCTCTTAACAGAGTAGACCTAACAGTATTTTGTAAATCTCTTAACTGAGTACACACTCAAGTAGTATTGTTAAAATCCTTTAACAAGGTAGATCTAGCTGATCTTATTGTTACTCCTATGAGGGTAAGATCATCAGAATTGATCACAACTTGTGGCCCTAACAGGTATACTTTTCTATCTGTAGTAGTGAAGAATTTGTGGGTGTCATCCCCAACATAGTTTTTACCTTCTCACAGGGGTTTTGTGCCTAACCAAAATATCAGTGTTATGTGATTGAATTATTGTTTCTTTTCATGCATTTTATAGTTACAAGTCAATTGAATGAATGATGCATACAATGGATTCAGTTGGATAGATTAGTTAACTAGTGTTTGCTAATTGAGTTTCAAGTTGAAAGTTTTTGAGGGCACTAATTCACCCCTCCCCTCTCAGTACCTCATCCCTCCATTCCAATAGTAGAGCCTTCACCTACCATAAAATATGCATTACTAATCTCAATGACCTCATCTCTAGTTTCCAAGAATTCTTCTTTCAACTAATTCTCATACCAATTCCATATTTTGGGTCATTTTACATGTAACAAAAACATCAAAAAATCCAAGTTTTGGGAAATGATACGATTCCTTTCCTCAAATGCCTCCCAATATTTTGTAGACACAATGGGGTATCTTGGGATTGATTTATCCTTTATGTCAAAATGATCACAATTCCTAGACAAAGGGATGGTAAGGTTTTTTTCGATATTCACCAAGGCCCTTCTTAGACCTAGCAAAATATCCTCATGAAACACACTTCTACAAAGTTTCTCAACAACCTCCCTATCATTTTCAAAATGTAGAGAAATGGAAATAAACATGACTAGTATATCTGGGTTATGTCTGAACATGTCCTCACTGAAGATGTATTCCTCACCCAATATTCTTCTTACAACCCTAATCATGAAGAAATACTATCAAAAGTTTCAATATATCTACCCTAGATTCATCATTGAAATCTATTTTTCTATTTCTTCCTCCAAGTTTAAACGGAGTATCCATGGAAGATAACGACCTATCCAAATTCTCTAATAGTTTAGATGTCTTTTCTCTACTTCAATATTTATAGAGTATATGGGACCTAGAAAGTTCCTAAACTCAGCCAACCGAAATCTCCAAAGGTTAGCTTACCATGGTTAAAGGTTCATCATTAGAGCATCCTACAAATCAACTCATTAATGTTTAGAATCTTCTAGTACACATTTTCACTCTTTCCACTTGGTACAATGATGACATGTGTAATTCTCAAAGTCGCATACTTGCACTAAATTGCTAGTCACATCAAGGGTTTCTGAACCTATAATCCAATCAATATAAAGGAGTATAGTTTAATATTATCTCATGATATCATATGATCCTCTTGGATAATGTGGTATCATATTGAATGAGGATATTCTCATTATGTCTTTCTCAGGATTATACTAATCTATTCTTTGAAAATCCATTAAAATCCTTAATTCACAGACCCCCCTCACATAGTTGAAATTTATTGTTAAAAAAAAGATAATCTTATATCCTAACAGGATAACTATAATGTAACTAACCTTAGTCTAATTTATTAAACTAATTACCTATTGTTTATATGATATTTTCATCAGCACCCTCATTGGCTAGTTTGTCTACTTCCTTATTACCTTCTTTGTGAATATGATTCATAGTAACCTTCTTGAAGTAATCCATTAAGACTAATGTTCTTCCCACTTCTATTTTTTAATTTCCAATTTGGAGTCTTCTTCATTATTAAAGCATTAATGATGGTTTTAGAATCACGTTCTATTGTCAACCTTTCTATTCCTAAATCTTTACATAATAATAAACCTTCAATTAGAGCTTCTATTTCTACTATATTATTAGTAGAATTTCCAATTGGTTTGGTGATTTTGGCACTAGTTGACCCATCCCAATGATGGAAAATGAATCCTATCTAGGCAATCCCAAGGTTACCCCTTAATGCACCATCAAAGTTCAATTTGTACCACCCAAACTCTATTTTTTCTCAAGTACACTTCTCTCTTTTTAATTTTCTCTCTTTCCCACCTTTCCCATATAGGGGTGGGATCTTAAGACCAAAATAAACCTTTCTAATTATACTATCCCAAAATTTAAATGTTCCTTCTTCCCATCTTTCACTTCTTAGTCTATTGTTAAATATTTCCATTATTTTTGCTTCTATCTTATTACATAGGTTAACTAGTTCCATTTTCTTTTCTTGAAATATTCTTCTTTTTCTCTCCTTCCAAATCTCCCAAACCATAATTAAGGGAACAATTTTGCATAATATACTAAACAAACTTGTCTTGATAATTAAAGGCCATCTTTTTAGTGTATCCAAAAGTTGTTTTGCATCACAAATTTTCACTCTAATCTATTTCTCAGCTAATTATAGCATTCAGAAGAGTATGGACAGTTTAGTAATAAGTGATCAATTGTTTCTTCCTCATTTTCACATAGAGGACACTTAAATGGACCTTCAATTAGTTGTTAGTATACATTTTTGTACTTTTTCCCATTAAAACACTCCTACTTTGGGAAGACAACATTTTCCCCAACATAGATGAATGGGTAATGTTGTCACTAGGGATTGCACCTGAGTATGGCTAAGTGTAGAACCTAGCAATCCCATGAAACATAGGACTATTCTCAGGTTGTGGGTAACCTATTCAAGAATAGACCTCCAGATTAGGGGTCAGCTTCCCCCGAATCACCTGAAACTGAACTAAACTTTGAAGGTAAAGGGAGAGAGGGTGCATGAAAATGAAACTAAAACTACATGATTCACCGAACTTAGTAGATCCATAGATTGAATCAGAACTCACAATGACACCTAAAATAATTTGGTAACTCACAACTTGACCCTATCTATTTTGACAATTCTTTCAAATAAGAGGTATTTGTGTTAAAAGAAGGGAAAAGACTCCCACAACATAAAACCAAATGTACAAAGATTATAACAATAACTGTAAAACACCTTCTTAAGCATTCAAGTTGAACAAACATGAAAATTAAAGGATGGCAAGATCACAATAACTTTAAAATGAATTCAAATAGGAAAACTCAGAAAATAATAGGAATAGAAGGAATATTGTATTATCCTCAATGAAATGATCCAAATAACTCAATCTGCTTCTCCAGAGCTACAACCAGTCATCTCTAAGAAAGAGGGAAAGAAGAACTAACCTCCATCACCAAAGGTGAGAGGTATAAAAAAAAAACCTATCTGCATCTGCATTCATGACCACCACCTCCTAAAGATGGAAAATAACTACAAATAGGCCCATGAATGCCATCACAAATTTATGTGTCAAATTCTCGAGATTCTTGAGGGGTGAGGAAAGTGGGACCCCTAAAAATAGATAGTCAAAGAAGACTAATCTACCCACTAAGTCATGCTCCATATATAATATTTGACAATGGCTTATAAAATGCCACTTGTCAATATCTACAACAAGACTTTTGAAATCACTTTCTACATTAAAGCTCCTACCCCTACATCAAAATATGTGGATTTTAATTACATTAACAAATAGTTCTCAACCCCAAAAGATAGGGGAAAACATATTTGAAATGTGTACACTTCTTACATGTCCACTTATCACACAATTGTCAAAAAGAGATAGGGCCCCCCCTCACCAAAATATATGGTTTTAATATATTTTAAAAAGGTTTCAACCCAATATGAAAAAAGGGGAAACAATTTTTTAAAACATTTATATCTAAATAACAAAGAAACCACATATCGTAGAGACGCTCAAATAAAGAAATGAAACTCAACCCTAAAGAAGGGGATAAATGATGTTAATTCATTATTCATGCCCAAAACCCTTCTTTGAAAATGAGGAAACTGCTGGCACTTGGACTTCTTCGATCTGCACTTGGAAAGTTTCCATTCTTCACTAGTTGTATTGCATTCGATCATAGAGTTTGATTGAGGAAACAACAACCCTTCTCCTCTTGGCATTTTGAATAAGGTATGATATTTGGTATTCTAACAATTCATTCACAACATTGTTATCTCTGTTTCTCTCCAATTTGTATGATAGCATGGCACCCTGGCCTCTTTTGATTGCATTCGAGGGCATGGGAACTTGTTTTTCTCTGTATGAAATTAGGGCATTGTATATTCATTATTCCTCTATTGCTTTGTTTCTATGACATCACATTTGCATTGTCTAGATTTCTGCATATTGTTGATTCTTCATTATCGATGAGGGCACTGTATCTATGTTTCATGTTGCTAGCATTGTTATTGTCGATGCCACTATCATTTATAGTTGTAAGGCTAGGGAATTGTTATTGAGCTTGCATTTTATTTCTCTACATTTCATTTCATCTTGATTGCATCTTGAAGGCACTAGTGGCATTTATCATTGTATCCTCTATGTCACATGCTAACTTAGGGCATCAGTGATAGCATTTATTATGTATTGCACCGCATGTTAAACTTTTTGTTCCATTCCTTATGCCATGGGTGGTGTCTATAAACTTCTACCACCATGGTAACCATGTATGACTATGTAACATTGAATCTATTGTTTGATGAACTTTGTGACTTAGGGCTAGGGCATCAATGATGAATACTAAATTTATTGTTGTGTTTCTTTATGGCATCTCTGCTATATATATGATCACTATTGCTATGATTGACCCACTGAGTCACTATCATTGATATGGTCAAATGCTTATCGATGATAGCCCGTAGATCCTAAAGTCTATACACTACTTGGTGCCCATGAACCTGACACATATCGGCCTTTACATGCCTTGAAAGCTGTGAGCGATGTGGTTGCCTTTGAAAATGAATGGCACTGCATTTTTCTTGTTGTTTAATGTATGCTAGCCCATGAATGACCTAGGTCATTGCCATTGTTTATGGTGCTCACTGTAAGAAAGCATGCTCTCTGTTGTCTTGTGTTCCATGTAGTCGGTGAATATTCCATTTATGTTTTGTTGTTATTATATGCTCAATGTCCCTCAAAAAGTGAGATAGGGCATCATATCTTATTTGTGATCTTTGTATATACTCTTTTCTCTGTAGAACCTTAAGTTCTATATTTTTGTGCGTTCTTCTGACAAGCATAGCCACAGGTTTGCAAACCATTCATGATTGGCATTGTGGATCCTGGCACTATTATTTTCCATTGCTTGGGAAGCCTGATGATATTTTGATTGTATTGCTTCCAATTACTGCAATTGTATCAATCTCCTTGATGTGTGATCGCTATTTCATCTTATATTGCCATTGGGTTACTGCACTATTGATCATTATCAAGCCCTGTTATTGCACTTGAGAGGCCCGAGAGTTTTGACATCATCTTCATTTGATATTATATGCTACTTCAATGATATTGTGGCTTTTTGATAGTGCATTTCCTGATGTCTAAAACTCATTCACTCACTTCCTCACATGATGGTATACCATATTGTCACTGATTTAACAATTATAATCCTTTTACTATTGGCTCATAATGCAAATTTTGATTATGTTCATGCTACTGTATGTGCATGGACTATAGATTTTGAAGTACATGTATGTTTTTCCTTCCCTAAACATATGGATTTTTGTACCTTTAACATGCTGATGATGAATGCTTCCTACCATTGCCTTGTTTTGACCATGCTCCATTAGATATGGGTCTATGATTTTTGAATGTCCCACTGGTACTACCATCCACTAAATGTTACACTATTGATCATGGATGTTCTTTGGCCTGTGAAGTAGCCATTGCCAAGGAAATGAGGTTTTCCTGGCATCGACTACATCATAGGTCAAGGTCGCTCATCTGCACATGGAACAAACACATTAGTAAAAACAATGGTATTTCATTTATTTTCAGAGGCTCCTTGATGCACATGCCCTGAGCACAACCCCTATTAGAGGTGTATGGTTGAGTACATGTATGCATGCTATAGATAGGTACTATGATACTTGGCATTTTTTAGATCCAAAGGATCTAAATGACTTCTCTTTTCTCATTTGCAGGTATAGGATCATAGGAGCACACCGGGAACACCGCGGAGATAGAATCATTACCAGGAAATGTCTGGTACCCCTATACTTTATATTCATTGTATATGTATATTTGCACTCATTTATGCAATTCTAGCAATGGCTATGCTCATGGCATGTGTGAGCTTAGATAAATTTTCTTTTCAGTTCTCTTTCCTTCTGTAAAACATATTCAAAATATTGGCACATGTAATCTTAGATGTAGTTTATTTCCTTTCCCTTTCATGTTCTTGCAATGAAATGAACACAATGTTAAGCAAGATCACCTAAATAATGCAAACTAGGGTACATTAGCTCATCTAGTAACTAGGTCTCCAAAGGTGTGTAAAAAAATATGACAACATTCTAGCGACTTCTGTGGAGTGCTTGCCTACTAAGAATCTTGACCAGTTGCCTTATAGATCCATTGGGCAGAGAGTCATTAAGCCTCAAACTGAACTTAGCTCCCAACCAAAACAACCTCCTTCTCTCCAGCCAAACTAAAGCTGACTGCCTGGAAAACTACTCAGGCTTATTGCTACTCAAACCAAACTAAAAATTGAATTGGAAACAAGCTTGTGCTAGGCACTTAGGGGAAATAGGAAACAAAGCTTCTACCCTACCCTACTCTAACCAGTCTCAGCAAACTGGTTAAACAAATCCATTAACTGGATTGTTAAAATAGCTTCCCATTCTCCTCAAAATGTTATACTTTTCACACTTAATGCCAATAGGGAGAATATGAAATACAAAAACATACTGGACTATCTAGTATATCAACTCTTGAAATTTGTAGTCCAGACAACTCACCTTGCTTAGATCATAGGTGTTGTCTTCCCAGGGAGACTGATAATGCTAAGTAAGCTCCTAGTCACCAATGAGTGGACTTTTGACATCACCCTCCATTGAGTCCTTGAGTATGCATGTTTTGTTTGATCCCATCTATGCCAGGTATCTGATAGGATAGCCCCTAGAGAGCATAAAACTAGGCCTCTCCCACTGCTCAGTATGCATCTCATTAACAACTTCAACATGTTGATCAAAACTTTTTCCCTCCATGATAGTCTACCATAAAATTTCTTCTTCTGTAGTTAGAGGATCATCCTCTTCATCAGTAGGAACCTCAAATAGCTCATCAAAGCTATCCCACCATCTCAGGTCTTTAACCATAATTGGCCCCTCCTCATGGTCCAAGAAACAAGATTCTTGAGATTTATCCACCACCTTATTACAAAGAGGACTAGATTTTATAACTGGATTAACATTAGCCTCTTGAAATGAAATTTCTTCATTAGGAACACACATGTTATTATCTATTTTAGGAAGATGAGGAACACAAACAAAAGCTGACCAAAAGGCATTTATCATAGAGTCAAAATTTTCTTGCTATCCTAAGTTAGCAACAACCACATCATCTTCCTTGTCACAATCAGTGAGCTCAACTAATGAATCTTGCACTACCTCATCTTGCTCAATATAAGAAAGCATTTCCTCAAACAAATCATCTAGGCTCTCACCTTCTTCACTTTCTTTTTTATCCTCATCTGGCTGCTCTAATCCATCACTATGCAACAAATCTACTTGTTCCTCATAATCATCCTGAAAAAGTACACCCAAAGGATAAAATTCATTCTCCTCCTAGTTTCTTGAAATGCTATGAGGTGAAGGGGGCTCTTCAGGAATTGGATCATAAGGCTTTATCTGCTACAGGACAGGCTCACTATCATTTAGGAAGTCAAACCTCATAGGTGTCTCTTCTATAGGAATAGGATGAGGTGGATGGAAATCTAAGATAGGCTCATGAATAGGCTCCAAACATGTAGGGAGATTAGGCTCCTTTTGACTAAGATTTTGAACTGAAGGAGAAATCCTAAAGCTTTGGATTTCAATAGGAGTGCTAGTGGACTTAATAGACAAGAAGCTTGGGATTTTTACCTTGTGGGTCTCCTGTCTAGCCTGCAAAGCTTCTAGGTTCTCTTCAGCAGCATGAGGCATCTCCTTTTGGATCTCCTCTTTAATAAGAGCTAGCATCTCATAACCTGGATACATAGTCCATGAGGGTCTCCAAGACTGTAGTAAGCTCCCATTACCCTCTAGTGGGTTTGGTGAGATTTATTGCATTAGAGCAACAGTGACTTCTTGATCCCCTTTCTTTGGTACTCATGCCAACGGATCCTTAATCAATTAATCTTTTTCTCCAATCTGTTTGGCATGTGCCTCTTGCTCATGATCATGAAATTCATCTTTTTCTGCTAACTCTTTTCAGAGATCCTCCTCCTTCTTTGTAGCTATCTGGTAGATGCTCTTTATGAATGCTTCACAATCCTCAAGACTCCTCTTATAAACCCTCTCTTGTGTCAAGATCAAGTTGTTCTTCTCTTCAAGGATCTTCTCATGAATTATTGTCTAGTTATGTAGCTTCCTTGAGATCTCTTCTTTTTGAGCCACCATCTCCGTATATTGCCTTGAGAGCTCCTCTTTTTGAGACCTCATCTCTACATAGTCCTTCATGAAAGAGCTTGTCTCCTCCTGAAAAGTTGTCAAAATAGAGGATATGGAGTTTGAATCTAAAGTGGTATTGGGCTGATTTCAAGGATTGTAATGGTGATCTTCATAGGGTGGTTGATAGGAATACTGCATGGATGCTTGATGTTGGGTGGGAGGGTATGGTAGTGCATGCTGGTAACTTGTTGTTTGTGAGTCATTTTGGCTATATGTTGCTGCTTGACCAACCTGATATGGCACAAATGATGGAACATGGGTAGGTTTTTCATGATATGGGGGGTGATAGGGAGAGTACGCATTAGGTATTGACATGCTTGCTCATCAAATGAGCTGGTAAAAGATATTTTTTTAAATTTATCAGCACTTGAACTGCTTAAACCAGTAGATTTCTCTTAAAGTCACCATGGTGCTTGAAACAAACTACCTCTTAAAGGCTGATTGCACTAAGGATCACATCAAAATCCTAGTGAATAATGGAAAACAAAGTTGTTGTCCCACTGGGCATGCCAAAAACTATTGTCACTAGGGATTGCACCCGACTATGACTAAGTGTAGAACCTAGCAATCCCATGAAACATGGGACTATTCTCAGGTTGTGGGTAACCTATTCAAGAATAGACCTTCGGATTAGGGGTTGGCTTCCCGCAAATCACCTGAAACTAAATTGAACTTTGAAGGAAAAGGGAGAGAGGGTGCATGAAAATGAAACTAAAACTAGGTGATTCATTGAACTTTGTAGATTTACAGATTGAATCAGAACTCACAATGACACCTAAAATAATCTGGCAACTCACAACCTGACCCTGTCTATTTTGACAATTCTTTGAAATAAGAGGTATTTATGTTATAAGAAGGGAAAAGACTCCCACAACTTAAAACCAAATGTACAAAGATTATAACAATAACTGTAAAACACCTTCTTAAGCATTCAACTTGAACAAACATGCAAAGTAAAGGATGGCAAGATCACAATAAATTTAAAATGAATTCAAATAGGAAAACTTAGAAAATAACAAGAATAGAAGGAATACTATATTATCCTCAATGAAAGGAGCCAAATAACTCAATCTACTTCTCCAGAGCTACAAGAAGTCACCTCTGAGAAAGAGGGAAAGAAGAACTAACCTCTATCACCAAAGGTGAGAGGTATAAAAAGAAAACCTATCTACATCTACATTCATGACCACCACCTCCTAAAGATGGAAAATAACTACAAATAGGCCCATGAATGCCATCAAAAATTCATGTGCCAGATTCCTGACATTCTAGGGGGGCAAGGAAAGTGGGACCCCTAAAAATAGCTAGTCAAAGAAGACTAATCTACCCACTAAGTCATGCTCCATAAATAATATTTGACAATGGCTTATAAAATGCCACTTGTCAATATCTACAACAAGACTTTTGCAATCACTTTCTACATTAAAGCTCCTACACATACATCAAAATATGTGGATTTTAATTACATTAACAAATAGTTCTCAACCCCAAAAGATAGGGGAAAACATATTTGAAATGTGTACACTTCTTACATGTCCACTTATCACACAATTGTCAAAAATAGATAGGGCCCCCCCTCACCAAAATATATGGTTTTAATATATTTTAAAAAGGTTTCAACCCAATATGAAAAAAGGGGAAACAATTTTTTAAAACATTTATATCTAAATAACAAAGAAACCACATATCATAGAGACGCTCAAATAAAGAAATGAAACTCAACCCTAAAGAAGGGGAGAAATGATGTTAATTCATTATTCATGCCCAAAACCCTTCTTTGAAAATGAGGAAACTGCTGGCACTTGGCAAGTTTCCATTCTTCACTGGTTGTCCTGCATTCGATCATCAAGTTTGATTGAGGAAACAACAACCCTTCTCCTCTCAGCATTTTGAATAAGGTATGATATTTGGTATTCTGTCAATTCATTCACAGCATTGTTATCTCTATTTCTCTGCAATTTGTATGATAGCATGGCACCCCGGCCTCTTTTTATTGCATTCAAGGGCAGGGGCACTTGTTTTTCTCTGTATCAAATTAGGGCATTGTATATTCACTATTCCTCTATTGCTTTGTTTCTATGGCATCACATTTGCATTGTTTGGATTTCTGCATATTGTTGATGCTTCATTATCGATGAGGGCACTGTATCTATGTTTCATGTTGCTAGCATTGTTATTGTCGATGCCACTATTAGATATAGCCATAAGGTTAGGGCATTTTTAATGAGCTTGCATTTTATTTCTCTGCATTTCATTTCATCTTGATTGCATCTTGAAGGCACTGGTGGCATTTATCATTGCATCCTCTATGGCACATGCTAACTTAGGGAATCAATGATAGCACTTATTTTGTATTGCACCGCATGTTAAACTTGTTGTTCCATTCCTTATGCCATGGGCAATGTCTATAAACTTCTACCACCATGTTAACCATGTATGACTGTGTAACACTGAATCTATTGTTTGATGAACTTGGTGACTTACGGCTAGGGCATCACTGATGAATACTGAATTTGTTTTTGTGTTTCTTTATGGCATCTCTGCTATATATATGATCTATGTTTCTATGATTGACCCACGAGCTATCCAATCATGTATAACCCATGAGCTCCTAGACTAGTTCCATGTCTTTCCTATCGACAGTTTTTATTGACCCACTGAGTCATTGTCATTGATATGATCAAATGCTTACCAATGATAGCCCGCAGATCCTGAAGTCTATACACTACTTGGTGCCCATGAACCTGACACATATCAGCCTTTACATGCCTTGAAATCTGTGAGTGATGTGGTTGCCTTTGAAAATGAATTACACTACATTTTTCTTGTTGTTTAATGTATGCCAGCCCGTGAATGACCTAGGTCATTGCCATTGTTTATGGTGCTCACTGTAAGAAAACATGCTCTCTATTGTCTTGTGTTACATGTAGTTGGTGAATATTCCATTTATGTTTTGTTGTTATTATATGCTCAATGTCCCTTGAAAATTGAGATAGGGCATCATATCTTATTTGTGATCTTTGTATATACTCTTTGCTTTGTAGAAGCTTGAGTTCTATATTTTTGTGCCTTCTTCTGCAAGCATGGCCATAGGTTTACAAACCATTCATGATTGGCATTATGGATCTTGGCACTATTATTGTCCATTTGTTGGGAAGCCTGATGAGATTTTGATTATATTACTTCCACTTACTACAGCTGTATCAATCTCCTTGATGTGTGATCTCTATTTCATCTTATATTTCCATTGGGTCACTGCACTATTGATCATTATCATGCCCTGTTATTGCACTTGAGAGGCCCGAGAGTTTTGGCATCATCTTCATTTGATATTATATGCTACTTCAGTGATATTGTGGCTTTTTGATAGCGCATTGCCTGATGTCTAAAACTCATTCACTCACTTCCTCACATGATGGTATACCATATTGTCACTGATTTAACAATTATAATCCTTTTACTATTGGCTCATAATGTGGATTTTGATTATGTTCATGCTACAGTATGTGTATGGAGTGCAAATTTTGAAGTACATGTATGTTTTTCCTTCCCTAAACATATGGATTTCTATACCTTTAACATGCTGATGATGAATGCTTCCTACCATTGCCCTATTTTGACCATGCTCCATTAGATATGGGTCTATGTTTTTTGAATGTCCCACTAGTACTGCCATCCACTAAATGTTACACTGTTGATCATGGATGTTCTTTGGCCTATGAAGTAGCCACTACCAAGGAAATGAGGTTTTCCTAGCATCGACTGCATCACAGGTCAAGGTCGCGCATCTGCACATGGAACAAACACATTAGTAAAAAAAATGGTATTTCATTTATTTTCAGAGGCTCCTTGATGCACATGCCCTGAGCACAACCCTTGTTAGAGGTGTATGGCTAAGTACATGTATGCATGCTATAGATAGGTGCTATGATACTAGGCATTGTTTAGATTCAAAGCATCTAAACCACTTCTCTTTTCTCATTTGCAGGTACAAGATCACAGGAGCACACTGGGAACACTATGGAGATAGACTCATTACCAAGAAATGTCTATTACCCCCATACTTTATATTCATTTTATATGTATATTTGCACTCATTTATGCAATTCTAGCAATGGCTATGCTCACGGCATGTGTGAGCTCAGGTAAATTTTCTTTTCAGTTCTCTTTCCTTCTGTACAACATATTTAGAATATTGGCACATGTAATCTTAGATGTAGTTTATTTCCTTTCCCTTTCATGTGCTTGCAATGAAATGAACACAATGTTAAGCAAGATCCCCTAAATAATTCAAACTAGGGTACATTAGCTCATCTAGCAACTAAGTCTCCAAAGGTGTGTAAAAAAATATGACAACAGGTAACTCAATTTTTTGTAATTGTTGTGACTTTATCATACTTATCCTTAATTTACCTTACATTTTCCAATTCTTGATCCTATCCAAATAATTATTCTATCCCCTTTCCCTATTGTTATCTTCCTTATATTTAGTACTTAAAGTAATTCTCTTTTCTTAGCATTTGTTAAAGGTGTCTCTTCCAAATTTTTCCAACTCCATCCTAGAGAAATCTCCCCATTTGGAATTACTATATAATCTTTCACATATCTCCCCGATAGATTTACTAAAACCTCTTTTATTCTCAAATATCTAAGGATGTTACCAATTGTAGAAACCCCCCCCCCCCCCTCCTCCTACGAATCTTCCCAAAATAGAGCTTTATGTCCTCCTTCAATATCCCATGATAGCTTATCTACTATCAAGATTCTACATTCTAAAATAAAATTACATACCTTTGATCCCTTTGGAGGATTTTTGGTCCTAAATATATTACTTGGGTTTGTTCTATTAGGATATTTTTTATAAATTATTTTGGCCCACTTCCTTTCTAATTCCTTTAACATTTTCCAAACTATCTTAGCTCCTAAAGCCTTGTTTTGCAAAGTTAATTCTATTTCTTATTATCATATCCTCTTCTTCTCTATTCAAAAAATTATTTACTTCCTTATTCAATTTATCTTCTTCCCCATAGCTACCAAATCTATAGTATAACTACCACTAAGGTCAAACTTCTCTATGTTAATTGGTTCATTATATTATTTTTATTATTTCATCATTTTAGTTAAATGTTTCTCTACAGTTCTAACCTATGTTATAAGATACTCTATATATTTAATATTCATGAATGTCATGTCCCTGGAGGATCTACCTACCTCAATACTAGGGTTTTTAATCAATTACATCCCTCTTGATACACTCTCCTAATGCTACTTGCACTTCTACCCATAAATCCATTATATTTTCTCTTAGTCTTAGGGTTTTTTCAATATTCTTTTTTATCCCTTCTTTTCTCTTGTTATCATTAAATTGTATTGAAAATCTACTTATATCTCACTAATACATTCTATTAATACCATGTTATCAAAATTTAACAAAAAAAAAATTTGTTTAATTTATTCATCCTTAGCTCCCTTCTTTTCAATACCTTAATTTATTATGGGGTAGTACATGAAGCCTAGCACTACCACAAGTTTCTTTCAATAACTCCAATGATCTCTATCTTGTTTTATAGTCTATTATGGTAACTTAACATCTACTTACCTTCTAGTGCACTTATGGGCTTCCATCCTAGTCTCCATTAGGTTGACCTTTTTTTTTCAACTTAATAGGAATAATTCTAACTACCCTTTAGAATTTTTATTTAGACATTCACATGACCATCATGGGTCAACCAAAGAGCATTTTTAAAGTGCTAATGTGTTATGCAAGACCAAGGACATGGATAATATTATCAGTGAATATCTAGATCATTAATTTGAGTTTGGTCCTTTGATGAAGATCTCTAATAATTAAAGGTAATTCCTATTTAAAAGTTTTTCTCTTTATTTTAAAATAAAGTTAAAGAATAATATATGATTTTGAAGAAGATGAAAAATAGTAAAATATTTATTGTATTTTAATAGTTCCTAGGGAGAGGAAATATATAGTAATAGATTCTTATCCTTACTATGAATAGTATGGTTGGGGTCTTCAATTTGGATATGGTAAGTTAAGATTTTTTTTTATAAGTTCTCCAATGCAATGGCCTTAGGCACTCTCTCAAGGAGGCTCAAAAAATAAACTCTTCAACAATTAATAAAGTGAACTTAACATATGTTGAGAGTCAAATGACAAAATTTGTAAGTCACTTACATTTTGCAAACTAAATCAAGATATAAGATCAATATAAAATCTTGTTATTTCTCCCACTTGATCATTTGACCCCCTCTCTACTATTCTATGAAGAGTAACCACTTTTCCATTCTCTTAGATAATCAAAAGAAAAACCAACATATTTTTAATTTAAAGAAAAACCAAAAAGAGTAGAATGGTTTTTATTGATTTGAAATTGTGTGCATAAATCATTAGTTTAGAATGAATTGAAATAATGGAGAGATCTGAGATCTATTTTGACAATAGAGGGTAAATAAGACTCCCACATGCAATAGGTATCATTGATAGGTTTCCCTCAAAACCCTTTCTTTACTAAGGCCAATGATGTGTAAAAAATAGTTATTTTTGAAGACATAGAATATTAGAGATAATAGTAAAGAAGATAATGTAATACACACAATATTTTTACCTAAAACTCTTCTTTCTCCTTAAATAGAGTTGAAGTAGAGTGCACCCTAGCCCCACTTTTTTCTCTCTCTTTGATGTATGAAATATAGTTGCTTAAGAAACTAGAAATGTTATTGCATCATTGAGATTATAATATGGATTGGATAAAAAAATACAACAACATAACAATAGAATGAGACTCTAGATCACTAGTAAAAGACAAGATGAAGTTGAAAAGAAAATCCAGAAAAGGCAAGTAGATGCCTACAATAATGAGTAAAACCATAGCAATAATGAAGGATAATATACTACCCCTTGTGGATTTTTTCTCCTACATTGATGGTGATGATGGGAGTTTAGATGATGATGAAGACAAAGATGGAGGTTTTTTCAATGACCTCACTGTGGAGGATGTATGCACCAATTAATATTTTAGGGAGGAGGAAGGGTTTCTCTTGGATATTTTGTTAGAATCTCAGGAGAAGGAACAAGGGCATGTGGATGTCAAGAATTATTCTAAAGTCATCAATGATGGTGTTTTTTAAGGGATATGTAAGGGTTTCCTTATCCTCTCTAAGGGTTTTTTCCTACCCTTCTAGCTCATCACTCTATGACTTATGTTTGACCTATAAGTTTTGAACAAATGGTTATTATAACTCCTATCCTAGGAGAAAAGGGGCTATTAAACTATGTAGATGGAATTGTTATTAATCTACATAAGGTCGTTGGTGGGGTTGATTAGGTTTTGACTTCTTCTTCCCCTATTATTGTTCTTATTAGTCTTGATAAGAGAGGTTTCTCTATGGGGTTCTTGGCTAGGTTTGAGGTTTCTTAGTAGGCTTTCTTGAGTTCCTCTCTGAGGTCTCCTTCCTCATTTTGTGGTGAGATTGATTTTTCTAACACCATCTCTTCTACCCAAAATCTAATTCCTATTTCTACCTACATCAATAATGTAGATATTGGGGATGATGGCATGGGGGTTTACCCTAAGAACTCTATGATGGAAAATGTGAATTTTAGTATGGATACTTCTAATGCTACCGTCCCTAGCTAGGCTATTGATGTAAAATAAATTAATGACTATTGTCCCTCAAATCAAATTCTAAATCAATTGAACTTAAGATTTGATAAAACCTAAAATCCATCACTTCATCTCATTATTTTAACCTCTAATCATCCATTTCTCACATTCCTTTCAATTATATCACATGCACAACTATTGATATAGTTTACATCTATAATTAAAATACACTTCCTACTAATTCTAAGCCAACCCTACTTTGATTAATGAAAAAAAGTGGGTAAACCAGCCCAATACAAAAAGTAAACTTGTACACCCAATTTTCAAAATTAATGTCTAAATTTTCATATTTAAAAAGCTTTCCATAGGACCCAAAGTCATTTCTATGATCACAACACTTACACGTATTTTCTATTAGGAATAATAGTCCACAATGCAAATGAGAGGGGGGGGGGGGTGAATCAGTTGTATGGAAGATTATTAAACTTTAAACTTTGAATAGAAACAATATCAAATCCAATGAACACAATGAATGCCAACACAATAAGACAATATTTTGGTGTCAAGGAAACCCTGTTAAAGGTAAAAACCACAGTGGGAATTAGCACCCATAAATAAAACACATGCTACATCTCCCAAGTTGGCTCCCAACTAAGTCTTCTCTAGAACACATGCCACAACTAACACCATCCAACATTTTGTACCTTAGGATGACCAAAAAACATTATCCATTACCTTGTCTTTCATCCCTCAAGCTCGCATACACTAAATCCAAACCTTTTGTAAGATATGTCATAAATATTGAGACTATCTTTGTCAACTTCCACTGTCACTATTCAGTAACTAGTCTTCACTAAAAAAATTTTAACTCATCCAATATGAAACATTTCATGATGAGATCTTGGATATAAGATCACAATACCTTCTTAAACTCTCATCTGACTTTGTAGCATCTGAAACATCCGTACACTGTAATAACTAGTATGTTCTCCTTGAAGAAACATATGTTGACATTAGTTACAAAACACAAATGACAACAGTATGAATGTACATTCAGTAACATAGTGATTAAACATATAAAATTTCTCAATCACCTCCCCATGCATTAGCAATATCTAAAAATCTCCCCCTTTGGCATTAATGTCAACATATGGGAAAATCCATCCCAAAGTTTAATCAATCCAAAAGTTCATAAACCAAATAGTACTCTCATAGTACACCTTCAAACAATCTCCCCAAATAGTAGGCATTTTCTCATATATATCTCTCCCCTTTTGACAACAATGGAAAAGGGTGCCATATGGTATCAAAAGTTCTCCTTCTTTATCTATGATGATGCAGGTGATGAATCACCCAAATATCTTCTGTAGGCTTCCACATACGACCACTGCCCCTGAGGAGTAGATCCCTACATCAAGTCTAGACAACTATAAAGCTCTGAGAACCTCTAGACTAATGCATCCCTACATCATTTAATTCTGACTAGGAGGGGCCTAAACCCCAATTATACCTCTAAGATATTCAAAGGTATCTTTTGGCAATGGCTTTGTAAAGATGTCAGCAATTTGTTCCTATGTGCTAATATACTCTATCTTTATCTCTATTTCTGCCACCTTGTCTCTCAAGAAGTGATACTTGATAGAAATGTATTTAGTTTTAGAATGAATTACTGGGCTCTTTGACATATTCAAAGTACTGGTATTATGACAATGGGTAACCACTGGCTCATCAAAAGTTATTCCAATAGCCTTCAGTATTTTCTTCATCCAAACAATTTGAGTACAGTTAACAATAGCAGTGACATACTCTGATTCTGTAGTAGATTGAGCTATACAATCTTGCTTCTTACTTAACCAAGAAACCAACTTTTCCCAAGGAAAAATGCACCACCACTAGTACTTTTTCTATCATCAATGTTTCCTACCCAATCAGTAACACTATAAGCATGAAGTTCAAAACTATCATTCCTATCATACCATAGGCCATATTCAGTTGTCCCTTTCAAATATTTGAATATTCTTTTCACAACAGCTAGGTGTGTCTCCTTTGGCTCTGCCTAATATCCAACCACAATTTTGACAACATTAGCAATATCTAGTCTAGTATGATTTAGATATTGTAATCCACCAACCATTGATCTTTACTTGGTCTAAAATACACACTAAGTTTCATCATTACTTGATAGTTTATTACCAGTCACCATGGGTTCTTCCACTGGTTTACAGTCTTCCATTCCAAACTTCTTTAACATTTCTTTGACATAATTAGTCTAAGAAATAAAGATACCATTCTCATTCAAAATTATTTGTAGTCCAAGAAAGAATTTCATTTCACCTATCATGGACATCTCAAATTCATTTTCCATTTCCTTAGATAATTTCTTACATAATTCATCATTGCCTCTAAAGATAATATCATCAGCAAAAACTTCAATTATCACAACTCCATCTTTACTAGTTCTTAAATATAAATTACTATCAGCATTACCTTTTCTAAATCCAAGGTGAAGTAAGCATTTGTCTAACATTGTATACCAAGACCTTAGAACTTTCTTTAGTCCATATAGTGCCTTCTTCAACTTGCATACCATGTCTCTATCTTTGGATAGAGGAAATCTATCTGGTTGTTTTATGTATACCTCTTCTTCAAGATCCCCATTCAAGAATACAGATTTCACATCCATCTGATATACTTTGAAGTCTTTATGAGTAGCATAAGCCAAGAACAATCTCACAACCTCTATTCTAGCAACAGGAGAAAATGTTTTTTCAAAGTCTATGCCTTCTTTTTGTGAATATCCCTTACATACCAGTGTTTCTTTGTTTCTTACAACAATTCCTTCTTCATTCATTTTGTTTTTGAAAACCTATTTGGTTCCTATTACATTTTTGTCTTTAGGTCTAGGAACCAATTCTCAAGTGTTATTATTATTTATCTAATCTAACTCTTCCTTCATTGCATTTATCCAAGATTGATCTCTATATGCTTCATCTATAGTCTTTGGTTCAACTTGAGAAATTAAACAAATTTCTTCTCTAACCTTTGATCTAGTCATTACTCCTTGATTAGAATCACCAATAATTTGATTTTCAGGATGATTAATCTTTACATACCTCAGAGTCTTAGGAACCTCAGTTGTCTCATTTGTGTCAACATCATAGGTCTCTTTTTCACATTCTACCTCAACAAGTTCTTCTTCTTCTACAGTGGTAGCCTCTTTGATCTCTGTAATCTAATTACTGTCATACATTCTCTCTTGTATCTGAAACTTCTCATCTATCCTTACAGTGTTTCTTTCAATCATCTTTCTCAATCTTAGATTGAAACATTTATAAGCCTTTCTCTTTGTAGAGTAACCAAGGAAAATTATTTCATCACTTCTAGCATCAAAATTTCTTATCTCATCATCTCTCTTGATATAACACTTACTACCAAATATTCTAAAATATTTTACAGTAGGAGTATGATCAAACCATAATTCATAAGGAATCTTACTTGTACCTTGTCTGATTTGAATTCTATTCAATGTGTATACCGTTGACCCAACAACCTCTCTCCAATGCATATTAGATACATTTCCTTCAAGAAAAATTGTCCTAGCACCATCAAGTATCATCATGTTCCTTTGCTCTACTATCTCATTCTGTTGTGGAGTCCTAGGAGTATATGTGCCTCTCTTTATTCCATGCTCTTCACAGTATGAATTGAATAAGTCTAAAGTAAACTCTCCAGCTCTGTCTAACCTCAAACATTTTATCTTTAAACTTGATTCATTCTCTACTTTTTCTTTTAACAACTTGAATTTATCAAATGCTTCTGATTTCTCTTTCAAATAAGTAACCCACATCATTCTAGAAAATTCATCAACAAAAACTATGAAATACCTTTCACCATAGTATGATCTTGTCCTTGTAGGTCCACATAGATCTATATGTACCAGATCAAACTTTCCTTTTGATGTATATGATTTTCTTTTATAACCGATTCTGGTCTATTTTCCCATAACGCATTCTTTGCATACAGTGTTAGATGGTTTCACAATCTTTGGTAGATCTCTTACTGCATTAGCCATATTTTCCTTCATAATGTTATCAAAATTAACATGACAAAATATTATGTACCATAACCAACTCTCATCTACCTTCGCAAAAAAATAAGAGGCTCCACATGTAATTAATTCAAATACATTACCTCTAGATTTAGTACTAGTTACAATCAACTTTCTTGCCTTACTTCTGATAAATAATTTACCATTAACAAAAATTAATTTAAACTCTTTATCCATCAAATCTCAAACACTCAACAATTTATGCTTAAGTCCATCAACAAGTAGCACATTATCAGTATTATTCTTTCCATCCAAAGTAATAGATCCTACACCTATGATAGGTTTAGGAAGATTATCTCTGAATCTCACAATGCCACCATCATACTTCACTAATTTAACAAACTTGTTTCTATCTCCTAATGAACTAAAACTGATTTAGAACTTGATTATTGAAGAACAGTGATTAGAGATCACAGAGCTGCTAATAGATAATGTAAGATGATTAAATCAATAATATATCGTCATTGATGTCAACTAAGTTTTGACAATACTTATCTTGTAAGTTACTATACCCAAACATCTGTAGAAAGGAGAAAAGGAGATGAGGAACAAACATATTTACATGAGGAAGATGGATATAATAGATAAGGATAAGGAATACATTGGGTAACTTGTGGATGATTCTATGACCTTATGTTATTGACTTGATTATGTTGCATTCATCTATGATGAAGAAAAGAGAAAAAATGCACAAGGCAGTGCAGTCGGTTAAACAAGCATTTCAGTATACACCGAGTAGTGTAGTGTATACCGAGCATAGTATAAACCAAGATTGTGTTCACCGACACATTTCTTTGTAAACTGAAAAAGAAGAAAGAAACAAAAGATCAGTTTAACCAATGGAAATTGATGAGTTGGAAAGTGTATGAGTTCAAGGTTGAAGATGAAGTTTGTTACAAAGATCTATGGCTAACATAATTCAAAGAAGATCTATGAGATTAAAATAAAATGTGTTACTGACATATCAGTGGAGGAAGGTTTTAAGCCACAAAATCAATGAAGGAGAACAAGTGGAAAAATCTGATGGATGAGAAGAAAATAGTTTACTTGTCTACTTAAGAGACTAGGGTTTCATTGAGAAATGGATGCCGGAAAGAAGATAACTATAGAGATATCACTTGAACAAGCTTCATGCATGCCTGATTAGACTAGTTAAAGGATAACCAAACTATAGAGATAATCGAGTGTGAGAAAGCTATAACTGAGAGACAATAAGTTACTGAATATTGTTGAAACAGAATCAATATATTGATCAGAGGATGTGAATGAGCATAATATAGATTTGAACATCTACAATAGAAGTTGTATTGTAATAGGATCACCTATTGTTACATTTTAACCATTATAAACAGATAAATCTCTTAACTGAGTGGACTTGAAAGTCTTGTAATGTCATTCATAGAGTGTACATTTGTTATCCTGTCAACCCCATATTGAATGTTGGTTGGACGATAACGGTTGGTCTTAAATCCTCAAACAAGATCACACCTTATAGTGTGTTTTTTAACCTTTAACAGGGTTGGGTCTTCACTGACCTCACTTCAGAAGAGTGAATGATATTTTGGGTTGCCGGTCCCAAGTGGTTTTTCCCTTCATAGGGTTTCCATGTTAAATCTTCTGTGTTATGTGTTGACTATGATGATTTTTTGTTATCATATTTTACATGTTGTATAATTGATTTGATCAGTGAATATACTAAGTTGTTAATTGGTAATTGGTAAAAGCACAGACATATTAGTATTTTATGTTACCGAGCTACAGAAGTTTGAGTAAATTGTTTTTGGATATACATTTTGTATTTGGGACTGTGGATAACTGATTCACCCCCCCTCTTAGTTATTCTAACAATTGGTATCAGAGTGGCTAGGTTGCTTGGAATAGAGTTTTAAGGACTTCAACACAAAGATCACAAAATGTATAAGAGGGAAGTGCCAAAGATAAACAAGGATAACTTTACAATATGGAAAAGCTGAATGAAGTTGCATGTATCTGGAATTAGGAATCTTCCCTCACACTAATGGAGAATGGCTACCTTGCACCGCCCACTAGTCCTTTGACCCTTGATCAACTAAGAGATAGGCATGAGCATAATGTTACCATCACGGAGATTGTTTCTACCTTGACAGATGCCAAATTTGAAGATATCAAGGACTACACTACTACAAAATAGACGTGGGATAAAATTGCTCAAGTTTATAGTGGTGATGCTAATGTCAAAAGAGCTAGAGATGAAAGCTTAAGAGGAAGATTTGATGACATGAAGATGAAAGAAGGTGAAAATATAGTGCAGTATACAAACAAAATTAAGGAAGTTGTTAATGCAATAAGAGGATCTAATGGTGTTATTGAAGAAGACACAGTGATAAGCAAAATTCTTAGGATCTTATTACTAGTTTATGTAATCAAAATATCTGCAATCCATGAAATGAGATCTGCACCTGGTAATGCTCTCACACTTGACAATCTGATTGGTAAGCTAACTACATTTTAGCTAAATAACTATGATAATAGTGTTGTACTGATTGTTGAATCTACTTTCATGACTTCTCTGAAGATTGGTAATTCTAGTGGTAGACATGATGATAATGATAGCAATACTGATAATGAGCTTGATAAACTTGAAGCTCTTATGGCTAGAAGATTACCTAAAGGTTAAGGTAGATATAAGGGTAAATTACCTTGAGCATGTTTTAACTACAAAGAAGCTAGTCATATTGCCGCTAGATGTCCAAACAAGAAGGAAAATGACAAAAACAAAGACCGATCTGGTGAAGGAAGCTATGGGAGAAGAAACAACATAAGTTACTGACACTACAAAAGAGAGACCCCAGACAAGAGTGATAAAGGTAAAAAGGTATGCTACATTGCTGATGAGAATGATACTGACACTGGTTCAGATGATGATGTAGAAGTATTATTTATTGCTATGAAGGATGGCTCAGAGGAAGAAGAGAGGTATGTAGAAACAACACTAATTTCTAAAGTAAATAAACATGATACATGGATCATAGATAGTGGTTGTACACATCACATGGCTATTGATGAAGATAAATTTGATCATCTTGAGCAATACAATGGAGGATCAATAAAAATGGGTAATGATACACCTTGTATAGTTAGATGAAAAGGAGCCCTGATGATAAATGATAGAATCTAATGTGATAATGCTTATTAGGTAGAAGGACTAAACTATAATTTTCTAAGTGTGGCACAACTGAACAATTCTGGTCACCAAGTTGCTTTTGAGAGCAAGAAAGTAAAGATTTATGATGATGGTGGAAAACTAGTTGGAACAAGAGCACAACCCAAAGGTAATCTATTTTATCTTGATAATGATGAGTCTTCTTGTTTAATGATGAAAAATGAGGATGCATAGTTGTGGCATAAAAAGTTATGTCATGTGAACTTTGAAAACATGATTAAGATTAGTAAAAGGAAGAAGGTTAGAGGTCTACCTAACTTAACAAAGCCTGATCATGTTATGTGCCATGAATGTCAGAAAGGTAAAATGACAAAATATAGTTTCAAAAGAAAAGATTATTCAACAAAGAAAATACTTGAGTTAGTTTACACCGATCTATGTGGTCCCATGAGACCTCAGAGTTACTATGGAGATAGGTATTTCATTCTTTTTGTTGATGATTACACTAGATTAATGATAGTCATGTTCTTGAAAGAAAAATCAAAGTCATTTAAGATGTTCAAATGGTATAAAGAAAAGGTTGAGAAAGAGACTGGTAAAGAATTGAAATGTTTGAGATCTGACAGAGGTGGTGAATTTATTTCTGATGAATTTACTAAGTTTTGTAATGAGCATGGTATAAAAAGACATGTCTCTGCACTGAGGACCAATCAATAGAATGGAATTGCTGAAAGGAGGAATAGGTCAATTGTTGACTATGCAAGGACATTGATGTTAGAAAAGAATGTTGCTTAGACATACTGGAGAGAAGTAGTTAGCATAGTTGTTTATGTTTTTAACCTAGTACAACTGAAGAAGGACACTAATAAGACACCCTATGAGTTATGGTTTGGACACAAACCCACTGTAAGTTATTTCAAAAATTTTGGAAGTAAATGCTTTATTCTTAAAGATGAAAGAAATGGAAATTTTGACTCAAAAGGTGATGAAGGATATTTCTAGGATATTCCACTAAAAGAAAAGCATATAAGTGTCTAAATAAAGTTACTAATAAAATGATTGAAAGTGCTAATGTTCGGGTTGATGAGTTTGATGATAAGAATGTAGAAGAAAGTACAAAGGAATAAGAAGATTATGGTAAATTCACTTACATTGAACAACCAGAGTACCTACCGAAGCCACAAATAGTGACAATTGGTTAACAAGAGAACAATACTAAGGAACAGGAAAGAGAAATCGACGACTAGGAAAGACCTATTGAGCAATCAAATGAACCTATATAGGATGAACAATAGAGAAGAGATCAAGTACTAGCAAGATTTGTTAGGAGACATCATCCTGAGACACAAATCATTAGAGACAGACAAGTTGTCATGATGACAAGGAGTAAAATGAGACAAGGTACATGTTTAGTTTGTGAATATGAATTGAAGAATGTAAAAGTTGCATTAGAAAATGATGAATGGGTAAATGTAATGAAAGAGGAAACAAAATAGATAGAGAAAAACAATACATGGAATTTAGTACCCAGACCTAAGGACAAGAATGTTATCGGTACAAAGTGGATATTTAGAAATAAACTTAATGAGAATGGAGAGGTAACAAGGAACAAAGATAGATTAGTATGCAAGGGATATGCATAGGAGGAAGGAATAGATTATGGTGAAAATTTTGTATCTGTTGCTAGATTAGGAGGAGACATTATGTTACTTGCATATGTTATGCACAAAAATTTCAAAGTTTACCAAATGGATGTTAAATCTTCTTTTCTGAATGGGATACTTGAAGAAGTCTACATAGAACAACCAGAAGGGTTTGTTGATCTAGAAAAGAAAGATATGGTATGTAGATTACATAAAGCTTTATATGGTTTAAAGAAAGCATCAAGAGCCTGGTATGAAAGGTTGCATAACTATTTGTTGAGTATTGGTTTTGTTAGAACTAGTGAGAATAGCAATCTGTACATGAAAGGAAATTCTGATGATACTATATTGATTGCTAAAATATTTGTGGATGACATAATATTTGGAGGACAAGATCACATCTATAAATTATTTGAGGATGAAATGAGAAGTGAATTTTAATTGTCTATGTTTGGAGAGATTAAGTTCTTTCTAGGCTTACAAGTGATTTAGAAGAATGATGGTATATTCATTACACAATCTAAGTATATAAAGGAAGTGTTGAAGACATTTGGCATGGAAGATGCTAAAACTGTTGGAACATCAATGGCTACTAGATGTAAACTAACCAAAGATGATGGAACTACCGAGGTAAACCAGGCACTGTACCGATCAATGATTGGTAAGCTGATGTATGTAGTTCATAGTAGACCTGATATAGCACATGTTGGGATAGTTGTTAGATTTTTTGAACATCCTAGGGAGTCACACATGGTTTCTATAAAGAGAATCTTGAGATACCTAAAGAAAGTAGAAGAATATGGTTTATAGTATCCAAAGGAAGTCAAGTTTGAACTCAAAGTCTACACTGATGCAAACTGGGCTGGAAATATAGATGACAAAAAGAGTACTGTCGAAGGAGCATATTTCTTTGGTGAAAGAATTGTTACATGGACAAGTAAGAAACAACCTTGTATTTCTTAGTCCACTGCCAAAGTAGAGTATGTTGCTACTGCTACAAACTATTCAAATATTGCACATATCAAGCAAGTGTTGGAAGGTATGAATGAGCTAATCATTGATCTGGTGATTATATATTGTGACAACACTAGTGAAATTAATATTTCAAAGAATCCAGTGATGTGCTAAAAAACAAAGAACATATCTATTAAGTATCACTACTTAAGAGAACAAGTACAGGAGAAGAAAGTCATATTAGAATTTGTTACATCAAAAGAATAGCTTGCTGATATTTTCACAAAGCCTCTACTGACGGAAACTTTTTGTAAGAATTTGAAAATAGCAAAGATTGAACCAAGGATCTAGAGGTTGAAGAAAAGCACAAGAGAGAATATGAATGCAATGATGGATATTGAATTGATCCAATGAATTCACCTTGATTGATTGTTTATGAAGATTACATAATAGGCCTCCTTATATAGGAAAGGTGATATGAGAGAATAATAAGGAGCTAATAAGATATCACCTATGCTAGGTGTAATCATATGTCCACCAAATGTGGATAATCATCTATTATGAAATAAAGTATGTGCAATGGATTAGGATGATAATGTGATAAGAGCACGAAAGGTGGATCTCACACACAATGAGGTATGCGATGACAACTATCACACCTAAAATGGAATTTCTCCTACACCATGTGCTTAAATGAGGTGCGCACTCCTAGGTGTCTCAATCACAAACTATTATGCAATGCCTTAACCTAAGTAAGATTAAGTAAAGTGTAATTAGGAATAATTAATTACACCAACACCCCCCCTTAAGTGAAACTTAGGGGAATGCACTTAAACTCACAATGCAAGATGGGTCCCGGCAACTAGGCCATGTTAGGTACCCATGTACAAAATGAAATACATGAAATGCATAACTCTCATAAATCAGAGAAAGAGGGAAAACCTCATGGGAAAAACCCTCCCCAAAAAAGAGAGAAGAAAACAAGATGCATGGATGAATGGAGTGCTCAAGACCCCCCAAGAACTACATAAATCATGTATATACAAAGAATTATCCCCCCATAAGAAGGATAGTTGGAGACATGATATCCCCCCCATAATGTATAATCTCCCATGTTGATGAAGAGTACCTGCAAACAATAGATAAGCCAATGCTTACAAGAAACATGTCTCCCCTTGGGAAGAAATAGATACATCAAATGATGAAGAAGCCAATCCATGTGCAAATGGAATGAGGAAGAAGATGTAGGTCTCCATGAAGGAATATCTGAAGACTGATTAGGAATCTCCAAGCTCAAAGAATCTATCATCTCATGTGACAAATCAAGTGAAGAAGGAGAAGAATAAAGATTGCCAATCTCCAAAGAAGGTGAAGAAGTGTCCCCATCTATGATGAAACTGTCATCAAAGAAAAGAGAAACCCCCTCATGTATGTCTTCCAAATCTACATCATGAGAATCAACAAATGCTAAAGATGCATCCAAGTAGTCGTCACATTCTGCAAGATCTGAAACACTATGAACATCCTGCTGAATAGTAGAGCCCATGTTTGAAGAAACAGAAGGTTGAGGAGTAGGAAGATCAACACTTGTCTCAACAACAAAATGATTCAAGTGCCCAAAATTCTCCTCATAATTAGCCCTTGGCAAAGGGATGTGTACATCATGAATATCATCATCATCATCAACAAAATTTGAAAAAGAAAAAAGCATGATGTATGATCGACAACTCCCATAGCTATGACATCTCTAGTCTCCATGTCCCTAATGTAGACATAATCAGGAGTGAACTCAACAATTTTACCTTGTGCCCCATGTGTAATTTGGTAAATAGAAAGGAGATTAGTGGTCAAGGATGGTACATAAAGAACATCATTAAATGTCCCCTCTCCCATACAAATAGAACCTTTCCCACAAACTCTCATGAATGTGTTGTTACCCATCAAAATAATAGGAGAATTACAAGGCTCAATAGAAGAAAACATATCCATAGAAGATGCCATATGATGTGATGCACCTGAATCAAGAAGCCATTTACCTTGCTCAGGATGTGTGGAAGCCATGAGTGCTTGTCCTTTACTTTTATCTTTGGATGATGATATAGATGTAGAAGTTGCTGATTGTGTAGAAGAAGGAGCAAACACTAATGAGGGAAACTTAATGTTGTGTTTATGAATAATGTGAGTTAGCTCATCAATCTTCTTTTGAAAACACTTATGCTCATCATGTCCTAGCTTTTTACAATATGCACATTTATCTCTCTTTCTTCTAGATGATTCCTCTCTTGAAGAGGACTTGGATTCATTACTTTTGTGTGAAGGAGATTCATTACCTTTGTCATGAGGCTTAGGATCCTTATTGTGTTTCTTTCCTTTGCCATTAGAAGCCTTTGATGTAGACTCACTTGCAATCAATGCTTGATGTGTGGAAGGCTTCAACTGACCCATGTGTGCCAACTTTGCTTGTTCCATTGTGAGTTGTGCTGCAAATTCATCAAGAGAGGGCAATTTGTATGCACTACCAAGAGCATCCATAGTAGCATAGAATGTAGAAACAAAGATAGAATAATCAGGACCAAGCTTGGAAAGAATAGAAAAGATCAATTGTCCATCCCCTTTAATAATGCCACTTGAAGAAAGCTCCAATCTAATAGAATTGAACTTAGAGAAAAAATCTTAAATATTGTCAAAATCACTAGGATTAAGACCTATGAGATCATTCTCTAATCTGAATTTCCTCATTCTATCAAGTTTACCAAAGGGTCCTTCCAATGTGATCCAAGCATCATGAGGATGTGTGCAAGATGCAATATGAAAGTGCAAGTCATGAGAGATGGATGATCTAAGAGAGCCAACTTCTTTATCCCTTCGATCAAACCATTTTCACCTTTCTGCAACACTTATTTGAGGTTCTTGATCCTGCCCAAGAGTCATTCTAAGCAATACAATACTCAACAAATGATCACTTAAAGAAACTTTCCATTCATGGAAGTTATATGGAGTGAGGATTTTAACCTTTGAATTATCCATATTTCAACCAAATAATGTCTGATGAAAATTAGAAAATTGAAATCCAAGGATTAACCAAGTGCAAATATAGCTCCAAAATGACCTATTTCTGAAAGTGATATGTCCACCCAACTCACTAAAATCTGATTGCAGATCTGGAAACTAGACAAAAATTATACACTTTCAAAAAAAATTCACCTCAAAATGTTACCGTATGTGCCCAAACGAAGCCCTAGAAGTTGTAGAAATCAGGAACAGATAGGAATAGTCAAAAAAATCTATAATTTCTAATAAATGTGGCCACCAAAATGAGAAATCAATACCACCACTGGATTCTTCAGGAAATTCTACCCAATTTCAAAAAAATTGCACCTGATTTGGAGCCTGAATGACCAAGTTATGGCCTCCCAAAGTCGGACTGTCAAATCAAAACTGCATATGGTGAGGGCTGAGAAATTTTGAAACCTTGCTGATGTCAACAATCTACCAAGTTAAATTTGACAGTCTAGAGGTCATCACAAAAAGTCAATTTGGCCCTATTTTGATGGCTAGACAGCCGTCAAATTTAGGCTATGAAAAAAGATGTCGTTAGCAAAAATTCACCCTTGGCTAACATGGCATATGACTAGATGCTGAGGTGGTAGATCCATACAATGATGTCAGCTCTATACTTGATGATAAGATAGGGTGACATGGTGTTTATGTGGCACTTTGTCCACATGGCTATGTCCGGTTTGCTGTCAGTGTTAACAAGGTGCCCCTGTGGTGTTGTGAGTGGCACACCGCTATGAGGGCATCTATGGTGGCATCCACTATGAGGACTGTGCAGAGTGGTGGAGTGGTGGATTAGAGCTGCTTGAACAGTGATTATGGAGGAGCACCGCTGGGGATGGGACTTTAGTCCCACATATCTTGCGCAGGAATATATATACCAGTTTTTATATACCGGCACTCTGGCATAAAACAAATGAATGAAGCACCGAGCCGGGTTGTTCCTTGGGATCGCGCTCAGGGTGCTTGCCCAATGCCTAAGGTATATTCTATCATTGATGTTGTGGTGATGTCATGTCAAATAGCTGGAATATTATCTGTTATATTCCCAAAATATACAGGGCACGTACCAGGCCTGACAAAATTTTTGCAAAAAAAAATATTCCAAAAAATGACAAGAATTAAAAAAAATATTATTTTTTTTACAAAATCATACTACAGAGGGCAGATCGGGTCGTACGGTCTGATTTGCCAAAAAAAATTTACCTCGACTTTGACTTTTGCCTAATATAGGTGAGTTTATAGTCAATTTTAACCAAAACAGCCTCCCAAATGCAATGGTGAGGTTAGATCTATTCCAAGATGCCTCTATTGTACGCTGGTTTCTAGATCTGAGATTTGGACCTTCAAAGCTTACATCAAGATCTCTTCAAATTGGCTGATAAAAAATGCTCCAATGGCTCTGATACCATGTAAGAATTTGCAAATAGAAAAGATTGAACCAAGGATCTAGAGGTTGAAGAAAAGTACAAGTGAGAATATGAATGCAATGATGGATATTGAATTGATCCAATGAATTCACCTTGATTGATTGTTTATAAAGATTACATAATAGGCCTCCTTATATAGGAAAGGTGATATGAGAGAATGATAAGGAGCTGATAAGATATAACCTATGCTAGGTGTAATCACATGTCCACCAAATGTGGATCATCCTCCATTATGAAATAAAGTATGTGCAATGGATTAGGATGATAATGTGATAAGAGCACAAAAGGTGGATCTCACACACAATGAGGTATGTGATGACAACTATCACACCTAAAGTGGAATTTCTCCTACACCATGTGCTTAAATGAGGTGCACAATCCTAGGTGTCTCAATCACAAACTACTATGCAATGCATTAACCTAAGTAAGATTAAGTAAATTGTAATTAAGAATAATTAATTACACCAACACTTTTGAATATTTGACGACTAGACTTGGGGTCCATTCCCTGTCTACCAGTCACTAATGTGATCTAGAGGTTGCATCAGCCTAATCTCATTAGAAGATCATTCATGTTGATGCAGCATAGTTCACACTTTGGACTTTGTCTAAGGTTTTGAAAAGGTTGGAGAACTGGAACAAATTTGTACATCAGTATACAAAGATACATTCGATGCATACATTGTATAGGAATAGAACAACAGTGAGTCAATTAGCTACAGAAGAGCTATATGTTTATATTGTTCTTTGGCATTAGTGTCAAAGGGAGAGAATATTCAATGAAATATATGTCAAAGGGAGAGATCATGAATTGAAAAGAAATTAAGAGCATTGAAGATTTGTTGCTGAGAACACCGAGAAAAGAAGGAGCTGAAAAGATCATATCTACAGAAGATAGTTTGAAATTGCAAATGCTATTATGTAATGCAGTGATTAAACATATTAAGCTAGGGAGAGAATTTGTTTATAGAGTTTTAGAATACATGTTTGGTATGTGTATGGCATATTTCATATTGCTTATGTTTCCATCAATTCTAAAGGGAGAGATTGATGAACTACAACTAATTTAGAACCTAATTATTGAAGAATATTGATTAGAGATCACAGAGCTGATGATAGATAATGTAAGATTATTAAATCAGTAATATGTTGTCATTGATGTCAACTAAGTTTTGACAATACTTATCGTGTAAGTTACATCTATAGAAAGGAGAAAAGGAGATGAGGAATAGACATGTCTACATGAAGAAGATGGATATAACAGATAAGGATAAGGAATACATTGGGTAACTTGTGGATGAGTCTATGACCTTATGTTATTGACTTAATTATGTTGCATTCATCTATGATGAAGAAAAGAGAAAAAATGTACAAGGTAGTGTGGTTAGTTAAAGAATCATTTTAGTATACACCAAGTAGTGTAGTGTATACCAAGCACAGTATAAACCGAGCTTGTGTTCACCGATGCATTTCTTTGTAAATCAAGAAAGAAGAAAGAAACAAAAGATCAGTTTGGCTGATGGAAATTGATGAGCTGGAAAGTGTATGAGTTTGAGGTTGAAGATAAATTTTTTTATGAAGATCTACAGCTAACATAATTCGAAGAAGATCTAAAGGATTGAAATAAAACATGTTACTGACATATCAGCTGAGGAAGGTTTTAAGTGGAAAAATCAACGAAGGAGAACAAGCAGCAAAATCTGATGGATGAGAAGAAAATAGTTTACTTTTCTACTTAAGAGACTAGGGTTTCATTGACAAATGGATGCCGGAAAGAAGATAACTATAAAGATATCATGTGAACAAGATTCATGCATGCCTGATCAGACTAGTTAAAGGAGAACTGAACTACAGAGATAACTGAACGTCAGAAAGCTATAATCAAGAGACAGTAAGCTACTGAATATTGTTGAAATAAAATTGATATATTGATCAGAGGATGTGAATGAGCATAATATAGATCTAAACATGTGCAATATAAGTTGTATTGTAATTAGATCACCTATTGTTACATTTTAACCATTGTAAACAAATAAATCTCTTAACCGAGTGGACTTGAAAGTCTTGTAATGTCATTCATAGAGTGTACATTTGTTATCATGTCAACCCCATAGTGAATGTTGGTTGGACCATAATGGTTGGTCTTAAATCCTCTAACAAGGTCACACCTTATAGTGTGTTTTGTAACCTTTAACAGGGTTGGGTCTTCACCGACCTCACTTTAGAAGAGTGAACAATATTTTGGGTTGTCGGTCCCAGGTGGTTTTTCCCTTCACAGGGTTTCCACATTAAATCTTTTGTGTTATGTGTTGACTATGATGATTGTTTGTTATGATACTTTACATGTTTCATATTTGATTTGATTGGTTAATATACTAAGTTCTTAACTAGTAATCGGTAAAAGAACAGACAGATTAGTATTTTATGTTATCGAGCTACAGAAGTTTGAGTAAATTTTTTTTGGATATGCATTTTTGTATTTGGGACTATGGATAACTGATTCAGCCCCCTTCTCAGTTATTCTAACATATCCATTCATATGATGTGAAAAACCATTGTCTATTATCCATTCATTTTTCTTGTCAACATGAGATACTAAAGCCTTTTCCTCATGTACTGATTCATCTCTATTAGCAACAAATCCAATCTCTTCATAATCTAAATCATAATCATCAAAAATGCCTTCACTAGCATAATAACATTCCTTATCCTTCTTAGATTTGAAAAATGTACATGTGTACTTAGGAACTCTTGTAGGACATCTGGATGCAAAATGACCTACCTTATTACATGAAAAATATTTTAAGGGTAGCTTGCCTTCAAATTTTCCCTTACCTCTCTTTTCTCTTCTAGCAAGCAGTGCAACAAGTTCATCCATCTTTCTTTCCTCTACCATTATTTGTTCCCATTCCTTGGCATATTCACCAATCTCTTCTTGTAGGTCTTCATTGCTAGTGCTTGGAAGTGCAGACATTTTCTTGTGTGCATATGTCTTGAATGCAGATTCAACTTTAGGTACCAAATCTCCCATTTCAGCAGCTTCAAAGGTAGTTAGCTTTGCAATCAACATCTCTCTGCTAAAGTTTGGAGTTAAAGGAATAGTCTCTTGAATAGACATAGCCTTGAACTTGTACACAAGAGTTGGTGATGTAAGGATCTTTGCAACAACTTTTTCTTCATCATAAGTGCCTCCACAATTTCTGATTCTAACCACAACTTCTGTAACCCTTTAAACATAAACCCTTATTCTTTCATAATCCTTCTTTTGCAACTTCTCCATCTTTGTTTTCCAATTCTGTAACTTTTCTTTGTTGGTATATTTGTCTCCTTCATATAATGTTTCTAATATTTTCCAATTTTCATGTGCCAAATCCAAGTCTTTAACTTCACTAAACTCACCTTCAGATAGTGCACTGATCAGTGCTTCCCTTGTGATCATGTTGTATGAGAATACCTTATTTTCATCATCAGTAGTTGATGGAAAATCACTTTCAATCTTCATAGGTACCTTATTCTTTGTAATCAACCAATAGTCTATGCCCAAACATAGAAAATGAGTTCACATCTTGTTCTTCCAATTGTCAAAGTTTTCAAGATCAAACTTCAGACTATCCTTCCTATAGAATGCCATCTCCAAGATCACCTCAAGCTATTAAGCTTTCTCTCTAAGGACCACAAGCTCTGATACTAATTATTAAGAATAACAGTCCGCAATACAACTGAGAGGGGGGTGAATCAGTTGTATGGAAGATTATTAAACTTTAAACTTTGAGTAGAAACAATATCAGATCCAATGAACACAATGAATGCCAACACAATAACACAATATTTTGGTGTCGGGGAAACCCTATTAAAGGTAAAAACCCCAGTGGGAATTAGCACCCAAAAATGATGTACTGAGAGTATAGGATCCTTGTTTGAAGATTTAGCCTTATTAGGAGCTTATTGAAACATTATAGTACACATTCTTTGTTAGAGGACATACCCTATTAGGAGTCAAGAAGAAAGGGTCGGCTAACTGCCCAGGCTCACTGCCCAAAGAAGGTTAAATCTACCTTCATAACTCACTGTTCATAACATAGGTGTATATAAAGAAATACACAATCTTTTTGAACTATTTGGTAGCAACTATCTTTTCTTGATCAGTTCCAATTAAGTGCATCAGTAAACCTTTGCTCTACATCAACAGACACAATCTTATATCTTTCACAATCTCTTTATATCACATACATTCCATCCATATATTTTTCAAAGAAAAGATCTTACATATATACCCTATTACAATTCTCCATGATCAGGTTGGCCCATAAGGATTCCCTAATTACAAACAATTACATAAACCCTTTCTAAGATACACGTGGTATCTAAAACAAGTATAAAATTATTACATTACAACAATTAAAGACCGATATCCTTAATTCATGTTTGCCAAAAAAAACACACGCTACATCTCTCAAGTTAGCTCCCAAATAAGTCAACTTCCACTGTCACTGTTCATTAACCAGTCTTTACCAAAACCTTTGTAACTCATCCAATATGAACCATTACATGATGCGGTCTTGGATATAAGATCACAATACCTTCCTAAACTCTCATCTGACTTCACAACATCTAAAACATCCATACAATGTCTGTACACTGTAATAACCAGCATGTTCTCCTCACAAAAACATATGTTGACATCAATGACAAAACACAAATGACAACAGTATGAATGCCCATTCAATAATGTAGTGATTAAAAATATAAAATGGTTCAATCAGCTCCCTATGCATTAGCAATATCCAACATTTTCAACATAGAATCTTTTTTTTGTTCATTGAAAATATTGTTTTATGGAAAGGTGTCCCACATTAAGCGGACGTACAAAACGCTATGGAATAATTGCAAAAGCTAGCTTGAATTCCCAGTCAGACATACTCTATGGATGGTGTTGATGCTCTTGCAGTGCTTTAGAGTGAATCATGTCTACATTATCAGCACATGGATATGAAATCACACCCTTACATTCTTAGATATTCGAGTTCTTTTAGTGACATATCAAGGAATTATATTTTATTATGTAAAAAAATAGTTTTGAAGTTGATATTTGATTCCATTAAGAAGAGCTTGAAAAATTAGTAATGGAAAGAAGATTTGATATGTCTTGGTGTGATAGCATTTGGTTTTCACTTTGTTTGACAAGCTAATAAATGAAATTAAAGGAAGAAATGTCAAGAAAAAGATAAAGTTGCCTTTGCGACTGGCATGTTTGTAGTGGGTGAAAATAATCAAAAAGAAGGGCTTTCAAAACTTACTCATGGACTACTATGCACAACGTGACTTTATCTATTTTTTCCTTCATAAAAGATAAAGTTATGAAGTATGCATCTACTCATGTCAGTTTCTAGAGATGATTGTGAAGGGAAGGAAGGAAAAATGTTTTGATAAAAAACATCAAAAAGGGGAAAGTTTTTTTATTAAAGAATGTTGCGTACTCAACAAATACACAGAACCCATGATACAATACCATATGGCACAAGATGCTGAAGCATTTCATAACCTCGCATTTTTGACAAGATAATCAATGAAAAGAAAGGCTGAAGAAAAAATAAAGGAAGACAATCTCTGCTAATCTCTTAGTACACTTTAAAGAAGTCAAGATATCTCTTTGTTTAGTTTTTCATCTAGGTTCATTTTTTATCTATCTTATTCATCCATTCATGTTTTCTTCTTTTTATAGACACGTTTTTCATGGACACTCTTTAGATTCGGTATTGAATTGGATTAATTAGAATTCAAAATTAATAGAACCTAAAATCTATCCTTCCATTTCATTAGTTTAATCTTTAAACATCAACATATTTTACATTTATTTTAATTATTTATAATTTATATCTATAACTCAATTTTAAATTATACTAGAAGATATGGTATGGACACCTCCTTTAAGTAAGGAGCAATTTCAGATATTGTAAGTGATTTTTATATCCAAAAAGAAATAGTCTATAATAGATTTCAACAATCCATTTCCATTTCCAATTTCTCACAAATTCTAAACCAACCTTATATCCCATTAAAAAAATAAAAATCAAATCAACTCAATACAAAATAAAGATAAATTAAAAATCAAACCAACTCAATGCAAAATAAAGTTGACTTGCACACCAAATCGTCCAAATAAAAGTCTACATATCATATTTTAGAGTAGACTGCTCCAAAAGCTCATTTCTACGATCACACCACTTCAACATATTTTCCACACCTAATCTCTTTTCTATTGATTGGAAATATTTGTTTATGAAGATTTACCCCATTAAGCGGACTTACCAAACACTATAGAAAGTCACTCAAATTTACAGTCAGACATACTCTATGGACAGATACTTTCAATTTTTTTAGATATTTTAGTGACGTTTTTGAAAAATCATTTTTAGTGACATAAGAATTTAGTGACTATGCATAAGATGGAGGACATCATATTTGATATTTCTTTGTATCATAGTTACGCTGATAGGAAGATATACTCCAGTAATATATTAAAAGGCAAGAAGAAAATTTAGAATGATTTTAATCCTACATAAAAGGACAATTAACTTTTGTTTTACAAGACATGTGAATCATTTGTCTAATACACTGGTCATGTACAATACGATTGTTGGTATTTGTTGTATTTGAGACCTAAAGAATAATAGGAAAATGATGTCTTCATATTGCTAAGTCAATGCAAGCTATGTTGTTGATCAATTTGTACGCTAGATCCTTAAAATTGACTTGTAATTTAATACATTCTTAAATACTTTAATATGTAATTTGCTTAATATAGATACATGAACTAAAAAGTATTGTGTTGGTACATCTTATTAATTATATCACTAAAACTTAATTAACTTGATTCAAATAATTAAATCAATCATTCAATTATAATGTGTCTAAACACTAAGTTTTCTTTCCATATACCCATCTCATTCCATTTAAAAATAAATAAATATTCTAAAAAAAATTAGTTTCATGACATGTAAACTAAGATTGCCTCTTTCCCTTGCTCCACCTAAGTTCTTGTATATGGGACCAAAATTTTGGGGCACAATCATATAAAAGATATACAAAACTAAAATAGAAGAGTACTTAATTTATAAAAGCATGATCATGTTAAAAGATCACTTTCTGAGAGACACCATTCTCCCTAAATTTAGTACTATCGCACTCATTGTTGTGACCTTTCAAGTGTTAAGTATGATACATAGGATTTAATGAATGGTTATTTATTTATACCTATATCAAACATTTAAATAATCTATACAATTGACCTCTCACATGACAAATGCTCTTGCATGTCATTATTTTTACTTCGCTCTAGGCCTTATAGAAAATGACATGGACAAACTTAGTTAACATAATTTTATACTATTTTGAGGGTCCCTTTCCCATAGTTCAATGTTTTTCCAAACCCTTTTTGCATTAAAAACAATCAAACTATGTTTCTTAGGTCTATCATAATTGTCAAATGTGTTCAATGGAGCTCACAATCAAGATTATTTCAGTTTAAATGTTCTCCTTACTATGAGATTAGGGGTTGATTATAAGTGTGATGAGACTAATAAGACACTAATTAGCTCATTAAAATGTGATGAACTACAACTGATTTGGAATCTAATTGAAGAATCTATGATTAAAGATCATTGAGGAGTTGCTGATTAGATATGTAATATAAATATTATGTTGTCATTGATGTCAACTAGTTTGACAACACTTATCTTGTAAGTTACTATACCGAAACATCTAAAGAAAGGTGAAAGAGATGAAGAAAAGAAATATCTACATGAGGAAGATGTATATGTCAGATGAGGATAAGGAACACATTGAGTAACTTGTTGATGAGTCTATGACTTTATGATATTGAATTTATTATGTTGCATTCATCTATGATGAGGAATAGAGCTGAAAGACACAAAGTAGTGTTGTTGGTAAATGAAGCATTTTAGTATACACCGACGGAGTGTAGTGTAAAATGAGCATGTGTTCACTGACACATTTCTTTGTTAACCGAGCAAAATAGAATGAATTAAATGATCAGTTTAGCTGATAAGATTGATAAGCTAGAAAGTGTATGAAATAGAGGTAACAGATAATATTTGTTATGAAGATCGATGGCTAACATAATTAAAGGAAGATCTAATGGATCAGATTGAAACATGTTATTGACACATCAACCGAGGAAGCTTAAAGAGGCAAAATCAATGAAGATGATTAAGCAGCAAAATCTGATGGACAAGAAGAAAATGGTTTACTCATCTATATAAGAGACTGGAGATTTCATAATGAATATGCCAGAAGAAGAAGATACTACAGAGTTATCATGTGAACAAGTTTTCATGCATTTTGATCATACTGGTTAGTGAGAACCAAATTGCAGAAGCAATTACCGAGTGACAGAGAGTAATTACCGATGGACACTAAGTTGATACATTGTTGAAACTGAAGTGTTATATTGATCAAAAAGATTTGTATGAGCTGAATATTGATCTGCAATCTACAATTGAAGTTGTATTAAGGTAGATCATCTACTGTTACATATTTAACCATTGTACATAGTCAAATCTCTTTACTGAGTGGACTATAAAGTCTTATCATGTATCATTCATAGAATGAACATTGTTATCCTATCAACCCCATAGTGAATGTTGGTTGGATGATAACGGTTGGTCTAAAATCCTCTAACAAGGTCACACCTAACAGTGTGTTTGTAAACCTTTAACAGGGTTGGGTCTTCACCAACATCACTTCAAAAAAGTGAATATTTTGGGTTTCCGGTGCCAGGTGGTTTTTCCCTTCATAGGGTTTCCATGTTAAATCTCTTGTGTTATGTGTTGATTGTGATGTTTGTTTGTTATCATACTTTACATATTACATGTTAGATTTGATCAGTAACTACTATAAGATTTAGACTGATAATTGGTAAAAGCACAGATAGTGAAAGTATTTTTGTTTATCAAGTAGCAGAAGTTGAAGTAATTGTTTTGGATTATACATTTTGTTTTGGGACACTGGATAACTGATTCACCCCCCCCCCCTCTCAATTATTCTAACAAAATGATGTTTACATTTTTTTTTTAAATAACTTATATAATATTGTACTTGGAACAATTCTAACCTTTTTTTATCATTAATAACATTATCATCATCAAAAATTTTAATTAACTCTTTGCACATGTCTTCCTTAAAAATAATTAGTACCATGTTAATCAACCTGTTGAGCATCATTTTTACATGAAGACAATGACTAGGAATTTACATGAGCAAATTCCCCTCTTGGAAGATCGATGGAATAAAACTAAAGGTTCCTTTTAGCTAGGTCTCAACTACTTGGATAGCTCAACAAAAGACAAATATGAATCAGTTAACAAGGAGGCCTTTTCTGGTTCTTCTCTCAAGGAAAACTGTAAAACAAACTTTAGAATTCCACAATATCTCTCTTTTTTTGGATTTTCTGATTTAGAAATAAAAACAATGCTAATCTAATTAATCTAGTGAAAATGATTTGCAAGGAGGGTAAGAAGGAGTAGGGTAATAAGAGATTGAAATAAATATTTGAAAAGGAAACTAATGGACATAAACTAGCATCACACCACCATGCAAATTAAATAACCAAGAAGATGAAGAAACCCACAAAATAGAGATCAGATCATATCACAATCTTCAGCTATATGGATGCAATCATCAGTGGAACAAAAAAAATGCAGATGTATGATAAGCCAAAAATCATCAAATCATGAAGCCACCACACATGTACGCCCACGTGAGACAAGTTAATCTTTAAGCACCAAAGAATAATCTTCTTAGAAATTAGTTATAGCACAACAATGAAATACCAGCAAAACCTGAACTAATAATCACAGACTTAAAATCATTAAACAATCAATTGGCTCTTTGAAATAAAGAATGAGAAAATCACACATTCACAAATTTTGCATAAATAGCAGAAATATCACACCATGAAAGAAGCACCAATTGTATGTATTGTATTAATGACCAAATCGACCCCCACTACATCATTTTATTACAATTTATAGAGCCATGCTCTTATTTTTGCAGCTAGGGTTTGGTTGCCTCTAAAACTTGAAAATAAAACTAAGCTAGAGATTTCATAAAGGAAACTACTTCTAAAGCTTTGTTAAACTACCCTAGCATGGAATTAAACCTTGTGCATTAAAAAACATTGAGTAAATCATGCATTAAACATCTTGAAAATGGAGTTGGAACTCATGCATGCTCTTGATAATCTTTATGATTCTTCCCTTGATCCTTGGTTGTGGCTTCTCCATGTGGATTCAACTAGAAGATATCCCAAAATCATGCAGAAATGATCCCCAAAAAGAAGCCCAGTTGATTGGAAAATCAACCTTGAGATAATTGGAGTTAAACTTTGGATTGTAGAAAAAATGCCCAAATCTCGATAGTTGGTCCATTAAAAATTAGTTCCAAAAATGACTAAGTGTTCAAGTCCTTCATTCCCATTTTTGGACTTCGAAGTTTCAAAGGTTGAAAGTTCTCTAGGGTCAAAAGGCCAAAAAATAGGCTCTGCAAAAATGACTAAGTACAAAAATTGCACTTTCCTATACAAAATTTGGTTGAGTCTGGACTGGTTGTTCATTAACTAGGGAACACTTCTAGATGTTCTTTCCTGAACCTATCCACAACCTCTAGTACCTCTTAAAAATTGGGCATCTTGACCCCTTCCATGATTTCCATCCTTTTATCTCAGAAGGCAACCAATTCTTTTGCAAAAGTGTGTATTTCTTCTTCCCCAGACAACATTTTCTGGATCTCTTCCTTCTAATAGAACATCTTTTGGAGGTCCTCCTTTTTCTTGACTCCTCATAATATAGCCAAGTACTGATTGACTATAACATTCACTAAATGCATGGTCTTGTCAATGTCTTCATTGTATAGATCCAAGTCCAGGCCCTCAAAGAACTTATGCAATTCTTTCACAAAAAGTATATTGTTATCCCTTCTCTTATCCATTCTTTTGAGAACCTTTTCAAAAATAGTTAATGTTGTCATGATTTCCTGGATCCATTGCTCAAAATTTTCTAGCTCTAAGCCTTCATAGAACTTTACCAACACTTGGAAGTGATGCTTCCTTATTATTGTTAGCTCATCAAGCACCTTTTTCCATTTCAACATCTTTTCCTCTATGTCATCTTCTTCGCTCATGATCTCTACCAAGGAGGTTATTCCCACCAGAATGCCTCTAAGAGGCCTTAGAATCTTCTTGAGGGATAGCTTCACAAATTGCTCAAAATCCTCCTTCCAATCTGCACAGGCTTGTACAAAAGAAAGTGGGATATCTGTGCTTATTTTACCCCTCTTTTCCAAAATAGCCTGTAATGAGGCCTCAGGGTAACTAGGGTTAATGGGACCCGCTATCTTCAGAATAAATATTTTCATGGCTTCATTTTTCTCCAAAGAGCCTTTATTTTTTCCTCATCCTTGTTCATAAATCCTAGGGCATGTTTCAATCCGAGGGTAGCCAAGGTTTTGCTCCCCTCTCTAGTCAGCTCCCCCAAGTCTACCTCCTCCAACACATATTCATCTAGAGTGATCTCACTTGTACTGACATCCATCATGGGAACAACCACCTATGCCTTCCATCTAGCTGCTTGATCTTGTGTCACATATGATAGTGTTCTTTCTTAGGTGCTCGATGGAATTTGATGGAAGGCCTACCCTAGTGCAACTATATCAGCCTCATCATCTGTGTATACTTGACCCTTGGCTGTATTTCTTTTGTAAACCAGGTGGCTTTAGAGAAAGAATTCAATGGCTCATATGGAGCTGCAAGGGTGGAAGAATTTGTTGGATGTTCTATTTCCATCTCTTCATAACTCTCCTCTTCTTTATCTATTTCTTGCTCTTCCATTACATTGTACTCTTCCTCCTCATGTGTTTTGTCTTCATTAGTTGTCTGTTCTCCTTCATTCCTCAGCTACTTGTTTTACCTCCTCAACTGATGGCTCTTCTATATTTGTAGGCTCCTCAAATCCTACATGTACTTGTTCTATCTCCTCACCAGTGGCCTTTGTTTCTTTCTTAGGTTCTTCCGAGATTTGAGGTACTAATTCATCTTGGACAAGAGGTGGAGTTAGGGTGACAAAGGGAGTGGGTGAAGGCATTTGAGTTGGAGGCGGAGTTGGCATAGGGACATGTGATGGTGGAGGTTTCTTGGGCAATAGTGTGGTTAGGATCAGAGGGGGAAGTAGAGTGGTAGGTGGTTTTTGATGTGGAGGTGGAAGTGGAGTTGAATGCATAGGCAGAGGTGGTGGTGGAACTATAGGTGAAACCAAAGGGACTTGTGTAGTTTTTTCTTCATCAGAAGTGACACCAATCAAAGAGTCCTTATCTATCTCCATGGTTTCCTTTTGCACTTGAACAATCTCACCCTCGACCTACTCTTGGGGTTTCTATTGGACTTCCACTTCCATATTATCAAAAGAACTTGTAAATTGAGTAGGGACCTGATGTTCAAACTCCTTGAAACTATGCAGCCCTTCAAATTCCATGATGTCAAATTCATCGTCCCCCAAAGAATCCAAGTTTATTGGCTCCTCCTGAGTGGCCCCTTTGGCATCCTTTGGATCATCATCCATTATTATCCTCTTCTTTATTGATCCACCTAACCTTGTTCTTCTGTTGAGAGGTATTTCATCTAGTTCATCCTCATCACCCTCTAGCAAGGTATCCATTTGTGTAGGTGTTGAGCCTTTCTTCCTTTTGTAAAAATTTCCTTTGATCGCTCTAGCCAGCTTTGGTCCTATTATTTTAAACTTGGTTTTCTTTGTCGTACTTAGGGAATCATGATCACTAGAAGAAGGTGCATCTGGAGGTGCTATGCTCCCTATCATTTTAGTCCTAACCTTCTTGGAATGAGTAGTTGGGCCATAGGTAGTAGGACGCTCATGCCTATACACCATCTCTAGCTTCAAAGGTGCAGCCTCTTTGAATTGTGGCATCAAAACTTTCTCACCTTTCTTCCTCTTCTCTTTAGAGGGCTCCTCAGGTAATTACTTCATTGGCACAAGTTTCATCAGGAATGGGCGGGTGATCCATGATTTTATGACTTTGATAATGTGTCGAGCTCTAAACTCAATATCATAATTCTCGTCCCTATCCACTTTTGTGTTCAAAATAGCCCTTGTGTACACCTTATCTACGTTGTAGATAGGATCCAAGATGTCATCAGAATCAACATCTTTCACCTTTTGAGGGATTTTCAATGAAAGAGTGATTTACGCTAGCTCCAAACTCATTCGGCAATATTCACAGATGCTCACCCCATAGTCCTCCACACAGTTCATCCAATGATCTTCAATATGTGGCTCATGAATATAATGCCTCCCCATTATATGGCTGAATGTACTGATGGGATCAAAGTGAGCTCTTATCAAATTGAAGGTTGGTAATGGGAATTCATCCCATTCCTAGGTCAGAGATTTACAGATTTTCATATTTGGTTCACAGTGGGGGCCTATAGAGATTGGGAAGTCCCAATTGTGCTTCTTTTTGTGATTGATGTGTTCATGTCCATCTAACAACTACCTTGCTATCTCTAGGAGATCTACTCTATCAGAAGGGTGCATCCCACCACCTGAATGTATGTGAATGTTCTAAATTGGATGTAGAATGCCCTGAGGGCCTTCACTTTGGTAGTAGCTTCAAGAGACATTCTTTTGGCGTAATCTCCCTCTATGGAGCATATGATGGCAAAGACAAATGCATCATTGACAATCTAGAAATCTGGACTGTTATGATTATAGTATTATTTTCTAACCAATTGAGGATACATCATGAATGGCCATGTGTCCAAGTTTCCCATAACTCCAACCTTTGTCAATCCTAGGTACACTACCCTCGCAGGTAGTAGGTACACAACATAGGATGTCATGTAAAAGTGACGATCAGTTTTCACTTTGATCTATTTCTCATCTAGTTTATCACTCAGAATGGTGGCCCAATCGAACCTTGCCTATCACTCCCTTAGCTTCTAGATGAGGAAGATCATCCAGGGCTCCAATTGACTAGATTTTGGTTACCTATACACCCTAATGATCATTTTGATGGTAGCTTGGATGTCTTCTTTTATGTAACCCCTCCACATATTAATCCTATCGAGCTTGTTCTTTGGCATGGGCTGCATGAGGTACTTATTATTGATGATTCCATGGGCTCACAACACATCCTTGTTGTAGAATTACATCCCCTTATTGATATGAAAATTGAAGAACTTTTTGACCCCTTTGGGCATGTGGAAGACATCCTCAATGTTATCTAGCCTCAAATCCAGGACTACTTCACCAACACTATTCTGCACCATTCTCTCATTAGGTACATAGTGGCTAGCCAGAGTATTAATCAAGTCAAAAGACAAGATGGAAACTGAGTGACCTGTTACTTTCACTAAGAAATAGTGCACCAATGAGGTGCAATCTTCAAACCTTCCCACTAGTTGGGTGCACTTTATCAACTAATCATTCCATCTTACATTGCCAATGTTTGTGTCTGTGATGTTCATGTAGACACCTAAATTTTCTTACATAATTTAGTAATCATATTTAGTCTTTTCCTAGGACATCTTGTTAATTAAATATTATTTATTTAATTAATTTATGGCATCCCCTAGTTAATTAATTTAATTAATTAACTATAGCCTAATTAATTATCAAAATGACAAACCTATAGTCTGATAATTAATTAAATCCCTATTCCTCTATTAATTTAAATGGATGCTTTTATCTAAATAAATTAATTCATAAATCCCCTTTTCCTCCCACTTGAAATTAAATAAAATATTTAATTCTAAATCCCCCTTATTAGTTAATAATCCATGCTTAGCTAATAAATCCTCCACTCATTCTCTCTCCTCCCATCACATCTCCATAATTCTCCACTTACCAAGCCTAATCACCTCCTAAGCATGTGCACAATCATAATCCAAGATTAAAGAATGCTAATCCACCCCGAAGTCAACCACTTATGACATCACCTCCACATCCTCCAATGAGAAATCAAAAGCCTCTTACACCTCTTACACACTTGTCCCCTCTCACACCTTCCAAAGGTGCCTCTCCTTCCATCCTCCCCCATTGTGACACTTGTCACAATGCTATGCATTTGAGAAAGCACAATCCATGTGCTCTCCCTTGGATGCATCTCCACCATTGCTCATACCCCTTTTGCCCCTTAATCTCCACTATCTGTTTCACCCATCTTTCTATAAAAGAGAAGCTCTCCTCCTTCATTTTCATCCACCATTGAATCAAAGTTATTATGCCCATTTCTCTATTGAAGCTTGAGCATAGCATTTGAGCACACATTCCATCCTTGGACAAATCTTCTACATCTTGGAGGTTTTCTTAAGGGTTTTATATTGCTTTTGAGTTTGTTTGCTTCCATTTTGTAGGTCTAATCATAGGTGTTTATCTTCTTTGTTTTGTTGAATGCTAGCTTAGCCTTGTGTTCTTAAACATTGCATTTTAGGTATTACATTTTGGCACGCCCGGTGGGACCCACTTCAAGGGTCCTTTCTCTTAATCTTTCATCTATTTTCTTTGCAAAACTAACCCCATACTAAGTTTTCTTGTTGTTTGAGTGTGTTGCAAGGAACTTTTTGGTATTTTGCAGGTTTAGGGCCAAAGAAGGAGCATTTCTACAACTATTTCCATCATCAGATTTTACACAGTGACAACTTCCAAAAATCCATAGTTTTGTGGGAATGCTCGTACGGATGCAGGAATGCCTGTACTGTCTCACGAGAATGCATTCCATAGAAAACTTTTGATTTTTATTATTTTTTTGCTCTTTGTCTGTATTCTAGAAAATAACTTGACTGTACCTTTTTCATGAGATCACATTCCCGTAATGTGGGAATGCGCATTGACCAGGTGGATTTGCCTGTGTACCTTCTGTAAGCCATAGTATGACATTTTCTACATTTTTATTCTTTTCCTTCATTCCAACAACATGGGATCGCTATTTGACTGTTTGTGGGATCACCTATGTACCTCCTGTCAGCTGTACGGCCTCATTATTTTCCCTTAGTTTTTCTCCCATCATTCCCACAATGCAGGATTGATAGTTGACTTGCAGGAATATGGCTGGAGGATTGCAAGTTTATGCAGGAACATGGGTTAAAAAAATTTTAAACAGAATTAACTCACTTTGGTTTTTGGTGTATTAAAAAGAACAATCTATGCCAAACAACACCTCACATTTTCAATTTGGGTTTAAAATAAACAAAGGTTAAAATTGAACAAGGCAAACATCACACTTCTTTTTAGGTGCTTAAAATCAACTTATTCAATCTTGAGTTCCTAAGGGACAAATAATCAATGCGATGAACACTTCTTTTGGTGCTTAAAAATCATTCAAACACTATCTTGAATGCTAAAGGGAGTATAACTTTTCTTGTTTTTGCAAATCAAATCTCTATTTCTTTCAAGCATCATCATTTACATTTCAGAGAAAAGAACCTTGCATGCTAAACATGAGTGTTTGATGTTCTAGAATAGAAAAACACTTAGTCCTAATAGGTTCAATTTGGAATGAACATTTCTTGGCATGTTTGAAGGAGTGTTTTTCAACACTTCCTTAGAGCTTTTTAAATCTTTTGCATAAACCTTGTTAAAGTAAGTGACATGGAAGCAATCCACTTGTATTCATATCCTCTCCCCTTGCCTTCATGGATCTTGGGTGAAGAGAAAGATCAAGTTCAATTGACAACACTTCTAGCGAGGCCTGTCTAGAGAGAAGCACTTCCTCTTTAGAGAATGACCTTAAACTGGTAATACCCCAGCTGGTATATAAACAAAGTGCTGAGAAAACTCTTGCCTTATCCCCGCAAGCTCAAGCAAGGCATTTTGATGGTAGCCTGAGGTAGGTGAATATCCCTATGATTTCAGCATGGTCAACTAGGCTCTTAAGTGAGTCACACATGTACAAACTGATTGGGGGGATGCCATGGACCTTACTAGAAACCATTAATCAGAAGCCCACCTGATCTACTCCTGAAGGTATGATAATCTTTGTGCAAGGACTAACCCAAGTGGTTTCTCAGGTCGCTTGAAGATTACTCACCATATGTATTCCTCTTTTGGGATATCAAGTTGTGGGCAAAGGTTGTGATACTAGCCTATCTTTTAGGTAGAAGTGCTTGTATGTGTTCTCAAAAGTGACTTGACCCAGTAAAAACATCTGTTGAACATACACAACTATCAAAATTATAAATTTCTTTTGCCAAAAGAGATCATCTACCTGTATCCTCCAAGATTGCTTTGTCTCTTGTGAGGACTGTTTGTCAAGACATTATCCTGAAAGTGAATTCAAGTTTGTTTAGAACCAAGCCAAGGTATACTTACCATAGTCACTTCCTAGCTTGACCCAATCGTGTGAACAGTTACTCTTGTTGACCTATGACCTAGACTATGAAGCATAAGAAAGCTAAGTTACTCATCCTGCGTGCATATCGAGAAAAGAAAGTTACAGAAAGAAAGCTCAAAGATTGTCAACATATTGTCACTGTAGCTTATGAAGAAGAAAAGTACCAAACCTGATTGGATAACATGCAATACAATGCAAGGGTTAAATAGTTTTCTTTTTGAATCCAAGTTGATTTCCACTTTGTCAGATTAGAGAGTGAAGATTAGTTGGCATAACCTCCTCCTCTTTCAAAACTATGAAAATTGTCATAGCATCCCCCATCTTAGGTGATCCAATAGGTGCATTTCCATCATCCCCTTTTGAAGTGTCATTTTCCCAAGTCATTATCCTAGATCCATATCATATCCAAGAACTCACCTTGAGTTATCCTATCCTTGTTTACACAAATCAAAATCTTGAAGCTTCACCCATTCGACTAAGCATTGTCTAGGGTAGCTAGCACTTGCTTTTGTGGACCTCATCATCTCGATCCAGAGATCGGCTCACACTAGTAAGGATCCCATCATCCAAAGATCACAAGTCTATCTGAGGATGAAAATCCATGCATTTTGATCCCCCCATTAGGAAAGGTAACCCATCTCAATCCTCTTCCCAATAGCGTATCACTAAGAATCCTACATTTATATCATCACCTAGTCCATCTCAAAAATCCAAGTCCCCATCCTTAGCATCATTCCACTACATCTACATTTTCCCTCATCTTAGGACATTGCACTTTCATGCCTGCTGTGACATGATCAAAGAAAAGAAAAGGGATGGATTCCAACCAGGCCACTACTTCGGCTAATCCAAATGACTCCATAGGTGAAATGGTGATGTATGACCCTCCAACGATGATAGTTTAGAACATATGGGAAGATCCTAGTGAGACACCTACTACTAACTCCATGGAGGCTTTTATGTGCCTCCTAGGACATGCACAAATGGTAAGCGTAATCATCACACAAAATCATCTGGCTATATTGGCAAACTATGTGCAGGAGGGTACTCCCATCCCACCTCAGTTACGCTCTTTTGACCCCACAAACCCCTTTCACATTCCTACCAGCATCGATTCATTTTTCATCTAGCAAGTTCATGATCCAACCATGCAAGTATCCCATACAGCCTCACCTATCCCACATCTCCTACAACCACGTATGGCAATCCCCGCAAGCACACCACTTTCCATCATGGGACCACCACCCCCTGCCTCTTCATAGATAGTCACTCTAGTGCCAGCATTCACCCAAGCCTCTAAGAAAGCAATGCCACCTCCCACTACATCAACACCTCTTTCACAAGGAGTCTCACAAACTACCCCACCTATATCCACCCCACAATCTCATTCCATGCAAACACCTCTCACCTTTACGGCTGGCACCCAGACCCAACAAGCCACCTTTACAACAGGAATGCTGCATGTGCCATCCCACAATCCTCCACTAGCATAGCAAACTCCCATATCATCCCCCACATTTGTGGCCAACTTTTCATCACAAACTCTATCAGGAGTCAACACCACCTAGAGCCTCAGCCAAGCCCAAATGAATGCCATGGGCATACCTACACATGGCCAACTTTACCAAAGGTCTCATCAGCAACAAACCTTCCCACAAGAAGCACCTCAACCTACATTTACCAACTATTTTTCTATGTCATCCTCTACTCAGCAAACCAAACCTCTACAATCACAGCAACTTGGCACTACCCATCCCACTAGCTCCATTATGCAACCACCAATAGTGCACACCCAGGCCACCATCCCCACTCTCAGCAATGTAGGTATGCACCCATCTTATATTGGTCAAACCCATCACCAACCAAAACCATTGTTCCAACCTCCCCAGCAGTAGCAATACTTCCTGACTCTACAGGCCAATCCTCTCATCTCATAGTAGCAAGCCTTGCCGCAACATGCACCCACCTTGCATCAGCAATATGTCACTCAGTAAATCAGCTAGAACCCCTTTTAGATGGCCTTTTCAACTAGGCAATCCCCATTCCATAGCTCATCATACCTTCCACATATCCCTTCGTATTCACCCACGCCATCTGACCCATTCTCACTGGGAGTACCCACTCTAGCACCTGCCAAGTCAGAATGGGAAGAAATGAGAAATACCATCAAAGAGCTTAAAATTGGTATTGAGACTAAGACATTCAAGTTCAAGGAGGTTTTTCCATATCTATTCAACAGATCGATCACAGAAATCCCCTTCCCTAAACATTTTGAAACACCAAAGTTTGACAAGTATCGAGGGAAGGGTGATCTAGTAAACCATGTCAAAGAGTTTTACATGGCATGCCAAGAGGTGGCATTTAATGACATATTTCTCATGTGACTCTTCCCCAAGAGCTTAGGAGGACCCACCCTTGAATGGTTCTACAAAATACCTTATGGGTTTGTTTCCACATTTCCAAAACTTTTAGAAAAGTTCATTGCTCAATATGCGCACAACATCAAGAATGAGCTCACCCTACTGGACTTGTGCAATACCAAACAGAAGGGAGGTGAAACTCTAGCTGATTACTTACAATGATGGCAAAATCTCACCATGAGATTATCATACCAACCACCAAAAAAACATCTTGCCAAGATATTCATTGATAATCTACACCCGAAGCTATCCCATTCTATGAAGATGAACTGCATTCAAACCTACTAAGACATTAAAGGGAAAGGCATGGATATTGAGAGAGATCTTTTGGATGATGGTAGCATCAAACACTATAAAGAAAGCTCTCAGGACAGACCAAACAATGACCATTCTCAATATTGGAATAAGAATAAGAATGTGGTCACTGACGGAGCCACTGACACCAGGAATGTCCAAGTTGTGGTTGCAGGTCCTAATCCCACTCCTCCAGCATATCAATAGCAAACACCCATGTATCAGCAACCAGCACCTATATACCAACAACAAGTGCCTACCTATCAACAACCACCCTGTCAGCCTCCTGTGAATCAAAGCAATGCTATATCTGTTACCCAAGGATGAAATAAGCCCCATGTTTAGAATGACCCAAAGTGCATCTTCACACCCCTTGGAGAACCCTTGGATGCTATTTTTTGCAAGATGGTGAGCACCAACCTAGTTGTGTATCTACAAACCCAGCCCTCTGATGACTCAACACCCAAGCCAGCCTGGTACAAAGATAATGAATACTGTGAATACCACCGTGTTCAGGGACACACTACTGCTAAGTGCATGAAGCTCAAGAACTATGTCTAGGACCTTATAGATAAAAAGGAGATCATAGTCCATGGTCCTACCCAAGCATCACCCAATGCCAACCTGCAAATTTACCAAAATGTGTTTCCTAAACACAACACTAGAAAGGCCCAAGTTAACGCTACCCCTCTTGTTCACCAAGATAAGGGTAAACAAGGTGATCATGGTGATGGCAAAGACTATACCACTACCTACATAAACTATGATAAATTTGTTGGTTCTATCTCCCAGGTTGAACTACTGTGAATGCAATCCATGTCAAAGGTGCTAACAATCAATGTGTCGTTACTACTCAAAGAGGCCAGATATCTATAGACAAAACCAATACTACCACCATCCCCAATGCACAATATAACCTCCTAGAACACCTTGGGAACAAACCCACACAAATATCCATCCTTGACCTCCTTCGGACATGCCCCTTCATCAAGAGGTCCTCAACAAAGCCCTCCAAGAGGCCCATGTCCCTGCAAACATCAATGCCATCCAATTCAAGAACCTTGTGGGGCACCTATCCACACCATCCACCCTCTCTTTTCAGTTGTTTGACATGCCATCCATTGAACTAGATCATAATCTCCCACTCTGCATCATCGTCATGATCAATGACTTTTCCATCAAATAGGTTATGATAGATAATGGTTCGGCCCTCAATCTTTGCATGTTAAAATTTGTTCAGTACATTGGCCTCACAAAAGCAGACATCTCCCATGAGGTGCTCACCATCAAGGCCTATGATAATCTAGAGTGTACCTCTAAAGGTACCATTTTTTTGCCAATTAAAATGGGTCCTATCACACAAGACATAGTGTGCCACATTGTTGATCTTGATCTCCCTTACAACATCCTCCTGGGTCATCCCTGGATCCACTCCATCCAAGAAATCCCTTCCACCTATCATCAGTGCATCAAATTCTCTTATCAAGGCACTGAGATCACCATCCACATAGATCCCCAACCTTTCACATACTATCATGTGATTGAGGCCTCATTTCCCCACTCCAATCATTGTCCCAAAATTGACATTAGCATGGCTATCGCCAGCTCTTCCCAATCCCACTATGACCTAGAAGCAACCCTCACTTCCACCTTCTCCTCTGTTAGGATCAACAACAAGGGCTATGGATAATACAATCTCACCAATGCTTTTGTAGTAGGGGCTCTTCCCCTAGATCCACACACACAAGGATGACCCTCCCACCAAACCAAGGCCCCTCAAGAGGGTCCCAAAAGAAAGACCATGGGAACATATTCTTTTGTTTCCAATGGAATCCTGAATGGTCAAGAGTTGGCCCTAGATATCAACCAATGGCTATATAAAGATCCTCCACCTCCAGATACTTTAAGGATAAATATCCCATACCACACAAATGGGCAACTAAACAATGGGACTATCAAGGAGGAGGTCTAGGACCCAATGAGGCTGGAATGACAGACCCCATGGAGGCCTCTAAAAATCTAGAGACTCAAGGCCTCAGCTTTAATCCCCCTTGCTTGCACATACGAGGACCCAATTCCATAACTGGGGGCACCAATTCACCCAACGTAACCCTTTTGAGAATCCAAGATGAACTCATCGAAGTCGAAGACATTTTGGAAGAGGAAGAAAAATGGTCCTACGATGATATATTTGATGATGAAACCTTCCTAGGAAATCTAGTCCTTCACCAACTTGCCATCAACCTCATTGACCTCCCCCTCATTCACACTGACCTCATAGACTGGGACCAACTAAGCATAGTACATATCGATGAGTTCTGAAGTGAGGAAGCACTCCTAAGATTCATGGGTGCCATAGATCAGTAATCAGAGTGGGGGTAGGAATCGACCAAAGTATACCAACTCAACCCAAAGGGGTACTTTGGGGAAGAGGAAGTCTCTAGCCACAAAAATGAAAATGAAAAATAAAATAAAGAGTCCTCATGTGAAAACCCCTCTGGGGCACATCCTGATTCAAAAATAGTAAAAATAAAGGGCATATCCGATAGTGAAAACCTCTCTAAGGTGCTGGAGGATGGAGACTTGCCTCTTCCTCTTATTCAGGATTACCGGTTAGAGAAATCATCCATAGTCATTGAAGAGACCAAGCTGATCAATCTAGGAACAGAGGAAATGTAATGTCCCCACCAGGGAACCCATAAGGAATCAAGTCTATGACCTAAAATTACAACTAACAATTTTTTTTCTAACATTAAATCATTACTACATCACATTGACATTCCTTAAGGTTCCCTTAATGAATTCCTTTGCTAACATATTCACATTACTTATCCAAATTGAATTTCATTTCCTTTCTTTACTTCTTTCGACAACATACATGTTCCTTTTCCCCTTATTAATTCACCTGGAGATACCCTTGAACCCTTAGCACATCTTTTCACTAACCAAATATCAAAACAAGTTTCTTGTTAAAGAAGTTTACATCCATAAGTACTTTCACTACAAAGGTTTTCATAGAACCATTACTTTCAATTTCATTTAAAATTCACAAGAAATATAAGATAGGAATTACTCATTGATTTAACCATATTCAATCCATTCTTTAGATTCACAATTCTACCCTTCACATCTACATAACTTATTTCTTACAATTTCCTTTTACAAACATAATTATAGTTACTGCACATTGCCTGAAGGACCATAGAAAGATAATTACATCAAGTTGCCCAAGGGCTTATAATACATCTTTACATCTTGATAACAAAAGATAGAGATACATGATATGAGAACAGAATCTTCACCACTGAACAACTCAAAATCTCAGCCATGACATGAACCACGAACAATACCTCGAAAGAGATTTTCCACCCAACCATGTGAAACTGATAAAGTTCCACCCCCTGTGCTAGGAGATAGAAACAAGGTACTCTCAAGACCTTAAGGCAATCTAAGTCTCAATACCAATAAATCCAAGGCTCAAAAGAACAAGAATAAAGCACATAAAGTATCATCATAATACAACACAGAGGTTAAGGTTCTAGGAGACCGCCTAAGTGATTGTCATCACACAACCTGTGTATTGGGATCCACCCTAGAAACCATGTCACTCCAGTCCCCCCTTTATGAATAGGGATCCACCCTGGTAGTTATCCCTAGTCCCAATACTCCAATCAGGGCTGTGTGGCCATTATTATATTTTCTTTCATTATCTTTTGAATCCCACCTTCCCAGGTTAATTTTAAAGGTTATCACTTTTTAATGAACCCACCCATAGGATCCTTTGGCAACCATTTCAGGGTTCCAGCACCTATGGTGAGCCACTCACTTAAGGTTCCTATTCCCTTACCCCATCACAAGCCACAAAACTAGATAACACTTCCAAGTCTTGATCCATAGGTTTAGGAAACTCCCCTGTGCACTTAGGCCCTCAGAATGAGTCCTAACCTTAGCCATATAAATAACAGGAACTATTAGAAGAATGTCTATCACAAGACACCTCAAAACATAAAACCTTTCTCATGCACAAGTAAAACTTTCCAAGGCTCATTTATGGGTCTAAGGAACCCTCCCATGCACACAGGCCACCGAGACTAGTCCTAGCCTCATAAACTAAACTCAAGTATAAGACAAATGAAAAATCATCATAAGTACACCACATAACCTCAACAAGTAATGAATGTACATAGGTGATACAAACTTCACATATCACAAATACATCATACATGAAATAAAATATATCATAAACACTTTCAACAACTAGAATCAAAGCATAGAAAAAGAATAGGAAAGTTTAGGAACACTTGGGAAACATTTAGGAGACCTAAGAGTAGTCCTAGTCCATTGGGAAACCCTAACCCTGATTCTGATCCCTAAAACACATCCTAAACCTTATTCAAGCATCTAAATACTCCATATAATTCCAACACAACAAGCAATGAACATATTTAAAGTTTACACAAAGTTTCATATGCCAAAACACAATATAAAACTTTCCACATGCATTGAAACAACATTCCATAGCTTATACCAAAAATCTAGGAAAAAGTCTCTTTTGCCTAAAATTTGGCTAAGTCTAAATTTTTTAAAGAAATCTCAAAATTAGAAATTGCATCATAATTCCTATGAATTTGGAACCTATCTCAATCATCTCAGAAGGTACCTAAACCCTTTATACAAGTATAACTTAAAGTATAAGAAAACTTATACTTAATTGTTATAATTGTATAAAGCCTGAATCCTATTTCCCTTAGTTTGTACTAGCTCTGTCAATTGACACTACCTTGTCCAGTTCACACTGGACTGATCGGTTAATACTGCATTGGTCAGTTAACACTAGACTAGTCGGTTAATACTGAACTGATTAGTTGACATAGTTTTGCTCGGTGAACACTATTTTGGTCGGCAATGCTAGTTTGGTCGGTTAACACTATACTGACATTGCTTAGTTGACACACTACCGACCTAGCTCAGTTAACACACTACCGACCTAACTTGGTTAACATTAAACTGACAGGAACTATAGAAAATGACTGTCAACTTTGACTTTCAGGTAAAACTGGGCATTATGGGGACTATGGTTGCCTAATCTGAGCATGACCCATTTGAGATCTCCAGGTTTCCCTTTAGAAATGGCCCATCAATCCTCCCTATCTTTCTAACAAATATATTCTAGATCTGGGAAAAGAAAGGTGGCACATAAATAGATATGAAACAGTAAGGTTGCAATAGAAGTTCTAAATTTTGGAAGCATTCATAATACATCCAATGATAGTATAATACACTATCCTAAAAGATTAGAACCACTTCTACCCTCCCAGGGAGATTTCACCATAGTGAACAAACAAACATTCATAAAAATTACTTCCCGAAAACATATTTCAAATACATAGAAAAACAAAACATATATATAATTCTCATTTTCAAATAGAAATAAACCGTCACATTCTCATCGGGTAACATATCAATCATATACAAAATCATGCACATGGGAAAAATGGAGCTTCATCCCAGTTTAGACCCTACCTGGGGTCCTGCGGAGAATCATCTTCCCTAGATTGGAGACTCTCGGCAAACTTTCCAACCTTGAGTAGATATCCTTCTGAAAATCTTCCTCTGGCAATCAACTCCAAGCAATTCTCACACATAAGACTTCACCAACCAGAGACTCTCAAACTCACATAACTTTCACCAAAAATTTCCAGAGAAACCATTTACAGACCACTCAAAGGAAAAAAAATCTTCTAAAAACTATTATCCTCCTACACACACAAAATCTTCAAACATTTATCCTCCAACTATGTGGTTGGAGGAGTTGCTTTATGGGAAGCAACTTCTCCAACTTTCATAGTTGGTTGAATAACCAATAAATCATTCCTATAAAATACTTAATCAAGGTTTTTAATAAATTTAATTAAAAATAGTCTCAAAATAAAACCATAACAAGAAAACTCAACAATTAACTATCAAGGAAAACACATAGCACACACAGAAACTAGCTAGCCTAACTTCTAGGAGGTCTCGAGTTCAACTCCCTCCTAGATAGCCATTTTTAATACAAATAACCTTTCTTTTTTTTATTATTATTATTATTATTAATATTATTTTCACTTTTTTTTAATTTAATCCTCTTCATTGAATTCACTTCAAATAACATACCACTAAAATAATCAATAAATCCATACAAATATTATTATTATTTATATAAGCAAGGGTATATGCGTGTGCACCCACATATACACATACCTATATAACATAAAATCAATATATAAAATGAATATATATATACACATATACTTACAAGGATAATTCTAACTCACATCCAAAATCACAGAACAACATCACATCAAAATTGACATGACCATAACATGAACGGTATTCAAATCCCCCAACTAGGGTAACCTCCTAAACATAAATCTAAATCCATAGGTAACCTTGAGAGTAATGTTGGTAATATCTCCACACAACAACAGTTTGAGGATTTTAAAGGCACACTCAGACCTATGTAGCCAGGTGGAGTCGATGCCTGGTACCTATATCCTGCAACACCAACCAAGTACACCAATATATATATCCATATGTACAAGCAATTGCAAACAAGGAGGGAGAGTGTGACATCATGTGGACCTCCTGTAAGAGTAACTATGACTGCCTCCCCTCTTCCGACAGTCACATTAACAAGGCATGATTGGATTAGTGTGGTTAGTATCCAAAATGATCTCTTTTCTATATTGTATAATAGGAATGCATCATAACATATTCATGTAAATGTAAACCATCTATTAAATTTCACAAACCCATTTAACCATCAGGCATGTACTCAAAATGTCTCATTATCAAAACAAGATAAACAAATCATATAACCCTAAATACATTAATCATCTCTCATCCCAAGTGACATTATTAGAGAAGATAACAGATCTAACCCTTAAGTGATTATAATCAATTAACCTAAGGTAAACATGAGCATTTCACAAAGAAGCCTATAAGTCTATCAGGTGATCCTTTTATCATTACGGTCCTAAACTATCCTTTTATCATTACGGTCCTAAACTATCATTGACACACAAGAAGATGTATTATTCCTCAAATTAAAATATGAAGTTATGGTGAGTTGGAAAAGGTTCGGTTTAAGAAACCATCTCAAGAAGGATCATTCTCACATATAGTCCTTCCTAATTTCAACTGGACATAACCAAGACTTGTTAGGGTTGGAGGGGCATTACAGGAAATCCCCCAGATCACATACATCGTAGCAGCTCTAACTAAAGCAAAAGAGACAGCCCTGGAAGCCCTCCTTCAAGAATCAGTAGGAAACTTTGCATGGTCATATGCCCATATGCCTGGACTCGATCCTGATCTTGTTGTTCATCATCTGGCAGTCAATCCCGATGCCAAACCAATCAAGCAAAAGTTAAGGAGAATGCACCCAAAAGTAGCCTTGCTGGTTAAAGTAGAGCTTAAGAAGCTCCTTCAGGCTAAGATCATTAGAGCCATTGATTATTCAGACTGGATCTCTAACATGGTGCCTGTCATCAAACCCTCAGGGGACATAAGAATTTGTACTGACTTTCGAGATCTCAACAAGGCAAGTCTGAAAGATGATTTTCCACTACCCAACATAGACATGATCATAGACCTCACTGCAGGGCATGAGATGTTGTCACTCATGGATGGCTTCTCAGGGTATAATCAGATCAGAATCGCAGAAGTAAACCAGCACAAAACTGCTTTCACCACACCATGGGGCACATTTTGCTATAACATGATGCCATTTGGGCTTAAAAATGTGGGAGCTACCTATCAGAGAGAAATGACCACAATTTTCCATGACATGATTCATAAGATCCTCGAGGACTATGTCGATGACATTCTAGCAAAATCCAAAAAATGCTACAAACACCTTGATGTCCTCAAAGATGTGTTCGATCACCTATGCAAGTATGGCTTGAAATTGAATCCAAAGAAATGTGTATTTGGTGTGACATCTGGAAAAGTTCTAGGGTTCATTATGTCCAAGCATGGCATAGAGATTGATCCCAAAAAGGTGAAGGCCATCATGGAAATTCCTCCTCCCAGAATGCTCAGATAGTTAAGAAGATTACAAGGAAAGTTGCAGTCAGTTCGATGATTCATCTCCCAACTAGCAAATAAGTGCCATCCATTCACACATTTTTTTATGAAAGGATACCTCCTTCAAATGGGATCCCATCTGTCAGTGCAGCTTTGAAAAACTCAAGGAATATCTAGTGAATGCACCTATTCTTGTTCCACCAATGCCAGGAAGGCCCCTCATTTTGTACATATCTACAACTACTACAGCACTGGGGGCACTCTTAGCACAGCTCGATGATGATGGAAAAGAGTGGGTTGTTTATTATATCAATCGTACACTAGTTGGCTACGAGCTAAACTATTATCCAATGGAAAAAGCCTGCTTGGCAGTGGTTTTTGCCACTCAGAAACTTCACCACTATATGCTCAGTCACATAGTAAATCTAATCTCCAAGGTCGACCCGCTCAAATACTTTCTATCAAAGGCCACACTTACACGGTGAATGGAAAAATGGGTTATGCTTCTTAGTGAATTCAACATCCAATATGTTGACCGAAAAGCCATCAAGGGACAAGTTATTTTTTATTAGCTTGCAAAAGCCCCCTTAATCGATGCATACCCTCTCGAAATGGAGTTCCCAGATGAGCATCTTTGTATGATCAAAGAACAACCCTAGTGGAAATTATATTTTGATAGCTCATATAAATCACATGGATCAGGGGCAGGCATACTATTTGTGACCCCTCAAGGAGACTACATCCCAAAATCCTTCATGCTAGGATTCATGTGTACAAAAAACATCTCAGAATATGAAGCCCTCATGGCAGGTCTTAAAACTGCCATTCACTAGAATATCATGGAACTACAAGTCTTCAGAGATTCCCAATTGATCATCAAGCAGGTCCTTGATGAATATCAAACAAAGGATGACAAGCTATTACACTAGAAAGAGCTTTTAGATAAACTCAAAGAACATTTTGTCAGCATACAGTTCACACAAGTACCAAGACTTTAGAATAAGGTAGTAGATGCTATGGCCACCATTGGCTCACTATTGGAAATCCCCCGTGACGCCACACAATATGAGTTTCTAGTTGAGTAGCTACACACACCTGCTTATGAGAACACTGATGCTGATATGGTATGCATCTTGGTTGGTCTCCAGTCCCCATGGTACCATGACATTCACACTTATCTAAAGAATGGTATCATGTCTCCTCACCTCACAAACACCCAACACTAGAACCTTATTTGCAAAGCATCTTGCTACACTCTTGTAGCCAACACCCTATATCATCATGGGTATCACAACATCCTCTCCCAATGTCTAGACTCGAACGAGGCCGATGTGGCTTTACAAGAGGTTCACGCTAGTATTTGTGGTGCTCACATGAGTGGTATCATCCTTGCAAAGTAGCTACTTAGAGTTGGGTATTATTGGCCGACCATGGAGCACAATGCCTACAAGTTCATGAAGAAGTGCCTACAGTGCCAACAGCATGCCAATTTGATCCATGCACCCGCGCAGGACTTACAACCCATTGCACCTCTGTGGCCTTTCTCATGTTGGGGTTTTGATCTTATTGGCATGATCCACCCTCATTCTTCTAACGGACACAAGTATATCATTACAGCCACAAAGTACTTTACAAAGTGGGTAGAAGCAATTCCGCTCAACTTAACTACTAGTGTCTAGATCTCCAAATTCATCCTCTACCATATCATTTTTCATTTTGGCATTCCCTCCACCATCTTCATAGATCATGGCTCTCCATTTGAAAACCAGCATGTTACAGAGCTCTGTGACCGATTCCACATCCACCAACGCTTTTCTAGCCCATACTTTCCACAAGGGAATGACCAAGCTGAGGCAACTAACAAAACTATCCTCAAAATCCAAAAGAAAGTTGTCAATGATTCTGGTCATGACTAGCATTTGCAAATCAATCCCACCCTCTAGGCCTATCGCACCTCATTCCGTACTCCCACAGGCACCACCCCATACTCCCTGGTATATGGTGCTAAAGCTGTTCTACCAATCGAGGTCAAAATCCCTTCACTCTGGGTGTCCATGAAGAACTACATCATAGATGAAGACTACCACATGGCGCGCCTAACATAGTTGGACTTGCTAGATAAGAAGAGGCAACGAGCCTATGATTACCTGATCATGTACCAAAACCATCTCAAAAGGAGCTTCAATAAAAAGGTGCACCCTTGACAGTTCCAAGTGGGAGACCTTGTCCTGAAAGAAAACCAAAAAGTACAAGGAAATCGTGAAAAGAAAGGGAAGTTTGAGCCCACCTGGTTAGGCCCATACGTGGTGATAGCTTGCTTCAGTTTTGGAGCTTATCAATTGTCTACACTTGAGGGGGAGCCTCTTAATGATCCTATTAATATCATACATCTGAAGCGATTCTATGCTTGAACCATAATATGATCCTGAAAAAATTATAAAAATTATAAAATGTCTTGAAAAAATCATCATTTTGGTGAAAACTTGGTAAACAGGCACCTTGATGAATCAAAAAAAAAAAAATCATCAAAAAATATATTAAAAAAAATAAATAAATAAATAAAATGGAAAAGAGTAAAGAGAAAAATCTTGTCCAATGGTGAAAACTTGGCAATTCAAGTGCCTTGGGAAAGTATGTTGGTGAAAACCTGGTAAACAGGTACCATACATAGTGGACCATATCATTATCTATCAAAATCCCACCCCCCACCTATCCATTCACCACTTTTCATTTCTGACTCACCCATCCCTTGTTCCCAAGGTGTCATCCCTATTGCGCCAGCACACAAGATTCGCTATCCCATTTCCTACAATGCTGTACATATCCGTTGTATATAGTGTCTCCATCTTGTACATACCATCTTAGCAGTGCCTTTTTCTCACAACACCCATGACCCGAATGATCTCAAATCAGCAATGTTCCCTCAGCAAGTATCCTGCGTCACTATGATTCTCTGAAAGTTGTTTGTTTTCCCAGCCATAATTCCCACTATAGTCAATACCCATCAACCAGGTCCTTGAAGGATGCATCCTTCCTCCATGTCTAACCTAATCTCAACATCCACAGTCAATCGATCTCTTTCAGAAAAGGACATCTTTTGGTATTATCGCATTGATTTTAGTTTTCTTGTTCTATCTTTTCAGTTGATTTTGTGATCTTAGTTGACTACTCCCATTAAGGCCGCCATGATCCTTTATATCATGGTGTGTTGAAACAGGAGGTGTTATTCTAGGGCATGGTCCTTTGTGATCTTTTGGCTTCTACCTATGAGTCAGTCAGACATGACCCTTGCACGTTCCACTTGTGATCTTTTGGGTTACTTGGTGCACTTGAGAAATGTTGTTTGTTTGTGGGTTCCCTAGCATCATTCCCACCATGTGTCCTTCGGGATGCATGTGTGATGCTGGGGCAATCCTTGCATGTATTTTTCATGTCAGTCTTATGCAATGCTTGTGACATGACCTCATGTTCCTAGTAACTGTGGTTCATCTCCTATATTGCTATATCAAAATAAGTGCTCAAATCTACACAGTGGTGTTCCCTCGGAACATCCCATGCTCAAGCTTCATGAAACATCCTCCTCCCTATCAAACATCCAAACAAAGCTCCCATCATCTCCATCCCATATCAAAGCATCATCCATATCAAAGCATCATCCAAAACAACAAACTCCCCCCACTGAGCTTCTCTCTCGCATCCCTCTCACGTTCTTGATCTTTGGATTGTGATTGTGCATATATCCCCCTTCAACCATTGTCCCCTCCCTCTCTTAGCAATGGTGCAGTTAGGCAGTGATATGTTGTGACCATTCCATATACCCTCACCCTCACACTCTCATCTACATTCATGCATACATGACATTCTCCACTCCTACCCTCGGTTGCACTATGTCATCTCATTCTAGATTCATTTTCATCTTGCATTGTTAAGATTCATTCTTAGGTGCATTCATCTCATTTACCATTTCATATTCATATCATTTAGATTCATTTAATCTTGCATTGTTAAAATTCATTCTTAGGTGCATTCATCTCATTTACCATTTCATATTCATATCATTTAGATTCATTTTAATCTTGCATTGTTAAGATTCATTCTTAGGTGCATTCATCTCATTTACCATTTCATATTCATATCATTTAGATTCATTTTAATCTTGCATTGTTAAGATTCATTCTTAGGTGCATTTATCTCATTTACCATTTCATATTCATATCATTTAGATTCATTTTAATCTTGCATTGTTAAGATTCATTCTTAGGTGCATTCATCTCATTTACCATTTCATATTCATATCATTTAGACTCATTTTAATCTTGCATTGTTAAGATTCATTCTTAGGTGCATTCATCTCATTTACCATTTCATATTCATATCATTTAGATTCATTTTAATCTTGCAATGTTAAGATTAATTCTTAGGTGCATTCATCTCATTTACCATTCCATATTCATATCATTTAAATTCATGTTCATCTTGCATAGTTAAGAGTTCATTTTAGGTCCATTTCTTATTAAGTTATCTTAGATTCATTAGGTTCATTTAATTATCTTGCATTGTTAAGTAGTTTTTTATCTTGTGTTGTTAACACATGTTACATATCCATAACCATATGCATTCCATCATAATATACATGCATCGAATAACAAAAGCATTTACATTACATCCTGCATCCACAAATTGTCAGCACATACATCTCATAATAAATATCTCATAAAGCATAGCATATAAAACTCACATCACATCCTACATCAAACACATGTCAGTCTCACAGCATATAGAAATCACATCACATCTTGCATCATCCATGTTAGTACATCATAAGCATCCATAACACATCATACCCCACCCAGCTCATCATATATATACCAACAATCATCGCCAAGAATAAAAGCACATGTCCCAACCCAAAAGCATGAAACAATAAATGTCTATCTGAGTCCATAATAGTATAACAGTATAGATATGAATATACAATCAGGACTATGTCCTCCACCAATAAATGAATCATATACAATCAAAACTATAGCATATCACTACCTATCTACCTCTCCTAAGGGAGGCTACATATCAAAATCCCTAGCTAATGGGTCTACCTCTGGTGGTACCTATAGGATGGGTGGCCAACTCACTACACCCTGTGTACCTATGTCCTATATAACTATCATGTGCACCACTCAGGATATCACAATAGCACCTAGATCCATGTCCATCCCTACCCTTGACTCCGATCCCCCTACCTCCACCATCTGTATCGAACTATCAGCCGAGTGTTGCTGACTCTATGAGTGACCCAACTGACGGCTCCTCTTGCCTGCCCTGTGGCTCCCACTAGCCACTAATTTGTGACTCCCACTGGACCCTATCCTCCTACTACCATTTGAGCCTATCAGTAATGATCGGCTCAGCTCCCTATAATGTTGTACCCATTCAAGCAGCACAAATGCAAGATATAACCCCTAGTAGAAGCCAATCTGCTCCCCCAACATCACCAGCTACCGCTGTAAGTGTGATACCTCTCCTGACCACTCGTGGGATCCCCATGTGGTGGTATCCCTATCTCCCAATAGTTGGTCTTGCTCTGATCACAAGCCATCCCTCTCTGCTCAAAGACCATCTCTCTTTGCAATCAGGGCATCTTTCTTCCTCCTTAGCTGATCCCTCTCATCCACCATCATTAGCCCATCCTATATGGCTTGTGCTAGGTGCCCAATCAGGCTATCCCTCTCTATCTGCAGCCCATCCCTCTCCCCCAATAGCCCATCCTTCTCTACTCTCAGAGCCTCTCACTCCAACTATGTGTCTCAGAGCATCTATGTAGTAGTATCATGTGTGGCCTGTAGTGAGGCTAGGTGCACCACTGCATCATCCCCCCCACCCCTAGATTATCTGAATCCTACTGCTAGTGGTGGTCCTGCCAGTGGTGGTGGTCTTGTTGGTGGTGGACCTTCTGGTATCTGTAGCCCATCCCCTCCCCCTCCATCCAAATCCATCCTATCTCCATCTCCATCTCTATCTCCATCCCCATCTCCTCCTCTCCCTCCTGTATCCCTCCCTCCAATCCTCACCCTATCTCCCCCTCCTACTCTCCCCCCTCCTCTTCGGCCTCTATACATGTCTGGTGCCCCTCCTGCACCACCTGGTAGCCCTGACCTCCCTACCACCCTCAGTGTTTGGAACCATGCATCATACACTGGTGAAGTCCCTGAATCTGCCACCCCTCCTATCCAATCCTAGACAAATGGTTGCATGGCCTAATAGGTAGCCAGTAGTCCCCCCCTATCCATCAGTGGCCGAAACTCTGATATCCTCTCACGGGTGGCCCACTAGTACCATCACTCCCCCTGTGGCACATCCTCCCTAAATATGAACTGATGAGATGTCTTGTCTGGTCTGTACTACTCCACAATATAGTCCCATCACCCTGTAAGGTGTGTGGGCATCATAGTGAATGGAAACTCTCGTGCATCCTCAGCCCATGACACCTATCCAAGGTATGGATGCCATGTGATCCCATCCCTGATCCCGTCTAGCATCTCCCACCAGAAGTCATTATCCCTCACCTCATGGTAGGTCACTAGGTCTCCCCAGCTATATGTCACAAGCTCCTCTGCCTATCTGTCCACTCTGCCTAAAGGCCGCAGCACTACTATATGCTCCCAAGCCCACACTTGTAGGAGGGAGGCAAACCCAAAGCTCCTCCCCAATGTCCCTGCTCCATGGTACACTATTTGATGCAAGTCATAGTACATCTCTATGAGCATCAGGGTCCCCCATGTTGCTGGTACCCCTGCATCCATGATCTACATGATCATAGGAATCAATGCCAATGTCACACTCCTCCCACTTGTGTCTGGGGAGAGATACCCGACACCAATCCCATCACATAGTAGTGGACCCATCATCCTGCTGGTGCTGCCGCAGCATGCTCTGCTAATGCTATCTGCCCATGTGACAAGATCAGCACTACTCCAGGCCCTAGTAGTGGGGCCACTGCCTATGCCTATGTGTATACACCGACTACCACCGGTACCCCTCGCACCAGTAATCGAAAGATGCAATATACATAGTGGGTAGATGAAATGTCCCCATCTTTGAATGCTAGTGCTCACACAATGCTATCACTAGTGCCATGTACATCCATCTATGTGGCATCCACGCCAGATACCTCAAGCCCAATGCGTCCACCTGAGCCTAGTCCACCGCTATAAACTACTCTAAGATAATCAGCACCGCTGCTTGTCTCTCTCAACTCGTTAGTTGATCCACCGACCACTACATCCAAGCCAAATCAACATGTCAGTTACTTGACCTCGCTAAGCCTAAAAAGAGTTTTTTTTCTTTTCTTCTACCCGCGTTCCCGCAGAGATTTTTCTCCCCACGTTCCCGCCGAGCCTTTTGTCCCCGCATTCCCACAGGACCAGCCCTCCTCGCATTCCCACCAACCCCAAGCAGCCACAGGAATGTATTCCTATGACACTTTCCTTTTTACCCTTTCCCCCGCGGGAATGTCATTTCTCAGCCTCCCACTACCAGACATGCGAGAACACATTCTCACAAGAAATTCTTGTGACACCGCGATTCTACATGCCCTCCCATGAATTTTGTGATTTCATGAAAATTTCTTAAACCCTCCTAAACTTTGGCCCCCACCCTTCTTTTGTGGGAACATGTTCTCGCCAGGGCAGGAGCATTCCCACCAAGCACACACTCCATGGGAATGTGCTTTTCTAGCCTAAAAAATGCATTAAATGCATGAAAAACATAATGAAAGGTTCAATTTTTTGATCCTACCTGTCGGTTGGGCCCTCTAGTCCATGCCACATGTCTCACAATGTTCATCTAGTGTGTTGGTCGCCCTCGCAGTGCCATCTTGTCCTCCGGTATTAGAGCTCTGCAGTCATGATTTCTAGGCTCTCGGTGCGCAAATGAATTGATTTTGACCCCTCTGTACCTTATATAGGCCTCCCCGAACGCCCATTTTCACCCCTGGATGCCCCAATTCCTCCTGTTTCTTCCCATCTTTGTTCCTCATGGTTTTTTTCACCCTTATTTACTTCGTTCATGTGCCTCCTTAGCCTGCAATAGTCTCCCTTTCTTTCACCCCTTTTTTCCTTTCGAGCCGCCACCCGAGCCACTCTTTTCTTTCTCTGTCATCCTCTCGAGGGGGCATCATTGCCACATCTTGACCCACAACTGGAGCAACTTTTTTACCTAGTCCATTCTTCGTGTCATCTCTTTTGTTAAAAACATCTTCGAAGTAGTGTTATTTTAACACTACGCTGAAGAGGGACAAAATGTAGACACCTAAATTTTCTTACATAATTTAGTAATCATATTTAGTTTTTTCCTAGGACATCTTGTTAATTAAATATTATTTATTTAATTAATTTATGTCATCACCTAGTTAATTAATTTAATTAATTAACTATAGCCCAATTAATTATCAAAATGACAAACCTATAGTCTAATAATTAATTAAATCCCTATTCCTCTATTAATTTAAATGGATACTTTTATCTAAATAAATTAAATCATAAATACCCTTTTCCTCCCACTTGGAATTAAATAAAATATTTAATTCTAAATCCCCCCTATTAGCTAATAATACATGCTTAGCTAATAAATTCTCCACTCATTCTCTCTCCTCCCATCACATCTCCCTAATCCTCCACTTACCAAGCCTAATCACCTCCTAAGCATGTCCACAATCATAATCCAAGATTAAAGAATGCTAATCCACCCCAAAGTCAATGCCTTATGACATCACCTCCACATCCTCCAATGAGAAATCAAAAGCCTCTTACACCTCTTACACACTTGTCCCCTCTCACACCTTCCAAAGGTGTCTCTCCTTCCATCCTCCCCCATTGTGACACTTGTCACAATGCTATGTATTTGAGAAAGCACAATCCATGTGCTCTCCCTTGGATGCATCTCCACCATTGCTCATATCCCTTTTGCCCCTTAATCTCCACCGTCTGTTTCACCCATCTTTCTATAAAAGAGAAGCTCTCCTCCTTCATTTTCATCCACCATTGAAGCAAAGTTATTATGCCCATTTCACCATTGAAGCTTGAGCATACCATTTAAGCACACATTCCATCCTTAGACAAATCTTCTACATCTTGGAGGTTTGCTTAAGGGTTTTATATTGGTTTTGAGTTTGTTTGCTTCCATTTTGTAGGTCTAATCATAGGTTTTTATCTTCTTTATTTTGTTGAATGCTAGTTTAGCCTTGTGTTCTTAGACATTGCATTTTAGGTATTATAGTTCATATGCAGGTTGGTCACCTTCGAAGGTGGATGGTACCTCTTAAACTGATATTTCATTACTGGTGATATAACTTTCTTGACCATTTATACAAAAAGGACAAGACATGAATCAGTAATAGGAGAGAGGAAAACCTCATAAAAACAAAGAATACTAACCAAGTAAGCTTTAAAAAGGCTCATAAAGACCTTTTCGGCCTTTCAGACCTTCAGGGCTATTAGACCTCTGAAAGGCCAAAAGGGCTGAAATTGTGAAAAGAAGGCTAGAGAAACCTTTGAAAATACCCCCTTTTAGTCTTTTCGTGAATCAGAGCTATGAAATCTTCACAGGTCGAAACCTCCGAGTCACCAAAAAGATCCCTTGGCATTTTGCCAATGTTTAGTATACATAGACTTTGACAAGTCAGAGCAGTCAAATTTTTGGCATGCAATAATGCCGAAACCAGTGCTCTGGAGTTAGTCAAACACCTTGGTCTTCTAGTTTTGGCAAATTAAGCAAGAGGATGTTTCGGTGTGCGACAACACTGAAATTCCAAATAGTAGAACTTAGGATATTTTTGAGGTTTCAAAGTCTAAAAGTTTTAGACCGCAAAGGTTTGAAACTAGGGTTTGGTCTTTCAAACTCAAAAACTAGTTTGATGATGATTTTGACCGCAAACTCGCCAAGGGGATTAGAGAGGACTACCTCACGACCTTGAAGGACAAACCAAGCCAATAAACAATAGACAAACCGAAGATGATAAGCGAAAAAGCATGAAACCCTAAATAAAATTGAAAGAAAACAACAAAAAACAAAAGGAAAGAAATAGGAAGAATAGAAAGACTGACCTTGAAAACAAATAGAGGACAAAGACTGATAGGACAGACCAAGGCAACAAGTGATAGGAAAAGGCATGCAAAAGCTCTGAAAACATGATAGAAAAGAGTGAATAAGTGAGTTAAAAATAACCCATTCTGCCTTATATAGGAAAATCAGCAGGTGACGTCAGCCCCCCGCCCATCGACCTTTCAGCCTTTCGGGGGTATCAGACCTCTGAAACCATAAAAGACTGAAAGGATGACTCCCTTTTGGGGAGTCAAACCTTCCAAAATTTTGGCATCTGAAAGTCTAAAAACCACCTGGGTCTAGAAATGCCTAAGGCAAGATAGATTGCTGCTCCAGCCTTTCGCACTTTCAGACCTGTCACATTTTTAGAGATGTGATAGTGTGAAAAGACTAAGAAATAAAAAAAACTAACTTAAAATAGAAAAAAAAAGGACTAGACAGACAAGAAATGAAAAAATAAGCCAACAAGCAAAAAGGGGAGCATGGTTGTGGGACCACAACAAATAGCCCCAACAAAAGAAAGGGAGAGAACCTAAGTTTCCCTGAGCCACCCCACCTTGAATGCAATCCCATCCTATAGTGAGCCAAGCACAAAATCTTTAGTCAAAGTGATTTTCTCATCATCTTTAAGATTGAGGACATCATTGTACACACTAAATAGTGCACTTCTCTAATTCATTACTTCCAAGGGAATCCATGAATGGGAAACTTTGAGAAAGTGACCTAGAGCTCCCTAGGCATGGAGTCACAAGAATGTTGATGGTGCTCTCAGCTAGAGCTATTGAAGGATGCAACCTTGCTAGTAAACCACACAATGGGAGATTCAAAGACACAAGGGCAAGAATGCCAATATCCTCAAGAATCAACAATGAGAATGCAATGCAACTATGCTAAGAATGAAGATGCAAGCTAAGCTATGAAAGGAAAGTATTACAAACCCTTGCTAATTAAGCTATGTGAGTTAATTTAAAGCATAAAGGAAACTAAGCTAGATGCCATGAAAGCTATGATGTAAGAAAGAAACTAGAATGCAAGAAATGATCTCCAAAAGCTCCAAAGTCTCCAAGAAATCCTGCAGCATAAGATTAGCATAAAAAGTTGGGATCTAAGAATGAGAAAAGAGCTCTCCTTTTAAAAGAATTGAAAAGGAATGGACCATGGAGATTAAGAGGAAAAATATTTAATCAAGGGTGGAGCTTGAAAGAGTAGCAATCCATATGCACAAATATCCTCCAATGAGAAAATAAGAGTTGATTTTTGTGTCCATATGAGATAAAAAATGTTTTTCTTCTTTTTATAAAATAAGAATAATGTTTTATTTGTGCAACTTAGGATAAGAGGAAAAGTGGGGGCTTTTTATTTAATAAAATGGGAAGAAATTTATTTTAAATAAATAAAGACGTAGGATAAAATGCTTAGCCCATGGAAGATAATCGAAAATGATAAAATAGGATTTGATCAAAGAAATTGATATAATTGATAAAATGCTAATTTTTGAAAATATTGATTCGGGGATTTAATAAATTGTTGAATGGGGGCCCAAAGTCTAGGTGGCCATTTTAGGGTGCATACATTTGCCCCTCTTTCACTAATGTGAGATTTATTTGGGATCACATGCAGTCAAAGAATGGAATTGAAATGTGAGATCGATTTGGGATCACAAAACAATCCAGACATGTGTTCAACGGATGGGAACATATCAGGACAAGCATAAGCATAAGCTAACAAAGATAAGCTAAAAGACAAGACCAACACCTGTATAGCTAGGTGATAATCAAGTCTCAAATAAGATATAAGAATCTCAAGAAAAGCTAATGGATAAGTTGAATCAAAGATTAAAGCTGATAGGTACTGCCCCCTCGGAATCAAAATCAAAATTAGGTAGAGGAGAAGTAGCAAATTGATAAACTTGATCAAGTCACTAGAAATCACAATCGAAGATGAAAGGTGATAGGATAACCATCAAGCGGTGAAGATATGCCCCAGTTTGACTAGGTTGACTAAGAAAGATATAGGATTAAAAAAATGAAGTCAAACCTCAGAGAGATGAATCAAATGACAAGTGAATGAAAGACTAGGAGTTTGGAAGAGATGGGGATGAAGAAATAAAGATGCCCCAACAAAGATCGAAGGATCAGGCCTCAAATGGTCAGCCAACTGCGTAGAAGAGGGTGAAAGTTTTGAAATGCAATTTTGACTATCAAGATGAACTCAAATTTTGATTTTGATCCTAAAAATGGATCCAAGACATCGAAATTAGCTAGGGGTGCAATTTTCATGCAATTCTAAGGTGTTTGAAAATTAGGTCAAAAAGTCAAAATGCTATAAAAGGGGGTAAAAAAAAGGTCATTTTCAAAATCATTTGTCTTTTAGTGATTTGAGAATCTCAAGAGCTTAGAGAGAGAAAATGGTCCAGCAAGTAGCGATCCTAGTCCACAGGCATCGATTTGAGCACGCCCGGTTGCATAATCAGCCTCCGTAGTATGGTGCCCCGGTATGTTTTCAGAAAAACTCACTTTGTTGGTCATTTTGAGCATTAATGTTAATTTAAAACATGTTTTAAAAGTTTTTAAATTTTTTCAAATTTTCTTCATAGGAAAAGTCATATGATACTTTCTAAGTATCGTACCCTTTGAGGATATCTATCGTGTGATACTTCGTGGGTCAAAATAGTGTCGCATCGATATTGAATCCAGTCTTGCACAATACTAGATGAAATATTATGTGATGCTATATGAAGTATCACAGGAAAATATACCATTGCACTGCTATTGAAGAAAGTATCGCACAATACTTAGTCAAAAAATAGTATCGCACAGTATAGAAAAATGACATGTTTTAATGTCTTTGAGAAAAATGAAATGGGTCCTGACAATGTTTTCCTTTAAGATGTTTTATACTGATTTTATACATCCATCATGATATGTTCTGACATCTGGTTTGGGTTAAAATGACTTGCAGGAGAACTTTCTTGTGCTGCTCGTTAGAGTGCCTCGAGTGACTGGACTACGATGCGTTCAAGATCTCGATGATCCAAGGAGAGTAGACTTGAGGGAGATGAGATTTGGCTACTTGCTATAGATGCCCCATATTCAAGCTGATCATGGGTTGTTTACAACTTTAGCTGAGAGGTGGCATAGTGAGTATAACACCTTCCACTTGCCCACTTGAGAGGCTACAATTAGCCTAGAGGATGTTTATCAGATCCTATGAGTTTTGAGCCATGGAGATCATGTAAGTATAATCATGTTTATAGATAGTCATAGATGTAAAGTTTCCATATGATAGAAACTGACATGATTATTTGTTAGCACAGGTATACTATGATCAGGATCTGACAGAGGGGAGGCAGATTATGTAGGACATGTTTCAAGATGTCACTTTTGTGGATAGACACCTCAGTTGGGATTGGATGATGGAGGAGTTTGGTAGGGATTTCTCAGTGCCATGCATTGTTTGTTCTATTGTTGCATAGGCCCTTATCACTGATAGGAGTCAGAAGGGTTTCCCATTAGGCTAGGGTCAATTAGTGGTAGATTTGATTGCACACCCACGGTGGATGGCATGGGGGCCAGCCATCTTGGTAGATATGTACCACAAGCTCCATGAGATAGTATATCGGGAGAGGAGGACCTAGGCATGTGGTGCTATCTTGGCACAAGTTTGTGTGTGGGAGCACATTGCTATTGTGCGACCATGAGTGTAGTCAAGGGAGCGGAGATGCCCCTACATCTACAAGTACATAGGGTTCATATCTCAGCCACATAGCGGGGATGTGACTTACTATAGGAGGGTACTGGATGAGCTCACCTCATTTCAGTGGAGGCCATACAAGGCTGTTGAGCAGTGGGGTGACTGGGAGTAGGAGCTCGGTTACATGTTGTGTAGCTAACCACTAGTAGGTCAGCACTCAGTATTGTTGAGAGATTTGTCATCACCCATGTCTGGAGATAGTTTGGGTGCCAGTAGAGAGTACCCACCGAGACCACCACATATGCTTAGGTCAGGGATGAGGAGGGCCAAGTTTGGCTACCAATGTTGGATTACTAGTAGGCAGTACAAGATATAGCTACTATACAAAGGGAGCCATGGGACTACCTCCTAGACATGGTGGATGCAGGGGCTGATGCAGCTTACAGGGAAGAGCAGTGGAGGCATCCATTCCCTAGGTTTACGGTACCTGATGCACAGCTAGCAACATAGGGAGATAATGGAGATGATGGGGATGGAGGGGATGGAGGAGGGAGAGGGAGATCTAGGGAGACTAGATAGAGCTCTTGATCAAGTGGTCAGAAATGGCCATGGGGATAGGGTTCTGCAGATGAGGGTGATGATGGGGTGAGGCCAACTCACCACTAAGTGGATGCTAGGTAGGATCAGCCTACAAGGGGAGAGGATCTGAGAGCTAGGATCCAAGTCCTAGAGATGGAGATGTAGCATCTACAGATCACCATAGCCATCAGAGACTAGCAGGTGACCAATCTAAGAGCTGAGATCGAGTGGCAAGAGAGGGCCATACAGGTTGCCACTGCAGAGAGCCAGAGAGAGGCAACACGAGCTACATATTATCATGGTCTCTATATACAGGTTGTTCCATAGGGTCAGAGAGCACCTCCCTACTTTTCTATAGCTGGGAGATCTGATATGGTACCAAACATAGCACCACCTCCTCCACCACCAACACCACATGATGGTGCTAGTAAGTCCTAGGTCTAGGTTAGATAGATGTATAGAGACATATCTTGGGACTTTATCTAGATTTTTGTACCCCACATTGTATCATGACATTTTTATATATATGAGATTACTGGATTGGTGATATATCTTGTGTGCTTGTCCCACTTGTGATGGATGTTTCAATTTTTATATTGTCTTGTCATTTTGTACAAAATGTATGTTATATTGCTCATATATATTCACTCTCATAGATGTATGTTTTAGTTCTCATGTTTATGATATAGATTCATGTTTTTGAAAATGATCTCTTTAGGATAGATATGATGATAAGATTAACCCCTTGTGATGACAAGAAAAAAGATGTGATGTGAAAGACAAGGAGCAAAAGACATGATCAAGAAAAGGAAAGGTGAGCGCAGTTGACCAACAGGTCCTCAAAAGATGAAAGGAGAGCTCTCTCCATATGCAAAATGCAAAACTAACTATCATGAACCTAAAAATGCAAGCTACTATGGAAAGTGGTTTACTTGCAAGGTCACAAAGCTTTTAGACTCTAATATTCATCATCGAGCATTATTGGTAGTGTTGCAAGATCATACAATGCACACTAGTATGACTATGTAAATTTGAATATGATCTATATCAAATAAATATGTGAGAATCCCACCTAGGCATCAAAGACATATAGGTCAAGATGACTAGTGTAGTGAGATTACCTAATTTTAATATAGCAAGATTATACTCACATCAAGACACAAGGAAAGTCAAGATGGCTAGAAGTATGCACTTGTGCAAATAGTCAAGGATAATACCTTGTAGATCCCCTTGTCAAGTGGAACAAGCATAAATGCTGATGACAATTAAGACCAACAAAATATACCCACAAGTAGAAAAATAAATAAAACATGTCGTCATGCCCCTAGTCTTCTAGCTCGGCATCATCAAAAACTATTAGGGAGAGAACACTCATCAAATAAATCATCATAGATAGCACACAAAGAAATAAAATCAAACAAGTCTCAGTGAGTCAAGTGTTTAAGTGCATTTTTTTAGGTCATAGAGTCAAACTTTGAGTATCACATCTGGGAGTGAGAAATACCATATCATGCTAGACTATGGGTAAGATATTTGATAAGTGTTGAAAAACACTTGATGCTAGGTTAGTGTTGAGAAACATAGTTTGGGGTGGTGTTGAAAAAAACCATTTGCAAGATGTCCTAAAGACCAACACATCCTAAAGACCAAAGCTAACACAGTTATGCCCCCTAGACAAAGACAAAGACCAATTCCAAACCAAGGCAACAAGGTCAAGGCATGATGGAGAGAGGCTAATTGTCGAGGACACATGCTAAGAAACAAGGGTGCAAAGGCCTCAAGTAGCGCCTGTTTCCAGGTTTTCACCACTTGGAGATTTTTTTATCTTTCAATTTTTTTTGTATTTTTGCTACCAAGGCGCCTGTTTCTAGGTTTTCACCAAGGCACTTTTTCTATTTTTTTTGAATTTTTTGCATTTTTTTTATTTTTTTGTATGTTTTCAGGACTTTATATGCTTTTAAAGATTTTTTCAACATCATATATGAATTTTTTTTGGAAATTTTTTCAGGATCAATAAATATGTGCAAAGGATGCCCCCAGATAGAATAGGCATCATGGATAGAACTTCTTGAGGTGTAAAACATTGATAGGATCAGGGAGTTGCTCTCCCTCTACAACAGATAGTAAATAAGCACCTATACCAAAAGTAGCAGTAATGATGTATGGTCCAAGCCAATTGGGTTCAAATTTTCCCTTTTGTTCTCTATGTTGTTGGTTCTTAGGGTTTTCTCGTAGGACAAGATCCCCCACTTGAAATTCTCTAGGGTGAACCTTCTTGTTGAATGCTTTGGAAACATGCTTTTGGTAAAATCTCATGCGATGAAAAGATGCTTTATGTCTTTCATCTAGAAGTTCTAGTTCTTGAAGTCTCATGGCATGGTAGTCTTCATCTATCACTAAACCTTTAAGGGAAACTCTAAGAGAAGGAATCTCCACTTCTAAAGGTAACACTGCTTCAGCACCATAAGTGAGGAAAAAAGGAGTAGCCCATATTGGAGTATGAATACTCATTATGTAGGCCCACAAGCTTGGATTTATCTGTAGATGTCAATCTCTACCATTCTTGTGAACTATTCTATGGAGGATTTTGAGAATGGTCTTATTCAAAGCCTATGCTTGTCCATTTCCTTGCGGGAAGTAAATGGAGGACCAATGTTGTTTTATCTTGAATTTCTTGTAGAGATGTTTAAGGTCCATGTTTTTAAACTGACCTCCATTGTTAGTGATTATTTCAGAAGGAACTCCATACTGACAGATGATATAGTTTAAAATAAACAAAGAAACTATCTTGCCTGAGGCAACAGAAAGTGGGACAGCTTCTACCCATTTGGTAAAGTAATCAGTAGCAGCGATAATGAATTTGCGTCCACTTGATGAGTTGGGATGAATCTACACAACAAGGTCAAAGGCCTAGTACTGAAATGGCCAATGATAAATAGAAGGAATAATCTCCCTACTTGGAGCATGTATCAGGTTACTATGTTTCTGACACTTTTCACAAGATTTAACAAAAGCTACTACATCTGTCTGCATGGTAGGCCAATAGTACCCCACCTTAAGCAACCTTTGGGCCATGGCAAGACCATTAGAATGTCCTCCACAAATGCCCTTGTGAATGTCAACTAACACTTGGTTGGAATCATCCTTTTCTAAACACCTAAGAAGTGTCCCATCTAAACCCCTTCTATACAGATCACCAGAGATAAGGGTGTGGTGAGAGGCATTTCGGGTTAGGTTTCTTTGTTTAGAACAATTGAAGGTTTTGAGAATAGTACCATCATAGAGGTATGAATAAATGGCACCATAGCGGGATGACTCATGGCCAATAAAGGTACAAACAACTTGGCTTTCTTGGGAGTCATAGATAGGGTAGCATAGCTCTTCCACTAGGAATTCAAATCTGGACTCTTGTTGTTCTAGCTGAAGAAGTGAAGCCAATGTAGCCATAGCATCAGCTGCTTTATTCTCTGCTCTAGAGATTTGTTGAAATGTAACAAAGGTGAAGTATCGTTGCAATGAATCAACCATTTTCTTGTAGGGTACCAATTTTTCATCTTTTGTTTGGTATTCTTCATTAACTTGGTTGACTATTAATTGTGAATCCCCATAGATATGCATCTCTGTGATTCTCCACTCTATAGCCATTTTTAGTCCATTTGTCAAGGCCTCATACTCAGCAATGTTATTTTTGCATGGGAACAATAGTTTGTAGGACTTAGGAATTGTGTACTCACAAGGAGAAACAAACAACACTCCTGCTCCTGAACCATTTTGCATGAAAGAGCCATCAAAGAACATCTTTCATGTTCTTGTAGTCATGTACATTATGTGCTCATCTAGAAATTCAACATGAATTGGTGCTTTGTCTCAATTTGGAAAATCAGCTAATTGGTCTATAATGGCTTGTTCTTTTATAGCCTTACACTCAACATACTCTATGTCAAATTCTAATAAGATCATCATCCACTTAGCAAGTCTACCTATGAGAGTAGCCTTACCAAGCAAATATTTGAGAGGATCAATCTTTGCAATGAGGTGTATTGTATGCACAAGCATGTAATGTTGCAACTTTTGGGAAGCAAAAACCACCGCTAGGCAAGATTTTTCAATACTAGTATAGTTGACCTCATATGACACAAGAGTATGACTGATGTAATATATAGCCCTTTCTTTTCCAGTATCATCAAGTTGAGCCAATAATGCCCGCAGGGAAGATTATGTTGTTGACACATACAATATGAGTGGTTTTCCTAGGATAAGAGGCATTAAGATTGGAGGATTAGCCAAGTATTGCTTGATTTGGTCCATGCTTTGTTGACAATCTTCATTCTAGACACATTTAACCCCTTTGTGTAAAGTCTTGTTAAAGGGTTGAGCTCTATTAGCTAGTTGTGAAATAAACCTCGCTATAGATTGAAGGTGTCCTTGAAGACTCCTCATTTGACTGATCTTTTTGGGAGGTGGCATATCCATTATTGCTTGAACTTTCTCTGGGTCCACCTCTATTCCTTTAACTAAAATGATAAATCCTAGGATTTTTCCAGAGGTGACTCCAAATGCACACTTTTTGGGATTTAGTCTCAATTGAAACTATTCCATACAATCTAGAATTCCTTCCAAATCGCCTAGGTGTGTATCCCTTTTTTTAGATTTTTCCAAGGTGTCATCCATATAATCTTCCATATTCTTATGCATCATGTCATGGAAGATAGTAGTCATAGCTCTTTGATAAGTAGCTCCTGCATTTTTTAATCCAAATGGCATGACATTCCAGCAATAGCTTCCCCATGTACAAGTGAAAGCAGTCTTTTCCTAGTCTTCAGGAGCTATTTTGATTTGATTATACCCATAAAAACCATCCATCAAAGAATAGATCGCATAACCCGTAGTCATGTCCACTATCATGTTTATGTTTGGGAGTGGAAAATCATTCTTTGGGCACGCTTTATTAAGATCTCTAAAATCTATGCAGATGCAAATGGACTTGTCATGTTTTGAAACTAGTACAATATTGGATATCCATTCAGCATAATCAATGGCTCTTATAAATCCTACACTGAGGAGTTTTTCTAATTCAGCTTTGACAAGAAGAGCTATGTGAGGATGCATTTTCCTCAAATTTTGTTTTACTGTTTTGATACCTGGAGCTCTGGACAAGTGATGCATAATGAGACTAGTGTCCAATCCTGTCATGTCTAAATAAGTCCAAGAAAAATTGATCTTCTTGGTTTGTAGGAACTTGGTATATGCTTCTTTTTCCTATGTTGATAGAGACTAAGCTAAATGCACAATTTGTGGAGCCTTTGGTGTATTCAAATTAACTAGCTATGTAGGCTCAACAAGCACTGAAGATCTATCCTAAAAGTAACTTGGGAGATGATCAAGTACCTCATCCTTAGGTTCCTTGGAGAGTTTTTCACCCTCAGATATGTCCTTTATTTTTAATTTTTAAGGTTCTAACACCACCACACAGTGGTTTTCGCCATTAGAACTCTTATTCTTTTTTTCTTTTCTTTTCATTTTGTGACTAAGGTACTTGATATCTAGTTCTATCATGCTTGTAGTTGGTTTGCTAGTGGAAGAGACTACAGGTTCAAGAGTGTTGGTGTAATTAATTATTTCTAATTACACTTTACTTAATCTTACTTAGGTTAATGCATTGCATAGTAGTTTTTGATTGAGACACCTACGAGTGTGCACATCTCTTAAGCACATGGTGTAGGAGAAATTCCACTTTTGGTGTGATAGTTGTCACCACATACCTCGTTGTGTGTGAGATCCACCTTTTGTGCTCTTATCACATTATCATCCTAATCCAATGCACATACTTCATTGCATAATGGAGGATGATCCACATTTGGTGGACATGTGATTACACCTAGCATAGGTGATAGCTTGTCAGCTCCTTATCATTGTCTCTTATCTCCTTTCCTATATAAGGAGGCCTATTATGTACATTTTAATCATGTCCATGATCAATAATATCATTCTTGCATCTTAATGCAATTGTCTTGCCAATCTCTTGTGGAAGTTATCTTGGTCTTGCATTCGATCCTGGGGGTGTTGTAGAGTCACCTAAAACTCTAACAAAGAGCATTTAGGTAACAGGCTATCTCATAGTCATTTTGGAAAGTTAGGAGCTGAGGCTCTTAATAGTGTTGAGACCAATCAATTAAGTGAGGATTGGCAAGAGGTAGGTCAATGACTGGTTCAATGTTGTGTATGCGAATGGTATCATCTCTGGTGATTGCAGAGTTAGGATCCGTCAAGTATCCCTCTAAGGTACCCAAATAAGGACTCATCCTACCAAGTGAAGCATTGTCCACTAAAGTGACTCATGGATTCCAATCCTCTAATCCTACACTAGACTCATTAGCTACCTCGAGTTGGAAACTATATGTATGGACAACATCAATGTCCATGTCAACTGTAGAACAATTAGAAAGAGTCTCCCACTCATACTCATGTGAGTCTATATCTGAATCCTAGCTGGGATGTTTAGACTGAGCATGTCTTTTAGGCCTTGAGGTAGAGGCTTTGATGTCACCAAGCGTAACACCTTCTTGAATGCCATTTGTGTATTGATGTTCTTGAATAGGATCCTCAACATGATCTTCAATAGTGGATTGTTCTTGTTCTAGGTTTGAAACTGTTGGATTGATAACTGGAGCATCTAAATCTCCCCAAAGGAGATTGGTGGAAGGGACCCAATCTTCACACCTATCTTGTTGATTTTTCAAACTAGGTATGTAGCTAAATTTATCATCACTATCCATCGTAGCAAGGATAGGATTAGTTTTCTTATTCTGACTTTCAAAACCTAGGCCAACCATTATCTTAGATCTGTGGCCAAAAAGAGCATGATTGAGTGGTTCAGCCTTAGCATCTAATCTGTGACTAAGAGGACCATGACCTAGGTAGCCCATATTTTTGACCAAAGTGTATCCTCTCCCATAAGCTTTAGGAGATGGGGAGAAATTTTCATTATGCTTATATTTTTCCTCCTTGTAAATCCAATCTCTAACAGCTACCTCTTCTTTTTCTTCTTGTATAGGCACTAAGGACTCTACAAATGTACCAAATAGAATCATTGCTGAAGATGAGGGATGCATCTCTTGTGAAGGTTTACCATAGGACCTAGGTGAGACTGGTGGTTTTGTGAAGCAGTCAATTTGATAACCCCCCATACCAAGGTCTATGGCTTTAAACTTATTTTGGCATTGTGCTAAAGTGGCATCAAAATCCTCTACTTCTCTATTGAGAGGAACATGAGTCCCTGCTGAAATTGCATTAATGGATAATGTGATATCCTCAGGTATACAAACTTCTCCATTATAGGTGAACTTGACACATTGGTGGTAGGTGGATGATGTTGCTGTTCAAAATGGATGCTTATGCTCTTAGGCTACCAATATACCCTCAGGTTGATTTTAGGATTGGTTAGTTCCAAAATGTATAAGAATCTTAGGGTAATTGGACCAACTATAGGGACAAGACTACCCTCTTCACTTCTAGCTCTACAAGACCAAGGCGGGTGCACCTAACCCAGTGAAAACTATACTTCACACACCAAAGACTGGGTCTAAACAACAAATTGAATAGTAAGAAAGTGCTAAATGCTAACCTCACATTCATTGACTCTCCATTACTATAGGTTATTACTACTATCAACCAAATACAATTAAAACTTGAAAGGTGTTGATATCTAGAGATGGAAAGAAGTAAGCAAGGACCAATCTAGCATTGAACGCGACTAAATATACTAATCCCTGATCAGTGCCATTATCCATTGGGAAAATCTCAAATACAGACATTGAAACATGAACCAACTATTGTCAAAGACTCATAGCCATAAACACAAGTATTTCAACCCATCTACTACTTATAATATCCTTTTGTAGACAAATCAAAGTGAATCTATGTCCTATCCAAAGTATATTTCACTTGATCCTAGATCAAGAACTAAAGAATTAGAACATATACAAAGGTAACCCTATGCAATAGATCAAAAAATCTAGAATTCACAAGATTGACACCAAGGAGAGACTTGAAAGCTTGAAATAATTGTATTAAGTATAATGAATCATGTACATGTTCAAAGTAGAGAAGAGAGAAAACCACTTCAATAACCTGCAAAAGACTTCAAGGAAATTCTATTCAATCTAATACAATATGATACTGCCTGCTACAACTCCCTGGAACTAATCAAGATCAAAACCCTTTCAAAATAAAACCTCTTTCTTCTTATACCCCTAGTCACCTTGGAATCCTCAAAAAGGATGCATCAAGCTTCAGGTGACTAGGGTTAGGGTTTTCAACAACTCAACCAACCAAAAACTACATCAAAATTTATTGCAGGGGAAGAAACATAAGCAACCCAGAGTAAAAGAATCTTAGACAGATCTGTAATCATCAAAATCCATGAGGATAGTACAAAATAACAAGGAATTGCCATGAAAACCAGTCAAATTGGCCACCTACAAACATATCTCGAGCACAAAACCATACTTCTCCTAGTACAAAAATATGATGCCACCTACCACAAGGACCCTCGGACCAGTCTGCAACAACCAGTGCCACCAAATCAATCGAAACTGGCCATTAAAACCATAAATTTTGGTACCTTCTATCGCTTGAAACCCTCTGCAAATTTGAATTTGAACTTCAATGGTCATTTTATGGCTTTAATAGCAAATCAGCGGTCAACATTTAAAATCAGATCAACTTTAAGTCCTGACCGTTAGATCTCTCCCTTTCATGGTCTTTTATGATCTTAACTCAACTACCACCCTGGGTTTACCCTCTAGCGACCATGCGACAATGCATTTCCAATTCATGAAAAGAAAACTTAACCCATCATTTAACTCCGTGACTTGGTGACCACAGGAAAACACATAACCTCGGTTCCACATTTAGTGAACTAGCGACCAAAGGACACTGCCAGTTCATGAAACACTTTATAAAACCACCAGAAAGTTTAGCGATTCCATGAACACTTGTTCACTGAACCGTTAAAACACTTAGGGAACCGCCACTATTTCACATGAATGAGCCAAGCCTTGTAAATTTGTCAGACCGCCAAAACATTTATCAGAACCACTAAGCCTTCACTTGGAAGATCAACAGCCATCTAAAGTTCGCATACCCATCCGAGATTCTATCAGATTTCACACCCACCATCGAATCAAGAATCTCCTCCCATCTCTAACAACCCTCTGACATAGGAAGAAATCAACAGCCACCGCAAGATCTTAAGCCTCTAAAAAAACTTATAAGATTATACAACATTCATTGATTCTCTGATAGGATCAGGACCCATTGACACATCTAAAAACTAGGTCCCACTGACAGCATGCCAACGTGTTACTACATGGACCAACCAAAAGCTACCAACTATGCATATGTGTCAACAGACCCACCTGTCATCTTAAAGAGAATCAACGATTGTCGCTATACCACTGAATTAAAAATTGAGCAAGTTATATCAATGGTATAACGATAGCCACAAGATTAAAATGAACTTTAATCCACCTAAATGCTAGGAAGACCGATCCCACTGACAACGCTCCACTTCATAATAGGTGGACCAATGAGAGACAGCCAAATTTGCACACTTGGCAAGTGGACCCGCATGAGAAAAAGGCTACGTCATACAAAGAATCAATGGCCGTCTCAAGATCTTATGCATCTGACACATCATTTGAGAAGATACACCCACCATTAGATGGAGATGGTGTCAGAGCTAGGCCTAGGGAAAAAATAAAGGCTGCTGAAACATAGGAAAATATTAAAGCATGATTTAGGGAAAATATTTTGGCAAGGAACTATAGGGCTTAGGAAAAATTAAAACACAGACGCTTAGGAAATATAAAGGGGACCCCACCAACACATGAAGAACCTAAGCGCATGACATAAAGTGAACCCATTTAAAAAAGCACATGCAGATAAAAGGTTTTAAGTGGCCTGAAAAGTTAACTTGAAAATATAACAAGGCTAGGGTTTTTCAAAGGGTTTTTGTAGGCAACGGCTATATTTTCAAAAAAAAAAGAACCAGGGAAAAAGGTAGAGACCTAAAAATAACTGCAAAGACCAGGGGACAAGGGCTAGAGCCATGAAATTTTTTGCACATGCTAACAGATGACACTGCTTGCATGTCATGGATCCATAGTCTACCAAGTAGGATATTATAGGCTAAAGGACCAACATCAACAATTTGGAACAAAATGTCCTTTTCAACAGGGCCAATCCTGACAGGAAGGATGGCCAAGCCTTTGGAGCTTCTCTTTGCCTCATCATAGGCTTTGATGGTTATTTTCTTACGAGTATCAGTAACTTTCTTGGAGTAACCCAGTATCTTAAACAAACTCAAGGAACAAATATTTAGCCCAGCACCCCCATTAATCAACACACGCCTAACACAGGTCTTGTGGATCATGACTTCGATATGAAGGGCAAGATTATGCGGATGGCTCAAGGCTTTGTCATCTTCTTCTAAGAATGTGAGGTACTAAGGGCTGGCAAGGTGGTTAACCATATTTTGGAATTGGTCAACATCTATGTTGTTAGGAACATTGGTTGTACACAAAGCATCCTCAAGGTTATGCGTATGCCTTGGAGATAATTCTAGGAGTTCAAAAATTGAGATTTGAGCTAGTGTTCTTTGTAACTGGTCAACAAGATTGTAGCTCATTTTAGGATTGACTGCTAACTTGGTGGTGACATTCTTGGATGTCACTTGCTTGGGTTTGCTAGACTAGTTGGAACTAGGACCTCTAATAACCACAGGACCTTGACTTTGGCTTCTAGTGACAATGTTAAGAGCTTGGGATGACCTTTGAGAGTGAGGACCCCTAAGCACCACCACGGGTTCTTCATAAAATATAGGAGAGCCCACATCATGACTATAATAATCTTTGTTTCGCATCATGTTGACATTTTCCTTCAACAATCTCAAGCATATTAACCACATTTTCTACACTTGTGTAGGTATAGTTGATTTCAGCCTTACCATTTTTGGGTTTAGAGGTTTCCCCCTTTTCATATTTGGGCAAAGGCTCCTTGAATGCCTTCTGGGTTGCATTTGTATTCAACCCATCAATCTGAAGTTTACCACTTTCAATAAGATCCTGGATAAGGTGTTTAAGTTTCCAGCAATGTTTGATGTCATGTCCAATGCCATTGTGGTATTTGCAGAAAGCTTTTTCATTCCACCAATGTGGCTTAACATCAAGTATGTGGAATTTTTTTGGATCTTGTGGTTGCGAAAGATTATTAGCAATAAGGGTCTTGAAAACATCCTCATAGGAGTCACCCAGTTTAGAAAAATGTCGCAACTTTTTCTTGGGCTTTTCTTGATACTTAGGTTTATTCTCTTATTGGTTGGAGGATGTGTTGAGCTTCATAGCCTGGACTACACTAGACAAGTGTAGGACTCCTTGATCCTTGGGTTGGGAAGAGTCCACAACTCCATCATTGACTACTTGTTTATTCTTATTCCATTGCGAGTGCTTGCCTTTGTCCTTATTAGAATTGTTAGGATTTTGACCATTGTTGGTATTGCTATGTTTGGTCAAAATACCTTGTTCTTTTAAGACATCCTCAATTTGACATGTTGTCTCAACCATAGTATTGAAGGAATCAAAGACCATTTCTCAAACCTCATAATGTATTTCAGGCACCAAATTACTAACAATGATGTCAATTCTTTCAAGCTCAGGAATAGTCCTAGAATAGTGGGAGCACAATCATCTCCACCTTTGCAAGAAGGTAACAAAGGATTCCCCTTAGTTTGTTTCAAATTGCATAAGTCCAACATAGTGACTGATCTGGACAAGTTGTATGCAAAATGTTGAACGAATCTGTGGACAAGTTCTTTGAAAGTTTTGATGGGAGGGGTTATGTTGGTAAACCACTCCATGGCTTTGCCTTTGAGGCTCCTTGGAAATAATCTCATAAGGTAAGAGTCATCTTGGTGGAACTCAAAACTCATGATATAGAACTAACGCACATGATCATGTGGGTCACCATTGCCACCATACTTGTCGTATTGGGGAATTTCAACTTTCCTAGGAAAATCCGTCATAGTCACACTTTTTTCGAAAGGATTGAGACAAATAGAATCAAGTGAAAAGGAACTTTTAGGTGCCAACACCTTTTCCATCATTCGTTTGAGTTGCTTGATTTCGTCTTCTTGAGAGGGTCCTTATTTCTTGATCCTCCTATCCACATCAAAGTTGTAAGGGACTCTAGCACCTTTGTTAATCAAACTCTCTAGGAACCTATCTTTATTTTTAACAAGGTACTTCTCCACATATTGTTGGAATAGTGGCTCTTGTTGCATTCTCATGAAATCTTGATCATCAAAACTTGGACTACTTCCTCCATGTTGAGAGCCATTATGAGCTCATTGGGAGGGTTGTCTTGAGTTCCTAGGAGGTGTTCATCTCCTATGTTGTGAAATCCTCCTTCCTCTAGGACTAGGAGATCTTGAAGGGGTCCTTGACCATTCTACTTCTTGGGGTTCTTGAGGGAGTAGAGGGTGGAGAGTTGTTTCCATTGTTGGTACCCCTTTTGTTAAATTGGTCATTGAGTTATTGGGCTAAAAGCCTATCTTTCTCTTCTTGGAATGCTTTTCTTCTCAATTCCAACAAGGCTTCTTGCTCTTCCTCTCTGTTTTTAAACTTTTCTTCTTTAGCAGCTTGTTCATCCACAAAGGCTTTCTTTTCACACTCAATTCTTTTAAGCCTTTCATTAGCATATCTTGAGGTTGTTTTGAGTGGAGAGTTGGACCTTGAGTGTCTGAACAAGTCATTAGTGAATGCAGCATTAACATGAGTATCACCAAATTTGTTGTTTTGGTCTTCATGTTGTGACCGTGCATCTTGGTGAGCTTGCCCATAATGTCTCTCAGCTCTTTGATGGGCATCTAGATATATTGAGTTAATAGGGGGTGATTCAGGTTGATTATCATCACCAAACAACATGTTATCCCTATGTCTTTGGAAAATGTCATCAAAAGTTTGATCCATTGCTTCTCTTTGTTTCCTAGTCAAAGTGTAGCTCATGTCCATATTTGATTGAGAGGATGGTAAAGAGACACTCAACTCACTAGGATTTCTCTTTGGGTCAAACCAAGCCTCAGACTCACTCCTAGGTGATTGATCAAAGATGGGTTTCTTCCCCTTTCACTTTTGACAAGTTTGGACTAAGGGTAATTGTTCAAAGACAACTTGAGGTCATTTTCCTTGACTAACTTGGTACCTTTTCATAATCGACATGAAAGAAAAAGACCCTTGGTGACAAGATGACCCTATGAAATTTCAATACCAAACTAGGCTAGTGAAAGTGTTCAATTGTCCAAAAAGAGATGGTAAGATAGAAAGTTGCAAAAGGTGCAAACCAACACTGCCACATAGGTGTATACTAAAAGGATGAGTATCCTAACACATATGGACCAAGAGGATGGATTTTCCAAATATATAATTGAAATTGAATTTTGATGGAAGTGAATTGGACAAAAGAGCACTAAAACTCTCCAAGCATGTTACCAAAGAATCTAAAGGTGTACTTTTTCAACAAGGATAATTCCTAACTTATCGATGCCAAGAAAGACTACTTTGTAAAATTAGATAACACTAATTCAAGGGGCCTAAAATCAGGAACCCAAGGTACAAACAAGTTTCTAGTAGTAGAGTAAGTCACTTACTAAAATTTAGTCAACTAAGGAAAGAATGAAAATTGCATAAGCCAGATAGGCAGCAAAAAGACTCTATGCGACACTTTCGAGGCTAATAGCACAATAATTTTTGAGCAGGCGATAGTTTTCAGTAAGCAGGGTGATAGTTTCCAAGTAGCCTATGTGATAATTTCCAGGCAAGCAGTGTGATAGTCTTCCAGTGATGAACTATCACACAATAATTCTCAGTACAGTGTGTGATACAATTTCAGGATCATACAACTCTTGACCAGCGAGTGCTAAAAATCTCATTTTTAAGGGTAGTTTGTCCAAAATTTTAGTTTGAAGGTTGGATTTTTCAGTTTCAAGCATAGTGACAACAGTAAATAGATAGGTTTGCAAATAGTAGGTGATCAAACATGTCATAAAACACTAACAAAAGGGCAAAAGAAATCTTTCCAAGACAAGCAATTGTGATATCAACGCAATAAAATCCTATGAATGCTACCATGATGTTTGATATTTGAGAACGTTTACATGGGTAGATCACAACAAGAACACTTCAAGCACTTACTAGCCTAAAAATACAATGGCTCAATACTTAACAACTTGGCCCACACTTGATACTCCATTGCCTCACACAAAGTGGTTGCCCATAATAGATATTGTCTTTGTCATGGAAGGGCCAATGACACAACCAAAGGAACACATATGGTGAGTAATCTTGGGGTGATTCAAGTTAGTCCACTAGGATCAATCCTTGCACCAAGAAGCTAAGCAAAAAAATAGGGTGGCTTCTATCTATGGTTCTTAATAAGGGCTTCTATTCGTAATACCCCTCTTGCTCCCCAAAGGGACTCCTTACCTTGCGGCAAGTAACGGACCTCACGACCACAAGAGTACCTCAAGCATTCTTGCTCAACACTTTCCTCATGGTCACAATCTCACAAGTACTCACATCAAGTGAAGAAAAGTACTACGTCTACCAAGGTTTTGTGTCCTTGATAGCCTTGATTTTATACTGGGTCAGAATAGCTGGTGAAAAGCTTGTCCCCACTTGGGTCATTCCTCTTGATTGCTCAAGAGCAAGCCTGCTAAAGCATTATAAAAGCTAAACAAAGAGTGGATCAACCTTTGAGTGTCGGGATTTCTATTTCACCTCAAGGGTGAAGAGCATAATCTCCTAGCTCAAAAATATCTCCCAAACACACCAAGCAAAGGTTCAATTACCCTCTTGCTTTCAAAATCTAAAGATGGGTCAAGATTTTCTGGTTCACCACAAGGGTGAAGAGCATTCTTCTCCTACCACCCAAAGATTCCTAAAACAAGATATTAAGTGCCTATGAAATGAAGCAACTAGTATATGCCACACTCAAAAGAAAGCAATTAAATAAGCACTTGATTAGTTTTTATGCTTTGGGCAGCCCTACAAAAACTATTAGTAGCCCTTGTGCATTTGAAGCTTTGACATGTGTTCTTTTAGGAAAATAATCAAGAAATAGGAGCACCTACAAGCACCACTTGTTAGTCCTACAAGGGTTAGCACATCAAAAATCAAATGAAATATGCAAATAGACCCCTGTTCTAAAATAGAAAATCAGAAATATGAATCAAAACCAAATAGATCTTGCAAAGAAATGACAAAAATTTCTCACTGCTAGGCTTGAGTGATATTTCTATCAGAGAAAAAGTCATGCTATATTTTGTCCTGTACTAGTGCGATAATATATCTCTGGGTGATAATTCCTACTACCTGCGTGTGACAAAAAATAGAACAAGAGTGCGATATAATTTGCCAAAGCGTGTGATATTATAACTGGTAAAATATCACATTGGTATGTAAGAAACTATTGTATGACACTAGAAAACTGTCACACAATAATTCTGTCAGAAAAAAACTAGAGAGCAATTTTTTGATGAAATAGCAAGCAAATATTGATGAAAAAAATGATGAAACTACAGAAAATGAAGGACAAAACAAGAATGTTCTACCCCACGGTGGGTGCCAAAAATGTACACACTAAATAGTGCACTTTTATAAGTCATTACTTCAAAGGGAATCCATGAATGGGAAACCTTGAGAAAGCAACCTAGAGCTCCCTAGGCATGGAGTCACAAGGATGTTGATGGTGCACTCAGTTAGAGCTATTGAAGCATGCAAGCTTGCTAGTAAGCCACACAATGGGAGATTCAAAGAGACAAGGGCAAGAATGCCAATATCCTCAAGAATCAACAATGAGAATGCAATGCAACTATGCTAAGAATGAAGATGCAAGCTAAGCTATGAAAGGAAAGTATTACAAACCCTTGCTAATTAAGCTATGTGAGCTAATCTAAAGCATAAAGGAAACTAAGATAGATTGCATGAAAGCTATGATGCAAGAAAGAAACTAGAATGCAAGAAATGATCTCCAAAAGCTCCAAAGCCTCCAAGAAACCCTGCAGCATAAGATTAGCATAAAAAGTTGGGATCTAAGAATGAGAAAAGTGCTCTCCTTTTAAAGGAATTGAAAAGGAATGGACCATGGAGATTAAGAGGAAAAAGATTTAATCAAGGGTGGAGCTTGAAAGAGAAGCAATCCATGTGCACAAATATCCTCCAATGAGAAAATAAGAGTTGACTTTTGTGTCCATATGAGACAAAAAGTGATTTTCTTCTTTTTATAAAATAAGAATAATGCTTTATTTGTGCTACTTAGGATAAGAGGAAAAGTGGGGGATTTTATTTAATAAAAGGGGAGGAAATTCCTTTTAAATAAATAAAGACTTAGGATAAAATGGTTAGCCCATGGAAGATAATAAAAAATGACAAAATAGGACTTGATCAAGGAAATTGATATAATTGATAAAATGTTGATTTTTGAAAATATTGATTTAGGGATTTGATAAATTGCTGAATGGGGGTCCAAAGTCTAGGTGACCATTTTAGGGTGTATACAATCATAACATCTACATCTAGTGTGTGATCACGTGTGTTCAAATTTCTCAAGGATCCTTCATCGTAAGCCTCTATTGATCCTCAACTGATCATTGCCAGATCACTGCCCACCAATCCGAAGTCAGCCCAAAGTCAATTTAACCTCCTTTCTCTACTATCAAGTAGATGTTTATGGCCCCGATAGAGGTTACTAAAATCACCCTTTCCCTACTGCAGATGAGCTTTGTTAGAAGTTTTAAACTCCTTTGGATAGCTCTTAGACTTGATATGCTTCAACTTTAAAATTGATTCTTTTGAAAAATTGTGTTATGAAAATTTTTATTTTGATATCATTCAACATCTGCTACTTTGATATTCCTTGTGGCTATCGTCAGATATTTGTTTCTTTTCTCCTTTTCTCTTTTTTTTTTAGTTTTTAATTTTAGCTTTTTTTTGAAGCAGGGACATGGTTTAGACTGTGCTACCCTGGCTTTGAGAGTTTTTTAGTTAATCTCATCTTTATGCATTCCTCCCTTTTGCTTTCTTTTTCTTTTCTTTTAGTTTGTGTTCCAGTTAGGATAGGGATCTAACTTCCAACTTCCTTTGCCACCATGGGCATTTTCTGACTCTAATCGAAATCCTATCATGAGAGGCTTGTGACCCAGGATCCCCTTTTAAAATGTGCATTTGTGTTGAGAGTGGTTGATTTTGATGAGCTCTTTAAAGAAATCTAAAAATAAAATTTCTCACTTTCAATCACTATATCTGGCTCACTGCAAAACAAAACTACATCAAAGAGTTTGACAATGGAAAACCCATATCCGTTGCCTGGACTACCTAGTACAGATCACTAATCTTGAGAAGCATCTACCCCCTATAAAAAAAGACCCAACGAAAGACACGAATGACAAGAAACCCAAAAAACAAAAGAAAAGATGTTATAGTACAAGAATATAGAAATTTATACAAGGGGCCAGTCAAGACCCAAAGTAGTGCTTCAAAAACTGGCCATTGACTTGCAATGGAACCAATTCTCCATCAAGAGAACTAATCCAAAATGTATTTTCCCCCATAATCTCCGCGATCTGGAAAGGGCCTATCCACAAACATTGAAATTTGGTGTAGCTGCCTGGTTTTTCTTTAGCTTTGTCCCACATTAGAACCAGATCAGAGATTCAGAAGGCTTTTATGGTTTCTCTGTTATCAAACCAACACTTGATGATAGCTTGATAATTGGCCACATGTTCTAAAACCATATTTCTTTTCTCCTGAAGGTCCAGTAAGTTCATGAGATGAATCTACTGGTTCATTTTCTTTCCACTTGTAGATTTACACTTTGATTGAACATATATTGTCACTGACTCTATCACCCCTCCAAACTCTGCAAGGAAAAGGACCAATTAACAAGGATCAACAAGGATGCTCCTACACTTTGAGTCTAATACTCAGGCAGGTGTACCCTTGACTCACTTCTTGAAAGGAGTCACCAAATATTATGCATTCATACTCTTTACAAACTGATTTAAAGATTTTATCATTTATATTTGTGATTGATGATGATGAATTACTTCCAGGGAATCAATCAGTGCCTTACCCTAGGGTACAAAGTCACCAACAACATATATCAACTAAGATCCTCACTCCAACATACCCAAATCTAGAATAAGTGCTTTGCCTATTATTCCTCTCAAATCTTATACCTAGACATCAAATTCTCATTCAATGATGGATTCTTTGAAAATACCTTTAAGGATTTAATCCTAACTTTGTCAAGAACTCAAAGACAATTTCACAATATACTTTGTATACCATATACTAACTCACTTTGTGATATTAATATATAAGAATACAAGATCAAAATAAGAAGACATACATAAGTTTAAGACCGGGATTCAAGTGCATTTTCATTAAAATATCAGAATCAATACATTGCAGAATGACAAAATACTAAGGAAATAAATCTCACAATCTGAGCTCTCCTTGTTCAATTGCTCAAGCAATCATCAACAACCTTTCAACATACAACAACCAGCAATATATAGTCACTAGCTACCGTGGAATCCTTTGGAAAGGATGCAACAAGCTTCAAATAGCTAGGACAGAATTAGGGTTCCAACCACCTTACCAACCAGATTCAATCAAAATTTACTAGAGGGGGGGAATATGAAGCAATCCAAGGAAAACATATCCAAGAATGATCTATATTCATGACATTAGTTCAAACTGGTACACAAGGATAGGAAACCATCAAGTTTACTCTTTGTCCTATCCATTTGCAGCACAACTTGAGTGAAAGTTTCACCAACCCTACGACACAAAAATCCCTGGCAATTGATCATGACCTCTAGACCATGCTGCAGCAGCAACCAAAATCAAATCTAGCAGATCCAGCCACCCGAGCATTAAATATCAGTCCTTTGTAATAACTCGGCATGGCAACCCAGGAAGCAAAATTAGATCATGATGGCACCCAGGCCTTCTTCATCATTTTTCTAACTACAACTATCCTAGAAAGAACAAGTCCAAGATACCCCTTTATCATTTATGGCTCGTTGTATTAAAGCCTACAGAGAAAAACCCTGTAGAAGATTCAAATTTTACCCGCAACGGCTAATCGAGCAACTTTAAAATGCAGCCGTTGATCAAGCTCTTTCCTGGTAGATCGAGCGGTTCTCAAAAATTAACAAACAGTCAACCAGGCCTTTGAAAACAATTTAGCCACATCAACAACACCGCAACCAATAAGAGTCATGCCTATCAGCATCTCCTAGCACACAGACCCACTTTTACTTCACATCTTTCAAACAAGATCGAACGGTTGTCACTATACCACAAACCTTAAACATCACTCATCTTATCCCAGTGGTATACCGACAACCATAAGATCTACTCAAGATTTAACTATCTGAGAAATCTAACCCCACTAACATCATCCCCATCACCATCTAACTCAACCAATCAGAGAAGACCATGTCATAATATCTAGTAAGTGGACATGCAACTTTTCTTATCACACATTGCTCCTACTGACAACCTCCACCTCATACTCTAGCTCGACCAATGAAACACAAGCACCTCAGTGTGACCTAGTGATAGAGGACCCACTTTGCAATCTACAAGCACCTGGTAGATTGAACGGTCATCACTGAAGCGCATAAATAACTTCCGTGCATCTTTGGGCAGTGGATATATGATGATCGTCGATTCTTTTCAAACGTTAAATGACCACAAAGCCAAAAGATACCGAGCCCACTCTGACCGGTGTCACATTGTCGTAACCCCGTAGACAAAAATTTGTCAAAAGTGTCAGGAAACAGGGAAATGAATACCACAAGATGGACAAAGATCAAACAGCCAATATACAACTGGGAAGAAAATAAAGGTCCCACCGAGACATAGGAAAAATTAAAGGAGGTGAGACCTTTGACCTAGGGAAATATTTTTGGCCCTAGGTGATAAAGTTGCTAGGAAAGATGGCAACACTGGATAGTAAAAATTAACATGTGTGATTAAAGGTTTTAACTCACCAAAAAAGGTAACATTAAAATAGAAAGGCCTAGGGTTTTTATACTTAGTCATTTTTGGAGCCCTAGACAAATGGAGAAACCCTATTTTTTGCATACTTTAAAACATGGATAACTCACTGGTTTCTCAAATTTAGCACATGCACCCTAGAATGTAGCTTGGAGACACCATGAAGAATCACAAGCTAAGGGCTTAGGCAATGAAACCTTGTAAAACTTGCTCACACATTAAGAGAAGGTTGCAGCAGGACATAACAAGGCTACCAAAGTTTAGCAAATAAATAGGCTATTTCACTAGATTTTTTGCATTGACATCAAAATGGCCTAACATTGGCTCTGTCTAGGGATGATGGGTAACTTGTGCCAATGAAAGAATTCAAAAATTTTGGGAGAGCAGACCACCCACTAGAAAACAACTACAGAGAGCACCCGGACAACAAAAACTTACAAACCAGGGCAAAACCAGGCAGAAGGGAACACACCAGTATATACAAGCCTAACTACTATTCATGGAAAGGAACATACTTCAACTGAAATTTTTCTTCAAGAATTTCCCATGAACTGGCAATTCTTGAATGTCACCATTTAATTCTTTGACAATGTATGAATCTTATCCCCATTTTTCATGAATCACATATGGCCCTAACCAAATTGGATCAAATTTTCCATGTTTTCCTTTATCTTCCAATCTAGCATTCTAGATTAACACCAAATCATCAGGTTCAAACCTCCTTTCTATTGATTTCTTATCATACAAACTCTTGACCTGCAACTACAAATTAGCATTCTTTGAAATTGATTCTCTTCTAGTTTCCTCCAACCTGATTAAGTCCTCAATTCTCAACTGCATTTCATCCTCCAGATCATCATCATATAACTGAACAAACCTATACATCTCTAGAAAGTTGTTCTGAGGCATCCTCGCATGTATTTCATACACCAGATCAAATGGTGCACATCCAATTGCCCTTTTCACAGTTACTCTGTCAGCCCATACAGCTAATGGCAATTTTTAATTCCATGCCTTCTTATTCTTTTAAAGAATCCTCCTAGGAATCTTAATCAAACTTTTATTGGTTGATTATGCCTGTCCATTTCCCTGTGGATGATAAGGTGAGGAGTATGACATCTGAATTCCTAAACCTTTGCAGAATTCTTTGTATTCAATAGACCTGAAGCACATTGCATTATCACTGACAATCCTTTCAGGACAACCAAATCTTGTAACAATATTATTCAATAGAAAATCAATCACCACCTTGCTTGTTGCATTCCTTGTAGGGATATCTTCTAACCATTTTGTAAAATAATTAGTCGCAACTAAGATCCAAGAGTGTCCCCCACTAGACTTTTTTGGGAATTCACCTATAAAATCCATTCCCCATTGTTGGCAAGGGGCATGCACTTCAATTGGCCTCAATGGTACATTTCCTGAAAATTTGAGCTTACCAAAAAATCATTGACAAGCATCACACTTTCTTACTAATTGTTCTACATCCTTGAAGATTATGGGCCACCAAAAACCTACTCTCAGAATCTTTTGAGCAATATTTTTTCCCATATAATGTCCACCACAGATCCCCTCATGCATTTCCTTCAACAATTTTTCAACTTGATCTTCATCAACACATTTCAAAAGTATGCAATCCAAATTCTTTTTATATAACTTGCATTTTATAATTACATACTTGATTGCCTATAATTTCAATGTCCTTTTCTTGCTATTATCCATTCCTGGTGGACACTTCATATTTCTCAAATAATAGATAACATCTTGATACCAGATACAATCATCCATATTACATGTATAATCAATTTCAGCCTGATTTATCTGATTTGCATCAAGGTTGGACTGAGCCATTAATTTTTCCAATCCTTGACCTCCAACTAACTTGGTAATTTGAATATCAATGTTAAATTCATGGATTCTATTGATCCATCTGTATCTTCTCCTAGACACCTCCTACTATGAAAAGATATCCTTTACTGCAGCACTTGGCACGAAAGCAACCACAACTGCTCCCATCAAATAACATCTAAAAGCCTTTACTTCCTTCCCAAGTGCATATGCTTGTTTTTGATTTGTGTCACACTTTAATTTAGCAGCCTGCAAAGATTTACTAAAGAATGCAATAGGTTTCTCAAAACCCTCTTTATTTTTCTGCAATAAAACTCCAACAATAGTATGAAAAGATGTAAAGGATAAAATGTGCATTGGGACATCATAATTAGGTGCCTTAAGCATAGGAGCATCTTTGATTGCCTACTTGATATTCTTGAAAGCTTCATCACGCTCACCTTCCCATTTAATCACAAATCCCTTCTTCAACATTTTGGATATTGGCCAAGTAACTTCAGCAAAATTTGTAACAAATCTTCTCAAGAAATTTACCTAGCCAAAGAAGGACTGGATTGCCTTCACATTTTTTGGTTTTTGAATCTTATCAATTTCCATCACTCTTTATGGATCAATTCTTACCCCTTTCTTTCCAACTAAGTGGCCAAGCAACTTTCCCTCAATCACACCAAATACACATTTCCTTGGTTTTAATTAAATGCCATACTCCAAGGCTCTTACAAATATATTTTCTAAATGAGAACAATGATCCTCTTCCTTCTTGGAAAATGTAGTTAAGTCATCTTGATAAACAACAAGAAAAATATCTATAAAATCTGCAAAGGCAACATCCATTGCCCTTTAAAAAGTAGCTCCAGCATTTGTGAGACCAAAAGGCATTCTCACATAAACATAAGTTCCCCAAGGTGTTGTGAAAGCCATCTTAAATTGTTTTGATTCTTTTACATTACCTAATTATAACCAAAAAAACCATCCATCATAGACATCAAATCAGACCTAGTTACTCTTTGCGGCATACCCTCCATATTAGGCAAGTAGTAATTATCCTTTAGAGAAGATACATTTAGGTTCCTAAAGTCCACACATAATCTAATATCTCCATTCTTCTTCCTGATAGGAACCAAATTTGACACCCAAGAAGAGTGCCTCACAGGCTTTATGATTCTAGCATCTCTCAACTTCATTAATTCTTCTTGCATCTTGGGTGCCAAGGTAGGACTAATTGGCCTTTGTTTTTTGCCTAAAAGGTTTAGCATCCTCCTTCAAAGGAATAATATGTTGAAACAAGTCTTCTCTATAAACCTTTAGGTCATCATATGACCATGCAAAAAACATGCCTGGATTTTCTTAACAATTCAATCAAAGACTTTCTTACCTTGTGAGACATCTCTCTTCCAATATTGACCTTCTTAGGTGCCTCTTGTGTACCAAGATTAATTTCATCCACATCCATTTGATATTTCTTCTTAGTATCCATCTAAACTCTGTCCTAACTATCAAATACATTTTCTAAAACAACAAGTCCCTTAGGAACCTTATTAGTCTTAAGTTGTAGGACCTCATTACCAAGGATAACCTATCTTCCTTCTGCAATCTCAATAAAGGTTGAGCAATCTAGTTCTTGACTATGATATTGATCTTCACAATTCATAAATCCCAAAATATCCTAGTCATCTTCAAAAACCTACCAATTTTCAACATTATCTAGTATACTATGCCTAGTCTGAATTTCAACTTTTGAAATACCAACAAATGTAATGTCACTAGGATTGACTGCTATATTGGCTAACAAGTCATCCATTTTATTGTTACTCCTATCCTTCCATAAAATATTGAAGGCATCAAAGTATTCAATCATGTCTCAAACAACATTTCTATATTGTTTCAATCTATTGTTCCTGGAAGCATATACCGATCTTACTTGGGACACAACTAACTCTGAATCACCTACAACCTTTACACTCTTAATTCCATGCTGGTGTGCTAACCTCAATCCTATCAGTAATGCTTCATATTCTGCTATATTTTTTGTACATGAGAAGTTTAATGTGAAAGAGAACTTGTAAGTATTTCCATCAGGAGAGATGAGTAAAATACCTACTCCTAAACCATCTTTGTAGTTTGCACCATCAAAGTACATCACCCACAAATCACCCTCCTCGGATTTAGCATTTACCTCCATAGTGATAGGTGGCAACATAGATTCCCTCTCAAGCACAGTGACCTCTATCCTAAATGCATTGATGTCAATATCCACAAAACATGTAGTCTCATTATCAATATTCTTTTCAATCATGTGGTGAACTCTTGGCTCTCGTTCAATCTTAATAAACTAATCATCAATCTTGAAAGTTACATAGGACAAGTCACATTGTAAACTTCCACCCATGGCAGCACTCCACTTCCTAGATAATAACATCCCATAATGAGGAGGGATATCCACCATCAAGACACTCATTTTCAAACTTTTCTCTGGATAAGCTGCTAACCTATAGGGCATTGCATTTATAGTCCCAATGACTGGTACTTCTCTTTGATCCATTGCACAACATCTACCTTGAACTGTATCAACTTTAAGGCCCAACTTCTCCATGATTTTGAAAGGCATGATAGTATTTGAAGCACCTGAATCAATCATGAAGTTCCTTAATTTCATTCCATTCACAATGACACTTAGGAATAATGGGTCTATGTTTTCAAGGCTAGCATTGACAGAGCTATCCAAGTATATAGGTGGTATTTGAGACACCATTCCCTGAACTTCCATTCCTTTCATAACTTTAGCCAGGGGCTCATTTGCATTACAAGTAACATTTTTATCATGAACATTATCTACCCATGCAAGAGCTCTATCCTTATGTCCAGGGATCCTCAGTAACTCAGACAAAGGAATCTTGATAGTAATCTGAGACAATACAGCCAACATGTCAATAGGAGTAGAGGAAGGAATCTCAATCTACACTGCTTTAGTATCCTTTTGTTTCTTCGATATGTTAGTTATAGTTGTCACCTTCAATTTCTCAGTTTTAGCCATTATGTTAACTGGCTTTTCTACTTCCTTTGGATCATTTTTGTCACGAGCGGTAGAGGTCTTTTCATCTCCAAAACCCTTAGGTTCCCATTTCTTACCTCCTGCATTTTTTAATTTCATTAAGGGGTCATTTCTTAATTTATTTCCAGCAGGCTCCTTGGAACTGGTGTCTTTTATGAACATTCCTACGACTTTTATAGTAGCATCATTTGCTATCATATTTCTTGTTTGTACTTGAGCTACCATTTCTGTAGTGATCAGGTAGCAATTTATTCTTCTAAAGGTCTTCTTAAATTCACTAGCCCTAAAGAGGAATTCATGTTACATATCTTTTCATCAATGTCTTCATTGTCAAAAAATACCTCTTGATGGAACAAAGCCTTGTTGTGTCTTTTTAGGCATACATCAATCTCTTCACCAATATCAGAATCATCTTCATATCCCAAATATGAAGATGTCATGTTACACCCAATACTGTCATGAGTTCCCTCTTGATCAGGCTCATCAGAACCATCATCTCGATATGCAGCCATGGATTGTGCAACCACACAATGTTTTGCAAAATGAGGAGACTGGAAAGTAACTCACCATGGTGTTTCCTCCATGACATTTATAGAAGCCTTTTGTAGAGGATCAAGGACAAATTTGTCATTGTTTCCTTTTGCAGTAGGGACAATAAGTTTTCCATCCTTCCATTGGGTGTTGTAGGGGTAATTTTGCAGTCTACTCTGCCTACTGAAATTATTGTTGAATTGAGGCTTTTCATTAGTAGGAACACTATTATTCCTATTTGTAGGTGCTTTCAAATCCTTTAGTGCATTCAACACTTTATCCAACTTATCTTCCTCTTTCTTCTTATTTCCAATATTTCTCTCATTATCCCTTTTGTATTTTTTATCCCCAAACAACATAGGGTCATCTCTTTTTCCACCCAATTTCCCTAATATTTTCATGTTGTTTTCAATATTGAAGGAAATCCTAAAAGCATCTCTGAGAGTTCTTGGTTCTTTTTCCCTCAACAAGTATCCCATTTTTCCATCAAAAGAATTGAAATATGTGGTTAAGTAGACATTGTCATCCAACCTCATAACTTGAAACAACTTATGCATACCCTTCTGAAATCTCATGTTGAACTCAGTCGCAGACTCATTCTGATTCTTCCTTATGGTATTAAATTCATTCAACATAAAGCTAGCATTAGGATGATCACCATATTGTTCCTTGAAGCATTTCTCAAAGGAATCCCATGTGTCAATACATCTGTCAGGGAGTCTTTTGAACCAATCTCTAGCATCTTCCACCATAGACTGAACAAACAATTTCATGACCACATCCTCATGTTCAACCTCATAGTCATTCAGTACATCAACAAAAAACCTAAGGTGCTCCTCACAACTAACAACATTATTACCAGAAAATTTAGGTATCTTGTCTCTTATATCAGTTGGGAAAGCTTTGGGGTAACTTGGTATTCCATCAAAACTAATTTGTCTATACCCCTCTAATTGCATAGGTCTTCTTTGAAATCTTGAACTAATGTTCCTACTAGAATTAACATTTACATATCCATCTACATGTACATTTGACTATTGTTTAGGGTCAACACTTATCTTGGTAGATGAAGGGAGAAATGGATTATGAGAATTATTACTACCAAGTGGAACAGCATTAGAATTTGTAAATGGCATACCTATGTCAGTAGAGAATGCTCCAGGGAGACTTGCAGATGAAGCCTTCAAGAACTGAATCTTCCTTCTTTTTTTTGCAATGGAGGCCTCAACTTTAGCCCTCTCTAATTCTCTTGCAAGATCATTATCTTCCTTTCTTTTCTTTTCCATCTCTACATCTTCATTTGAAATAGGTGGTGGGACCTTTGGTACTGCCTCTGGCTCATTTATTTGAATCCCCCACCATCTTTTGTTTTCTCTTCTCATTAACAATAGCAGTAGGTTTGGTAACTACACATTCATTTGCATCTTTAGGTAAAGAGGCATAACTCTAAACCTATCTAATCACAGGACCCTCCTTATCAAATTCATGGTCCTATAGCAAATGTTCTCTCTCACTTCTCAGAGCATCAAGATCACCGAAAACATCATGTTGTAAAGTCTTAGGAGCAAAATCAAGCATCTTGTTTCTCTCCTTTAGCTCGTTAATATTTCTAAGTAGAGACTCTCTTTCTATCAAAGCATTAACTTTCTCAACCTCTCTTTCTTTTTGTAATCTCTTGTATATGGCATCCCATTCCGCTAACTATAATCTCAATGCTCCCAAATCATTTCGGTCAATCATAATGTCTTCAAAGCTTGATGACACATCTACATCAGTAGGATTTTGATATGGGAAATGGACCCGCCTTGGTCCCATGGGCTGCCCTCTAAACATATCCTAATTAGGATCTAAATTTGGTTCAAAACCCATTTCTCTTGCTTGCACATCCTGTCTTGTAGGTAATGAATCTTTATCTTGAAATAAGGCCTCTGGGGTATCATAGAAATTATTTCCAGAGCAACCACTACCTGATTTAGAACTTTTATATTGTGAATCTTCCTCATTAGAGGATGCATGTGGTTCTCTACTTCTGGCATTACTTTGTTCTCTCATGGGAGCACTAGTAGATTCCCCATTTCTCCTAATCCAACTTTTCTTTTCTCCTCTAAGTAACTATTCCAGAATAACCTCTGCATTTTTCTTAAAAAAAGACCTAGTGTTTCTTCTTTTGTCCATGATTTGTAATTTATAAAAACTGGTTCTCAACCTCTGAGCTGCCACCCACAAAAATGGGAAATCTTTCAAGCTTACAAGTAAACAACTGAATAAGGTAGGAGAAACACAAAATTCTAGTAATAATCCTTATCTTTAGACTCTGCCCATCAGAGTCACCATTTTGTTGGTTCCTTTTCTTTCCACTTGAAAATTTACACTTTGATTTAACATATATTGTCACTGACTCTATCACCCCTCCAAAATATGCAAGGAAAAGGGCCAATTAACAAGGATTAACAAGGATCCTCCTACACTTTGAGTCTAATACTCAGGCGGGTGTACCCTTGACTCACTTCTTGAAAGGAGTCACCAAATATTATGCGTTCATACTCTTTACAAATTGGTTTAAAGATTTTATCATTTATATTTGTGATTGATGATGATGAATTGCTTCCGGGGAACAAATCAATGCCTTACGCTAGGGTATAGAGTCACCAACAATATATATCAACTAAGATCCTAACTCCAACATACCCAAATCCAAAATAAGTGCTTTGCCTATTATTCCTCTCAAATCTTATACCTAGACATCAAATTCTCATTTAACCATGGATTCTCTAAAAATACCTTTAAGGATTTAATCCTGACTTTGTCAAGAACTCAAAGACAATTCCACAATATACTTTGTATACCATATACTAACTCACTTTGTGATATTAATATATAATAATACAGGATCAGAATAAGAAGACATACATAACTTTAAGACCTGGATTCAAGTGCATTTTCATTAAAATATCAAAATCAATACATTGCAGAATGACAAAATACTAAGGAAATAAATCTCACAATCTGAGCTCTCCTTGTTCAATTGCTCAAGCGATCATCAACAACCTTTCAACATACAACAGCTGGCAATATATAGTCACTAGCTACCCTAGAATCCTTTGGAAAGGATGCAACAAGCTTCAGATAGCTAGGATAGAATTAGGGTTCCAACCACCTTACCAACTGGATTCAATCAAAATTTACTACAGGGGAGGAAAATGAAGCAATCCAAGGCAAATAGATCCAAGAATGATCTGTATTCATGACTTTAGTTCAAACCGGTACACAAGGATAGGAAACCATCAAGTTTACTCTCTGTCCTATCCATTTGTAGCACAAATTGAAGGAAAGTTTCACCCACCCTACAACACAAAAATCCCTGGCAGTCGATCATGACCTCTAGACCATGCTACAACAGCAACCAAAATCAAATCTGGTAGATCCAGCCGCCTGGGCATTAAATATCAGTCCTTTGTAATAACTCAGCATGGAAACCCAGGAAGCAAAATCAAATCACGGTAGCACCCAGGCCTTCTTCATCATTTTTCTAACTACAACTATCCTAGAAAGAACAAGTCTATGCTACCCCTTTTTCATTTATGGCTCACTATGTTAAAGCCTACAGAGAAAAACCTTGCAGAAGATTCAAATTTTTCCCACAATGGCTAATCGAGCAACTTTAAAATGTAGCCGTCGATCAAGCTCTTTCCCTATAGATTGGGAGGCTCTCAAAAATCAACAAATGGTCAACCAGGCCTTTGAAAATAATTTAGCCACATCAGCAACACTGTAATGAATGAGAATCATGCCCGTCAGCATCTCTTGGCACGTGAACCGACTTTTACTTCATGTCTTTCAAACAAGATCGAATGGCTGTCATTATATCACAAACCTTAAACATCACACATCTTATCCTAGTAGTATACTGATAACCGTAAGATCCACTCAAGCCTTAACTGTTTGAGAAATCTGACCCCACTGACATCATCCCTGTCACCATCTTGCTTGACCAATCAAAGAAGACCACATCATAATATCTAGTAAGCGGAAATGCAACTTTTCTTATTGCACATTGGTCCTACTCACAACCTCCACTTCATACTCCAGCTCAACTAATGAAACACGAGCACCTTAGCATGACCTGGTGATAGAGGACCCACCTTGCAATCTGCAACCACTTGGCAGATCGGATGGTCATCATTGAAGTGCATAAATAACTTATGTGGATCTTTGGGCAGTGGATATATGACAATCGTCGATTCTTTTCAAACATTAATTAGCCACAGAGCCAGAAGATACCAGGCCCACTCCGACAGGTGTCACATTGTCATAACCCCACAAATAGAAATTTTTTAGAAGTGTCAGGCAATGGGGAAATGACTACCACAAGATGTAGGAAGATTGGACAACCAATATACAACTAGGAAGAAAATAAAGGTCCCACTGGGACATAGGAAAAATTAAAGGAGGTGAGACCTTAGACCTAGGGAAATATTTTCAGCCCTAGGCGATAAATTTGTTAGGAAAGATGGCCCCACCTGATAGTAAAAATTAACATGTGCACTTAAAGGTTTTAAGTCACTGAAAAAGGTAACATTAAAATAGAAAGGCCTAGGGTTTCTATACTTAGTCATTTTTGGAGCCCTAGACAAAGGGAGAAACCCTATTTTCTGCAGACTTTAAAACATGGATAACTCACTGGTTTCTCAAATTTAGCACATGCACCCTAGAATGTAGCATGAAGAATCACATCTAAGGGTGCAGGTATTGAAACCCTGTAAAACTTGCTCGCACTTTAAGACAAGGTTGCAACGAGAAATAACAAGGCTACCAAGGTTTAGCAAAGAAATAGGCTATTTCACTGGATTTTTTTCATTGACATCAAAATGGCCTAACAGAATCTACACCTGATCCTCACCCTTGACATATTGATCCATGAACCTTAGAATTGGTATTTTTAGGTTCATTGGAAAAAAGGGTTGTAGACCGTAGACCAGCTGGTAGGGAGAGGTTCCCAAGGCATTCTTGATTCTCACATGATTTTTCCATAGAGCATATTTTATCTAAGTTTTCCAATCTCTAGGATCATCATCCAAGAGGTGTTTGATTATCATGGTTAATTTCTTGTTTGTCAACTCTGCAACTCCATTCCCTTGTGGATAGTAATTAGATGATAATTTGAGAATTACTTGGTTCTCGAAAGCCCATTGAATGAGAGATGCAAAAGAGAAATATGGAGCATTGTCACATACCAAAAAGAAAGGCATGTCAAACCTCATGATGATGAACTCTTTTAGGAACTTGGTTATCACCTCAGTAGTATAATTCTTCATAACCTATGCCTCTGTCCAGTGCATGTAGTAATTTGTTGCGGTCAAGATATATCGGTGGCCTACAGAGGACAAAGGATTGATCATTCCCATGAAATTGAGCCCCCACTGGGTGAATAGGTGTACTTCATACACTGGTTGTAGGGGCATCACCAAATGTCTTTCTCAAATGGTGTTGGTTTGGTAAACATGACAAGAGTGCATGTGCTCATAAGTGTCTTTGAACAAAATTGACCAGTAATAGCTAGATCTCAATATCTGATGGGTTGTGGCTTCTACTGATTTGTGTCAAATGCCATACTTATCATGAAATTTTGTCATAACTTGCTCAGCTTCAGTCCAATCCTAACAACATAGATGAAGGCCATCATAATTGCGCTTGTAGTGCTTCCCATTTTTTAGCATATATGAACTATTCTTATTCTTTAATGCTCTCCTCTATGAACCATTCAATCCTTCTGGGAAAAAATTTTGCAAAAAATAGTAAACAATATCCTGATACCAGACATCAGTGACCTCTCCTTCATTGGTGTACACTTGGCACACTAGACCTTGCTCAGTTTCTGCCATCATCTTGGTAAGACCTTGACCTCTTACTAATTTTATTGGTTGTATCTCAATGTTGAACTCTTGAAGTATAGCCATCCATTTCCCTCTTCTCTCTCCTAATTCATTTTGCATCAACAAGGACATGACTATTGGATCTAGAACGATGGAAATGAACTTACTCTAGAGGATATAGTGTCTGAATTTCTTGATGGCCTTGACCAAGGCAAAATATTGTTTGTCCAGATTTGGATACTTGATTTTTGTGTTCTTCAGAGGATAGCTCATGAAAGCTATTGATCATTCATCTTCTCCTTCCTTCTTTTGCATGAGGATCCCTGCACATGAGTGCTTTGATGCAAAGGAGTAAACTTTGAATGGGAGAAGATAATCAGGGCTGACAAAAATTGGAGCAGTGGTAATGGATGTCTTGATTTCTTAGAAGGCTTCTCTATCTAGAGTGTTCCACTCAATCTTAGCATCGTTCTTTAACATATCATTCAATGGATGCACTGTCTCTACAAATCCACTGATGAACTTTCTGATGAAATTGATTTTCCCAAAGAATGATTTCAACTCCTTTCTACTATTCAGGGGCACCAATTTGAGAATACCCTCAACTCTCTCAGGGTCAATTGAGATGCCTATCTTGAATATGATGTGCCCAAGAGGTTTTCCTTGAGTCACCCTAAAGATGCACTTTATAGGATTAAGTGAGATTTTGTAATGTCGACACCTTTTCAGCACTTTCTGTAGATCTTCAATGTGGTCTGCACGGATCTTGGAGAAGACTTTGAGATCATCCATATATATATAACAATGCATTTTTTTACCAGGCCTTTAAATGCCTCCTCCATAGCACATTGGAAAGTGGCTCCTGCATTGATTAGACCAAATGACATATGATGATAAGAAAATATTCCCCATTTCATCATAAAAGCTATTTTCAAGCGATCTTCTTCTTTTACCATGACTTGGTTGTACCTAGAGTAGCCATCTAGGAAAGACATCATTTGGGAACCATTAACCACCTGTAATACTTCATCAAGGGATGGCAATAGGTAATTGTCCTTTTGAGAGGACCTGTTGAAGTTTCTAAAATCCACACAAAGCCAAACCTCTCTGCTTTTCTTTCTCACTAGGATGAGCTTGGCTACCCAAGTTGAATGTTAGATAGGGAAAATGATCTTGGCATCGAGAAAATTTTGTACCTCCTTTTGGATTATTGGTTCGATCATAGGGTTCACCAACCTTTGTCTTTGGTGGAAAGGTTTGGCATTTGGGTTCAAAGGGATGTTGTGAATAATAACATTGGGATCGTACATTTTCAAATCTTCATAGCTCCATGCTATGACATCTTTGTACTCACTGAGTAGCTCAACCATCTTCTTCTTTTCTTCAAGTGTACCCACTTTACCAATATAGACTTCCCTGAGTTTGAGCTGTGTACCCAAGTTGTAAAGCTCGCAATCATCACCGCCTACTACTAGTGTTATCCCTCTTTCCTGAGCATGTTCATCTTTATCAAAAATCCTCTCTAGAGCTACCATCCCTTTCAGAATGGAATTAGTCTTTAGGTTCAGGATCCCTAAATCATCTGACTCTTCCATTTCATCTTCTTCTTCATCAATGCTTTGTTTGTCAAAGATTCTGGCATTCATGATAAATTCTAATATCTGTTGATCATCTTGGAACACTTGGAATTTTTTGATATTATCTGGAACAGCTAGTACAACCACTAGGTCCACAGAGAATTTCTTCAATTTGGATTTTTCCAATGGTTGTAGAGAGCTTGCAGACACTACCAAAGCATCGGTAATAGTATTCTTTCTTCTTGGGACACTTCGAATGTTAAAGGCTTCAAAATATTTGATTAGATCCCAGAGATGATTACGGTAGGAGGCCAATCACTTTTTAGTATAGGAATACTGGCTCTGGATCTTTTGAAATATCAATTGTGAGTCACCTTCCATGACTAATGCTTTCACTTTCTTCTCATGTGCTAGGAGAAGACCCTGAACTAGAGCCTCGTATTGGACAACATTGTTGGTATAGTAGAATTGTAGTCGATAGGCAGCATAATATGAACCCCCACGAGGGTTGACCAATTCAATTCCAACTCCTGCTCCTTGTTTACACTTGGATCCATCGAACCAAATTTTCTAGATAGGGTGATTCTTGTTGGAATATGATTTGGCTCTAGCTTTCGAAGTCGCCTTGGGAAGATGTGCATCAACCTGGGATTCAACAGGAACTTTAGGTGGTGATAGATCTTCAGTATTTGAGGCCACCAAGTTCTCTTCCTTTGATTATTTTCTCTTGGAAAGGGGAACTTATTTCATCCTTTGTTTTGCCTTGGCATCATTCCAAACTTTGTGACACGGGGGTAGATAACCATCATCAAAAGAGCTCCATTCCTCTTGTATAAAGTGTTCAGCTATGGGAACTTGAGGTTCCTCATAAAGGGGAGGTCCATCCTCACTTGAATGTTTTGTTGTATATTTTGTAAGTTTGGACATGTCAGACATTTGGCTTATTACTTGGACCACTACCTCTTGGTGGTCCTGGCATGTAAACTCTAAGTGGTTTGTCTTATGGAGATGACAATGCCCTGGTAGCATCAATACGTTTAGGTTAGCATCTTGGCCAAGATGACTCATATTTTTTATCATACCACTTATAAATTTTGTGAGAATCTCCTCGGGAACCTGGGTACTTACTAACCCTTACACAGGGCTATCGTTTGAGTTCTCTTCCTCTTTGAGATGGAATGTGAATGCCTGGTCAAAATGGTACACTCCCATATCATCTTGTGAGAACAAGACTTCATTTGGGGCATTGTACTTAGTTATCATTTGTTTAATCTTAGGCTCTACATCAATCTTGATTTGGTTATTGGGCCCTTTCCATTGTGGCCAAAGTTGAGTAAAGTCGGTGGAAAACCATCCTCTCAAAGATTAGGTCCATTCTCTGCTGAGTAGCATGCCATATGTTTCCAATATGTCCACCATATGTATGTTAATGCAATCCTAGATTCTGGGGTCAACAATCAATTGTATTCATGTATCCTTCAAGGCTCCAATTACTTTGACCTTCATTTTGTCAAGTTGGGTCACCACCCTGTTAGTTGGCAGAGGGTTCATTCCTAACTTCTGGCATATGGACAATGGCATCACATTACATGAAGCCCCTAAGTCAATCAAAAAGTTACACAAGTTCTTTCCAAAGATCTTGAGGCTAAGAAAGAATGGGGGTACTTCCACACTATCTTTAAACATAGAAAACATCACCTCAGCTATATTTGTGTTGGATGATTTTCTAGTGTTATTACTGGATGAGGCTGATTTGGAATGATCCAGTGAATTCAAGAGGGCTTCCCTTTGATAAGGAAAACTCTGTAGCATTTTGTACATCGACATATTGGTTCTAACTTTCTTTAGCTCCTGTACCGCACTGTATTTTTCATTGGCCCAGACCAGATTCTTTAGTAGAGTGGGTTGATGTTGTACTGCTTGGGTAGCATGGGCATTGGGGCCTAGAGGAGGTGTAGGATTGTTGCTAGCCTGTGGATTAGGTGGAGTGGGCTGCATTCTTGGGGGAATGCCATCAGTCAAAGTTTATGTTTTTCTCCTTAGGTTATACATGTTTCTATTGTTATTTTTGAAAAGTGTGGACCTCGAAGTACTCCAGTTGACTTTCTTTATTGAAAGGGAAGACAAATTATTCTTCTGCAGTGTTGTCGATGAGAGTTCCACCCATACTTGGATCATATGAATCAAAGACCATGGCACTAAAGTGGGTCTAAGAAATTTCAGGATCTTGAGCTTGTTGGCTGTCAAACCCACCCCTATATTCATAATCTGGTTGATGCATGCTAGGACCTTGGGTAAAATTGACCTCAGATGAGTTGAAGGCATTGGCATTATCTGAGGGTATGCTACCATTATTTAGACATGTGTTCCATGCTCTATTTGTTTGTTGTTGCCCAAACTGCTTATCTTGAGACGTGTTCCCATAACCTCCACCATTGTTGTTATTTTTATTGTTGTAATTACCATAATTATGATTCTAATTTTGGGAGTAGGTATTTAGGGTAGCAGTCAGGCATTGATAGCTTCCTTGGATCTAAGATGGGTTGAGCTTCATCCTAGTAATCTCTCCGGTCAACTGGGACAATGTCTTCTTCATGGCATCCAATTCATTCACTAGAGTGTGGTCTGGCTCACTTGGGCAATAGCCTTATGTGTATCATAACCTAGGTATGTGATGGTGAGAGGTGGGGCAATAGCATATGAAGCTGGCACTGGGTTGAGCCATGGACCATGTTGCACCAAAAATTAATTATTCACTGCGAATGGACCAGTCATAGTAGCATTTCCTAATGTCAGTGGAATACCATAATTTATGCCTGCTTACTGATCCATCTATTGGGTAAACATGATAGCCTCATCATGTACCTTTTCTAGAGTGTCTATATTGCCTGAGGGTAGCCTTTTCAAAAATATGAATGTTAGTGGATCTAAGGCATGCAAGTACACTTGTATAGAAGCCCCAACTAGTATGGTATAAGGAGCCTCAAGCTTCTGGTACATCTTATGAAAATGATGATTGAACATAGTGATTGATTCATTGAGGTCCTTTCTCACTAAGATGAACTGGTGATGAAGAGTTATCAGATCCACATACAACTTTAATGGGTGAACCCACAATAGCAGGTTACACTTTTTTGCCTAAACGGACACTAAACTCTACATTTTGAAAAAAACTTTCACATTCAGATGCATATTGTTGTTAAACCATTTGAAATCGAAAGATGAAGTAAATTAGAGTCTTTTAGGATTTTATACCTAGATTCTAAATATATTTTTTATTTTTATTTTTAAATTGATTTATATGGTTTTTTCTTTCTCCCATGAAAACTAGTATGTGGTTGAAAACTTCATTTTCAAAGAGTTACATTATTTTCATAGAGCATAACATTTTTTCTAAACTAGATATTAATGTTCTTATTTCAAATTTAGTTTTGTAACATCCATACAGAGGGCATGTGATTTCTTTGACAACATTATCACTATTATTATGCATTTTATTAATGTTTGAAGTTGACTAAATCATAATTTTGACATACCTTGACTACATAGCTTATAACTTGTCGTGTATGTATCCAATTTTATTTTTATTTATTTTTGATAGAAAGAGACATTCAATACCTAGGGCATAGATATTTTTTAGAATTTTTTTCTCTCATTTAATATTTTTCCATAAGCATCAAACATAGAGGTAGACATATGGTGAAATATCTATGTTTAGTAAAACTAAAAATACAAAGTGAATAATAAAATTAATATATATTAATATTATAATCATTGGAAATATTTTTCTCAGTAGTACCTTACTACATAGATACGCTTGTCAAATGGATTCATTTGATCTACCAAAAGATAAAGTCGAAGTGATTTTTTGGACCAGCATTTTAATAGGTGCAAAGGAGACTCCATTGTAGATATGAATGAGGAGTATAGATGTTATATCAATGTTTTTCTTATCTAAGAGGCTTTGAGCTAACCATTTGTAATTAATTCCTTCAAACTGAACCTCTCAAGGCTTAAATCATCATATTTTATTAAAAATGTGTTATTTCAGCAAAAATCAGCATGTCTAAAAAAGTGTAACCCACTATTGTGGGGTCACCCGAATTGGTTAAGGAATTTTATTTCAAATAATGCCCATGTGGCGATGGATCCTCACGGTAAGTTTAGATACCAATTATATGCAAATTCTCTCAGTGTGTAAGGGAAAACACAGCACATGATGTCTTGATGAGAAATCTCCTTACGATTGCACAATTCTTTGAATGCGCAAATGTGTTCTTCCGCTATCCTAGATTCTCCATAGATGAAATGTGGGAAAAATTTCTCTAGATTATTGGGCAGCTGGTGAAGCTGGCCTTGTATGTCCAATGGGGAACTTTGAGCATTTGCAAAAAATGCCATTGGAGCAGGTGGTGGAGTAGTAGGCGGGGCAATAATGATTGGAAATGGAGGAAGATTAGGATGATCTGAAGTATCTTCTCCATGCTTTGTTCTATTGCTGTGAGGTTTGCAAACTTCCTTGAGTTCAAGGAATTCCCCTTTGTTTGGTGAAGATCTAAGGACTCGTTTAAACCTTTTGGGAGAGAACGATGTGATATTCTGAGGTTTCCCTTTTGAGGGCCCTCCTTCTAGTGCCACTTCTTTTGAGCGTCATTTTTACATGAAGACAACAGCTAGGAATTTACGTGAGAAAATTCCCCTCTTGGAAGATCAATGGAATCAATCTTAAGGTTCCTTCTAGTTGGGTCTCAACCGCTTGGATAGCTCAATTGAAGACAAATATGAATCTATTAACAAGGAGGCCTTTCCTAGTTCTTCTCTCAAGGAAAATTGTAAAACAAACTTTAGAATTCCATAATATCTCCCTTTTTTTGGATTTTGTGATTTAGAAATAAAAGAAATGATAATCTAATTAATCTACTAAAAATGATTTGCAAGGAAGGTAAGAACGAGTAGGGTAACAAGAGATTAAAAGAAATTGCTGAAAAGAAAACTAATGGAAAAAAAACTAGCATCACACCACCATGTGAATTAAATAACCAAGAAGATGAAGAAACCTACAAAACAGAGATCAGATCATATCACAATCTTTAGCTATATGGTTGCAATCATCAATGGAACAAACACAGACATATGATAAGCCAAAACTCATTAGATCACAAAGCCACAATAGATGTGCACACACGTGAGACAAGTTAATCTTCAAGCACCAAAGAATAATCTTCTCAAAAATTCATCACAACACAGCAACATAATACCAGCAAACACTGAACTAAGAATTGCAGACTTAAAATTATTAAACAATCAATTAGCTCTTTGAAATAAAGAATGAGCAAATCACACATTCACAAATTTTGCATAGATAGCAGATATATCACACCATGAATGAAGTAGCAATTGTATGTATTGTATTAATGATCAAATTGACCCCCACTACATCATTTTATTACAATTTATAGAGTCGTGCTCTTATTTTTGCAGGTAGGGTTTGGCTACCTCTAAAACTTGAAAATGAAACCAAACTAGAGATTTCATAAAGGAAACTACTTCTAAAGCTTAGTTAAACTACCCTAGAATGGAATTAAACCTCATGCATTACAAAACTTTGAGTAAATCATGCATTAAACATATCAAAAATGGAGCTGGAACTCGTACATGCTCTTGATAATCTTCATGATTCTGCCCTTGATCCTTGGTTGCAGCTTCTCCATGTGGATTCAACTAGAAGAGATCTCAAAATCATGTAGAAATGACCCACAAAAATAATCCCAGTTGACTGGAAAATCAACCCTGAGATAACTGGAGTTAAACTTCGAATGCGAGAAAAAATGCCCAAATCTCGACAATTGGTCCAAAAAAATTGAGTTCCAAAAATGACTAAGTTTTCAAGTCCTTCATTCCCATTTTTAGACTTTGTACTTTTGGAGGCCGAAAGTTCTCTAGGGCCGAAAGGCTGAAAAATAGGCTTTGCAAAAATGACTAAGTACAAAAACTGCACTTTCCTATAAAATTTTTGGTTGAGTCTGGACTAGTTGTTCATTGACTGGGGAGCACTTCTCGATGTGCTTTCCTAAACCTATCCACAACCTCTAGTACCTCTTCAAAATTAGGCATCTTGACCCCTTCAAGGATTTCCAACTATCCATCTTGGAAGGCAACCAATTCTTTTGCAAAAGTGTGTATTTCTTCTTCTTGAGACAATATTTTTTGGATCTCTTCCTTCTGATAGAACATTTTTTGGAGGTCCTCCTTTGTCTTGACTCCTCATAATATAGCCAAGTACTAATTGACTATGACATTCATTGAATGCATGGTCTTGTCATCATCTTCATCGTATAGATCCAAGTCTAGGCCCTCAAAGAACTTATGCAATTGTTTCACAAAAAGTATACTGTTATCCCTTCTCTTATCCATTCTTTTGAGAACCTTTTCAAAAATGGTTAATGTTGTCATGATTTCCTGGATCCATTGCTCAAAATTGTCTAGCTTTGAGCCTTCATAAACCTTTACCAACACTTGGAAGTATTGCTTCCTTATTAATTTTAACTCATCAAGCACCTTTTACCATTTCAACATCTTTTCCTCCATGCCATCTTCTTCACTCATGATCTCTACCAAGGAGGTTATTCACACCAAAATGCCTCTATGAGGCCTTAAAATCTTCTTGAGGGATAGCTTCACAAACTGCTCAAAATCCTCCTTTCAATTTGCACAGGCCTGTACAAAAGAATGTTGGATATCCGTGCTTATTTCACCCCTCTTCTCCAAAATGCCCTGTAATGAGGCCTCAAGGTTACTATAGTCAATGGGACCTGTTGTCTTCAAAATAAATATTTTCATGGCTTCATTTCGCTCCATCAAAGCCTTTCTTTCTCCTTGTCCTCATCCATAAATCTGAGGGCATGTTTCAATCTGAGGGTAGCCAAGGTTTTTCTCCCCTCTCTAGTCGGCTCCCCCAAGTATACCTCCTCCAACACATAGTCATCAGGAGTGATCTCACTTGTACTGACATTCATCATGGGAACAACCACCTATTCCTTCCATCTACATGCTTGATCTTTTGTCACATATGACAGTTTTCTTGCTTAGGTGCTCGATGGAATTTGATGGAAGGCCTGCCCTAGTGTAGCTATATCAACCTCATCATCTATGTATACCATGACCCTTGGTTGTATTTCTTTTGTAAACTAGGTAGGCTTAGAGAAAGCATTCAATGGCTCATATGGAGCTGCAAGGGTGGAAGAAGTCATTGTATGTTCTATTTCCATCTCTTCATAACTCTCATCTCCTTTATCTGTTTCCTTCTCTTCCATTACATTCTGATCATCCTCCTTATGTGTTTGTTCTTCATCAGCTATCCATTCTCCTTCATTCCTCAGCTACTTGTTTCTCCTCCTTAGCTGATGGCTCTTCTATATTTTTTGGTTCCTTTGATCCTACATGTACTTGTTATGTCTCCTGACCAATGACCTCTATTTCTTTCTTAGGTTCTTGCGATCTCTAAAGCACTGATTCATCTTGGACAAGAGGTGGAGTGGGGGTGACAAAGGGAGTGGGCGAAGGCATTTGAGGTGGAGGTGAAGTTGGCATGGGGACATGTGATGGAAGAGGCTACTAGGGGAATGGAGTGGTTAGGATCAGAGGGGGAAGCGGAGTGGTAGGTGGTGTTTGATGTGGAGGTGGAAGTGGAGTTGAATTCATAGGCAGAGGTGGTGGTGGAACTACAAGTGAAACCAGAGGGACTTGTGAAGTTGTGTCTTCCTTAGAAGTGACACTAATAGAAGAGTCCTTATCCAGCTCTGTGGTTTCCTTTTGCACTTGAACAGTCTCTTCCTCAACCTGCTCTTGGGGTTTCTATTGGACTTCCGCTTCCATATTATCAAAAGAAATTGTAAATTGAGTAGCAACTTGCTATTCAGACTCCTTGAAACCATGCACCCCTTCGAAGTCCATGATGTCAAATTCATCGTCCCCCAAAGAATCCAATTTTATTGGCTCCTCCTGAGTGGCCCCTTCGGCATCCTCTAGATCATCATCCATAATTATTCTCCTCTTCTTTATTGATTTGATGGACCTTGTTCTTTTGCTAAGAGGTATTTCATCTAGTTCATCATCGTCATCTTCTAGCAAGGTATCCATTTGTGTAGGTGTTGAGCCTTTCTTCCATTTGTACACATTTCCTTTGATCAGTCCACCTCACTTTGGTCATATTATTTTAAACTTGGTTTTCTTTGTCGTACTTGGAGAATCATGACCATTGGAAGAAGGCACATCTAGAGGTGCTATGCTCCCTATCATTTTATTCCTAACCTTCTTGGAATAAGTACCCAAACCATAGGTAGTAGGATGCTCATGCCTGTACACCATCTCTAGCTTCAAAGGTCCAGCCTCTTTGAATTGTGGCTTTAAAACTTTTTCACTTTTCTTCCTCTTCTCTTTAGAGCGTTGCTTTGGTAATTTCTTCATTGGCATAGGTTTCATTGGGAACGGGTGGATGATCCATGATTTTGTGACTTTGATAATGTTTCAGGCTCTGAAATCAATGTCATAATTCTTGTCCCTGTCCACTTCTATGTTTAGGATAGCCCTTGTATACACCTTATCTACATTGTAGATGGGATCCAAGATGTCATCAGAATCAACATCTTTCACCTTTTGAGGGATTTTCCATGAAAGAGTGATTTGTGCCAACTCCAAACTTATCTGGCAATAGTCACAAATTCTCACCTCATAGTCATCCACACAGTTCATCCAATGATCTTCAATATGTGGATCATGAATATAATGCCTCCCCATTATATGGCTAAATGTACTGATGGGATCAAAGTGAGATCTTATCAAATTGTAGGTTGGCAGTGGGAATTCATCCCATTCCCAGGTTAGAGATTTATAGATTTTCATATTTGGCACACAGTGGGGGCCTATAGAGATTTTGAAATCCCAGTAGTGTTTCTTTTTGTGATTGATGTGTTCATGTGCATCTGACAACTGCCTTGCTATCTCTAGGAGGACTACTATATCAGAAGGGTACCTGGATGGCTTCTTTGGTGGAAGGGTGTATTTCACCACCTGAATGTATGTGAATGTTCTGAATTGGATGTAGAATGCCTTGAGGGCCTTCACTTTGGCCATAGCTTTAGGAGACATCCTTTTGGCGTAATCTCCCTCTATAGAGCGTATGATGGCGAAGACAAACACATCATTGAGAATCTAAAAATCTAGACTGTTATGAGTATAGTATTCTTTTTTGACCAATTGAGGATACATCATGAATGGCCATGTGTCCAGGTTTACCATAACTCCAACTTTTGTCAATCTTGGGTACACTATCCTGGGAGCCAGTAGGTACACAACATAGGATGTCATGTAAAAGTGAGGATCATTTTTCACTCTGATCAGCTGCTCATCTAGGTTATCACTCAGAATGGTGGCCCAATCAAACCTTGCATGTCTCTCCCTTATCTTCTAGATGACGAAGATCATTCAGAGCTCCAACTAACTAAATTTTGGTAACCCATACACCCTATTGATCATTGTGATGGCGGCTTGGATGTCTTCTTGCATGTAACCCCTCCGCATATCAATCATATCCAGCTTGTTCTTTGGCATGGGCTGCATGAGGTACTCATTATTTACAATGCCATGGGCTCATGACACATCCTTATTGTAGAATTCCATCCCCTTGTTGATATGAAAATTGAAGAACTTGTCGACCCCTTTGGGCAGGTGGAAGCCATCCTCAATGTTATATGGCCTAAAATCTAGGACTACTTCACCAACACTATTCCTCACCATTCTCTCGTCAGGTACATAGTAACTGGCCAGAGTATTAATCAAGTTCAAAGACAAGATGGAGATTGGGTGAGCTATTGCATTCACTAAGGAACAGTGCACCAATGAGTTGCAATCTTCAGACCCTCCCACTAGTTGGGTGCACTTTATCAAGTAATCATTCCATCTTACATTGCCAATGTCTGTGTCTGTGATGTCTGCATGCACGTTGGTCACCTTCAAAGGTGGATGGTACCCCTTAAACTGATATTTCATTACTGGTGATATAACTTTCTCGACCATTTTTGCAAAGAGGACAAGACATGAATAAGTAACAGGAGAGAGGAAAACCTTAGAAAAATAAAGAATGTTGACCAACTAAGCTTTAAAAAGCCTCAAAAAGACCTTTTCAGCCTTTTGGAGCATAGGGGCTATTAGATCTCCAAAAGGCCAAAAGGGCCAAAATTGTGAAAAGTAGGCCAGAGAAACCTTTGAAAATACCCCCTTTTAGTCTTTTGGTGAATTGGAGGTGTGAAATCTTCATAGGCCAAAACCTCTGAGTCCCTGAAAAGATCCCTTGGCATTTTGCCAATGTTTAGTATACATAGACTTTGGCAAGTCAAAGCAGCCAGAGTTTCAACGTGCGACAATGCCAAAATGCCAAAACTGGCACTCTAGAGTTAGTCAAAACCTTGGTCTTTTGGTGTTGGTGAATTAGACGAGAGGATGTTTCGGTGTGCGACAACACAAAAACACTGAAACAGTAGCACTTAGGAGATTTTTGAGGTTTGAAAGTCTAAAAGTTTCAGACTATGAAGGTTCAAAACTAGGGTTTGGTTTGTCGAACTTGAAAATGAGTTCGATGGTGATTTTCACTACAAACTTGCCAGGGGGATCAGAGGGGACTACCTCATGACCCCTGAGCCTGAACTAGGCCAACGAACAAAAGACAAACCCAAGATGATAGGCCAAAAAGCATGAAACCCTAACTAAAACTGAAAGAAAACAATAAAAAACAAAAGGAAAAAGAGAGGAAGAAGAGAAAGACCGACCTCAAAAACAAATGGAGGATGAAGACTAATAGGAGAGATCGAGGTAACAAGCGAGAAGCAAAGGTGTGAAAAAGCTCTAAAAACAAGATAGGTGAGAGTGAATAAGTGAGTTAAAAAAACCCATTCCACCTTATATAGGCAAATTGGTGGGTGATGTTAGCCCCCTGCCGATTGGCCTTTTGGGGGTATCAAACCTTCGAAAGGCCGAAAGACTGAAAGGCCAACTCCCTTTTGGGGAGTCGGACCTCCCAATATTTTGGTGTCTGAAAGTCCGAAACCACTTGGGTCTGGAAATGCCTAAGGCAAGATAGATCATCACTCCATCCTTTCGCCCTTTCAAACCTCTTGCACTTTCAGACATCCGAAAGTGCGAAAGTAGGAAAAGACCAAAAAATAAAGAAAACTATCTAAAAATAGAAAACAAAAGGACTAGACAGACAAGAAACCAAAAGACAAGCCAAAAAGAAAAGGGGGGCCCTTGATGCCAACAAGCAAAAAGGGGAACGTGGTTGTGGGACCACAACACAACCTATTTGTTATTACTAAAAAAATCATTTCATTTTATAAACTTTCATTTCTTTAGCTCCTTATTCCATAATAACTTTTTAATTTCAATTACATATTTTTTACATCCTATAAATAGTAATTCATGAGAACACTTATCTCTCATGAGAACAAATGGTACATTTGGACAATCAATAAATCAACACTTGATACCTTTTATAGCAATGTAAACTTGTTTTTCTTTGAATTTAAATTGGTGTTAGGTGCCAATGTTTTAAGTGTGCAAGAGAATTCAAAGAAAAACCTATTACTTGAGGACACTGCAAGAATTAAAGTAGATTGACTATATTAACACCCCTTCACCCTTTTGAGGACACTACAAGAATTAAAATAGATTGACTATATTGACATGACACTGGCTACAGTGCAACATATTTGCACCCGTGGAAAATTGTACCCCCATGCCTCATGTGATGTGATGCCATGCCCCTTCTCCAATGTTTATGCCATACACATACACACATCTCACGACACAGTGATGCCATATGTCATGTCAGCCCTCACTACCATTTCTAACATTTTAAATTTGATTTATTTTTTTATATAATGATTAATTATATGTTTAAACGACATTAGTGTGCCCTTCAATTCTTCTTTAATAAAATTTATTCATATTGAATAGGTATATTTTTTTTTTAAAGATGATATAGAGATTATTTTTTATATTTACCAAGATTGTATTAATATACATATATTATTATTAAATTTTAAATGGATTTAATTTAAATATATCAGTTTATACTATATTATAAAATAAATATATAATTAAATTATAATTATATTTTAATATAATATAATGTGTTTAAAATAATTAAATATATATTATATTATATGTATTGTATCAAAATAATTAATTTATATTGTATTATAGGTATTATATTTTTAAGTTAAATTATAATTATAATTTAAATAATATTTTTTTGTGGATAAGAATAAATCTATTTATTAAATATATTAATAATTCATAACTATAAATTAATGATAAATGTTAATATTAATATAATTTTCACATTCATTTGTTCAAATACAACACTATGATTATTATTATTTTTTGTTAAAATTTAGCTCCTAAATTTATTTTCCATGTCAATAAATTTCACATTTCTTTTCCAATTTTCTCTAAAAAATAAAATATGATCTTCTAAGATTCTCAAATGCATAAGATATGTAAATAAAGTAAAAATAAGAACATGAGTAAAAGAAACAAAAACAAGTGCCACTTTATATGTAAAGTGAATTTTTAATTATAATAATTTATAACTAAGTTTGATTTTAATTTTAATTTAAATGTAAAGTAATTATTTAATTATAATAAATTATAAAATTATTATAATTATAGTTCTAATAATATTTTTAATTTTATAAATAATTATAAAATATCATTTATAATTAATTTAAATTATAAAATAGTTCTACTTATAATTAATTCTAATATTAATTATTTAGTCAACTCTTTTTCAACAATATTATAATGTTATTGTATTAAATCTAAATTTATATAATATATATTAAAATAAATCCAAAAAATTTAATATTTTATAATACAACAAAAATAGAAATATTATTTTAATATAAGGAAAAACTTATCAATCTCTTAATAGCTATCTAAAAAGTTGTAAACCATAAACCAAATTTTATAAATAATTATAAAATATCATTTATAATTAATTTAAATTGTAAAATAGTTCTACTTATAATTAATTTTAATATTAATTATTTAGTCCAAATAACTCTTTTTCAACAATATTATAATGTTATTCTATTAAATCTAAATTTATATAATATATATTAAAATAAATCCAAAAAATTCAATATTTTATAATACAACAAAAATAGAAATATTATTTTAATATAAGAAAAAACTTATCAATCTCTTAATAGGTATCTAAAAAGTTGTAAACCATAAACCAAATAAAATCAGATGAGATATAAATTAGATTGTATTATTTGAATGCATGATTTTCATGTACAATAAATAAGAAACGTGGTACATTTTAATTGGTTCACTCTAGTAATAAGAGCTCAAATGTATTAGCGAATCATATCATCAAAAAATAAATTTTACAAATTATAAACTTAAAAAATTAACATTTAAACTATAGAATATGTGTTATTTTTAACAAAATAAGAAAATACTAAATTATAATTGGTGCAAAGAATTGGTTTTAATCGCTACTTAATGGAAGAAATGCAAAAAATGATGCAATAGTACTTGCTAGCCTATCCGCAAGTACTAATAAGAATGTTTATATGTATACATACATACTTATTTTACTTCAAGTAGTGAAGAACTTTCATAATATTAAACTCTGAAACTGAAAATATTAATTGAATTTAGATTAAATTAATTATTTTATTTGTAATAATCTAATGGGAAAATAATTTGTAATTTAAATGTATGTTATTCAATTACATCAATGTTTCAATACCATTCAAGCAATCAAGTTTATCAGATGTCCACAATTTATTTGATTATGTTTTCTTATCAACACTCTTCATTCTTATCAAAACATTGTTGCTAAAAATAAATGCACAATAAAAATCAGAATTTAATGATTTTTCAGCATTCAATCAATTACATTAATATTGATTAAACTTCATATAATTTTTCATATTAGGATGATCATTTTTACTTTCTAGCTATTGCTTCATCTAAAAAACTATTTTACTCTCTAGAATAAAATTATATATTTAATTTTAAAAATAATAATACATATATACTACAATTTTAGTAAGTATAAATCAAATATAGTAACTATAAATCAAATATATAATGTTAATATGTATGTAATGAATTACTTATTTGAAACGCATTCAAAATTTAGTTAATCATTGCATTCATTCAAAAGTTTCTAAGCCTTTTCAACAAATATATTTTGTGCATTCTTGCAATCACGGGACACCTAATTTTTGCACTTTTTAGAGAGTTTCTTAGGCTATTTCAACATATCTACGTTGTCCTAAAGCTTTAATCAATAAAACTATCCGCTGGTTGTTTTTAAAAGTTTACAAGACCATCTCAGCAAATCCATTTTATAAAAACTCTTGCAATCACTGATGACATCTCTTCGAGGGATTATGTCAAATGATTGAGCGCTCCTTTCAGCACAGACTGGGAAGACATTAGCATAGAACCTAGCTTTGCATGCAGTTAATTGCATTCGCTTTAAGGTTTCTAAAGCCTTGAGCGCCCATTTTGGCACAGGCTAGGAAGACATTAGTACCTAGAACCTAGCTTTTTGTAGCAAATTGCATTTTCTTGAAGGTTTCTTAAGCCTTTTCATCTATCTATCTTCTGAGAATTTTACATTTTTTTACATTCATTACAAATCATTCAAACTTGTAAACTGATTAATTCTGCTCAGTTTTAGAGTGGGTGGTTGTTAAAAATGGCATATTCTGATAATTTGGTCTACAAACACGGGTCCTCCAAAGGCTAATGCGGTCTACACCAAATGATAATATGCAATAAAACATCAAAAAATAATGTCACCCACCTTAAACCTTCCACTGTGTAGAGTATGAAGCCGCCTTCAGAGGAATATGTCAAAGGCTATCTGAAGAGCACGTGCGGGTGTCAAAGGTGGGTCCATTCTCGTCAAGAAAAGGAAAATGATCCGCCTTCACATAGAGCGACTCAACCCATTTGAACAAGAAGAGAATGGATTTTTGAGGGATTTTTGGAGCCAAGTGTTAATTTTGTAGTGAGAAAGCTTTTCATTTGCCCTTATTAATTAATATTTGTTTTATCGAGAATGTTTAGGTTAATAAATATTTATTTAATTGGTAGTTGTTGACAACCAATTCAATTTTGGTTGTTGAGTGCCTTCTTATCTTAGCTGTTAATTGAGATCAATCTCGGTCGTTGATTTTTCAGCGAGTGTAGTATAAAAGGGGGGCTAGGGGGCATTTGATAAACATCAACTGGTGAAGAAATCATTTGCATTGAAAACAAATATATTTGCAGTGATAGAAAATATTCTTGCAGTGGGAGCAAGGGTGTAGTGATAGCGTTGGGATAGCAGTGGGGGATATCAACGGGAGATATTAGGAGTTTATCAGAGTTCTTCCAGAAAGAGGCAATGAATCTTTTGTAACTCTTATATTGCTGAAGATTAATATATTTTCCATATGTAGAACTGGTTTTCCCTTAGGGGTTTTTCCAGGGACAATTTTGTCCGAAAATATTGTTCAAATTTATTTTCGCATTTATTTTTGTAAAGTTGCAATTGTGTTGTTATTCAATATTTGGCTATGAATTAGTTTTTTATAGTTAAATAATCTTTTAAGATACGAGATTAACAATCAATGATTGCAATAGTTAATTTTCACATGGTATCAGAGCAAAGTTGGGGGTAGAAAAAGTTTATCATAGGAAAGGAAAGATTTTGAGGGTTTATAAAACCTAGTTGATCACTTTGGAATTATTATTCTTTTATCCCTTGAGATGGCTTCAACTAGTTTGAGAGATCAAGACAAATTGGATGGTGCCTCAAATTTTGGTGTGTGGAAGGCCAAAATTTCTTTAGTGTTGGAAGAGAATGGTATCAAGGATTATGTTACCAGTGTTGTAGCTGTACCTACAAATGAAACACAACTTGCAACATACAAGAAGGATGATGCCAAGGCGAGGAGGATAATCCTTGATGGTTCCAAGGATCATATTGTTCCACATATCTCAGAGTTAGATACGGTGAAGAAGATGTGAGATGCCATTCTGAACTTGTACCAGAATGCAACCACTAATAAGAAGATGATTCTCAGAGATAAGTTGAAGAATACTCGAATGAATAAGGGAGAAGATGTGACAAGTTACCTCACACGGCTTAGACTTGTCAAGGATGAGTTAGTAGCTGTTAGAGATAGCCTTAGTGATGATGAGCTGGTGAGAATAGCCCTAAGTGGGTTTACTAAGCAGTGAGATGTCTTTGTTCAAGTTGTTAGTGGATGAGACACCTTACCAAGTTGGGATCGACTATGGGGTGATTTCAGTCAGGAGGAGTTTCAACTAAGTCTTGTCAGTGGGGCCAATAAGACTCAACAAAGTGAGGTGGAACAAGAAAACATTGCCCTAGTGGGAAAATGGAAAGCCAAGAAGGGGTCTAGCAAAGGATCTAATTCCCAAAGTGAGAAGAAGAAGGACCTGTCAAAGATCAAGTGTTTTGGTTGTCAAGAATATGGCCACTATGTCAGTGATTGCCCATAAAGGAAGAAGAATGAGAAAAAGGGAAAGAAGTAGGTGGCAGCTTCAAGAATGGTTGAAGATCTCTCTAGTACAATAGAAGATGAGTTTGCACTCATAGCTTACATGGTTAGCTCAACCTCACAGTGTGTTTGGTATATAGATAGTGGGGCGTCATTTCATATGAAAGGAGTTAGAGAGTACTTCTCCAGTTATAAGGAGGAGAACACCAGTACCCAAATTTCTATGGGAAACTTGTCCAAACTCAATTCAGTTAGGAAAGGAACTTTTCAGTTTCAGAGGGAGAATGGGAAGATTATTCCCCTTCATGATGTGCTGCATGTGCTAGGCTTAGGTATGAATTTGATTTTTGTATCTGTTCTTCGGGATAGGGGGTATAATGTACTCTTTAAAGGGGAACATGTGTTGATCAAGAACAAGGAGTGGAAATCACCCATAACCATTGGAGTTAGGAGTGATCGCCTTTATAGGCTACAATTTGATACTCCTAAGCCACTCATGAGCAACTATAGTCCTAGAGATCTTGGAGAGCTTTGGCATAGAAGGATGGGCCATAGTCATCATGGAGCACTTAAATTGCTTCGTGAGACAGTGATAGGTGTTCCAAAAGTGAGCACAGAACATGATGATGTATGTAAGGGATGAGTGTTGGGGAAGTTTGCGAAAGCACCTTTTCCAAGGAGTGACACTAGATCTGAAGATGTTCTTCATCTAGTACATTCAAATGTTTGTGGACCGATGTCAACAAAATCTCTCAGAGGCTATGACTACTATGTTACTTTTATTGATGATTTCTCTAGGAAGACTTGGATATACTTCTTGAAGACCAAGGATGAGGTTTTCAATTGATTGCAAGAGTTCAAGGCTCTTGTGGAGAACTCGACAGGAAGGAAGATAAATGTTCTTTGGTCAAACAATGGAGCGGAATACAAAGGAATGAATTCCAAGAATTTTGTACCAAAGAAGGAATCAAGAGAGAGTGGATTGTTCCTTACAATCCACAACAGAATGGAGTTGTTGAGAGGAAGAACCATTCTATATTGGAGGTAGCAAGGGCTATGCTACATGACCAGGACATGCCCTGCTACTTATGGGCAGAAGCATGTAGTACAACAATCTACATTTAGAACAGAGTTCCACACAAGGTACTAGGGAAGATGACACTAGAGGAAGCTTTCACAAGTAAGAAACCTGACGTTAGTGATTTCAGAATATTTGGTAGATTGTTATATTCTAGGTGATACTCATACCGAGCTAGATCAGACTATAGAGAGGGGGTACTTTGTTGGGTACAGTGAAACCTCAAAGGCATATAGGATTTTTATTCCAGGGACTAGAAGAATAGACGTGATGTCAAGTTCATGGAGGACAAGGCATTTAGGAGGTCCAAAGATTTGCAAGAAGATGATTAGAGTGAGCAGCCAACAGAAGCTCCAAGGATAACTTTGCCAAGTCAAGGGCATCAAACTCCAAGTACAGTTACTAGTACGAGCATTGGCTCAGGTGGTGGAGATTCACAAAATATGGAGCAATCGGTGCAAGAGGATGTTCATCAAGAAGACATAGAGGTTGATATTCCATCCTCTACAATTGGTAGTGGAAACTATGAGGTTCAAGAGACTCAAAGGGATACTCAGGAGATTGTGGGAGCCCCTAGGAGGAGTACAAGAGAAAGGAGACAAGTAGCCAAGTTCAATGACTATGTGGCTTTGGTCAGCCAGTTGGTAGACAATGAGCCTTCCAGTTATCAGGAGGCTGCACAACATCAGGTATGGTGAGATGTAATGGTTGAGGAATATACCTCAATAATGAAGAATGATGTGTGGGAGGTAGTGCCTAGACCAACAGATAGGGCAGTGGTTGGATCATGCTAGATCTACAAGATCAAGCATGGTGCAGATGGTAGCATCAAGAAATACAAGGCAAGGTTCATGGCAAAGGGGTTTTCTCAAAAGAAGGGAATAGACTATGAGGAGACATTTGCTCCAGTGACCAGATATACTTCTATTCGAGCTGCAATCTCATTTGCAGCATAGATGGAATGGCAAATCCATCAAATGGATGTCAAGACAACATTCCTTAATGGTGAATTGAAGGAGGAGGTATACATAGAGCAACCAAAAGGCTTTGTAGCACACAACAAAGAAACCCACGTGTGTAGATTGAAGAGAGCTTTGTATAGACTCAAGCAGGCTCCCAGAGCTTGGTATGAGTGCATTGATACATACTTGTAGGGAATGGGCTTTGTGAAGAGTGAGGCAGATGCTAACCTTTACTACTTGGTGGTTGGGGGCGAGGTTCTCATTCTTTTTCTATATGTGGATGGCTTGTTTCTAACAGGTTCACTAGGGCTCATAGAGGAGTGCAAGAGGGACCTTGCAATTGAGTTCAAGATGACGGATTTGGGACTTATGCACTACTTTCTAGGCATGGAGGTGTGGCAAACAGATGGAGAGATTTTCCTTGGGCAAGGGAAATATTGCATTGAAAACTTGAAAAGATTCGAGATGGAAGATTGCAAAGCCATGTCTACACCTATGATCACAAACTGGAGGAAGGTAGACACTTCAAAGGAAAAAGATGTAGATCCCACCTTATACAAATAGTTGATTGGTTCACTTATGTATTTGGTCAACACCAGGCCAAACATAGCTTTTGCAATAAACTCTCTTAGTCAGTTCATGGTCGAGCCAAAGAGAGTGCATTGGACAACAACTAAGCATGTCTTGCGTTACTTGCATGGTATAATTGAGTATGGGATCAGATATGTTTGAAGTGAAAGTATTAGGTTGATGGGCTATACTAACGCGTATTGGGCAGGTAGTACAATGGACAAAAGGAGCACTTTAGGGTATTGTTTCAATTTGGGATCAGGAGTTGTTTCTTGGTTCAGTACAAAGTAGAAGTCTATGGCTTTGAGTTTAGCAGAAGTAGGATACATAGCAGCTAGCATGGAAACATGTGAAGCTATAAGGCTTTGGAAGTTGTTAGTAGCCTTGTTTGGTCAGAGAGTTGAGACTACTGTGATACACTGTGACAATGAGAGTTGCATCAAGTTGTCTGAGAATCCAATGTTTCATGACAAGTGTAAACATATAGACATCAAATATCACTTTATCTGAGATTGTGTACAGAGGGTTGTTCAACTACAGTACATACCTATAGAGGAGCAGGTAGCAGACATTCTGACAAAGGCATTGGGGAAGGCAAAATTTATCTTCTTCAGAGATAAGTTGGGTGTCATGCAGAATAGCTTCCTCGCTAAGAGGGAGTGTTAGTTTTGTAGTGAGAAAGCTTTTCATTTGCCCTTATTAATAAATATTTATTTTCCCAAGAATGCTTGGGTTAATAAATATTTATTTAATTGGTAGCTGTTGACAACCAATTTAGTTTTCGTTGTTGAGTGCCTTTTTATCTCAACCGTTAATTGAGATCAATCTCAACTGTTGATTTTTCAGCGGGAGTAGTATAAAAGGGGGCTAGAGGGTATTTGAAAAATATCAAGTGGTGAAGAAATCATTTGAAGTGAAAGAAAATGTATTTGCAGTGATAGAAAATATTCTTGCAATGGGAGCAAGGGTGGAATGATAGCGCTGGGATAGCAGTGGGGGATATCAATAGGAGATATTAGGAGTTTATCAGAGTTCTGCCAGAAAGAGGCAAGGAATCTTTTGTAACTCTTATATTGCTGAAGATTAATATATTTTCCATCTATAGAACTCATTTTCCCTTAGGGGTTTTTCCAGGGACAATTTTGTTCAAAAATATTATGTCATCATATTCAAATTTATTTCCACATTTATTTTTGTGAAGTTGCAATTGTGTTGTTATTCAATATTTGGTTGTGAATTAGCTTTTGACAGTTAAATAATATTTCAAGATAGGAGATTAACAATCAGCGATTGCAATAGTTAATTTTCACAAAATGGGTGTTCTTGTGTTGTAGAATGCAATTAACTGTAAAAAGCTTCGAGTTATTGAGGACCAGCTTAAGGAGACCACAAAAATTGTGCCCATTCTAAAATCCTTAATAACAACATAAGAAAATTTGCATAAACAATAAGATTATGTTTTTAGAAAATATTTTCACCATTTGAAAACAAGATTTAGTTCAAAATGACTTTCAATCTACCTGTACATACGCATATAATGAAAGGGGTACTCGAAAAGTTGGAGGGAACAACAGAAACATGAGATGGGCATCTAAACAAATTCTGCATCAGGAATTTACTGTGAAACTCATGTGTCTAGCTGATTGTGTATAGTGTGATACAAACATGTACGAGGTGTCAGATTTGTGGAAGCTTTCTGCCATGGAGAGGTCTACAAATTTGTACTCAATCAAGTATCTGTGATCATGGAAACATTAGGAAGTTGATAAAATAAATCATGGCCAATAGATTCTGTCTCAACATGGTTTCACTCTAGTCTGTTAACCACTTCTGTTGCAAGAAAACAAGGTGCTTGGTGGTTTGAGAGCTTGAGACAGGTTTTCATGCGTACGGTCACGAGTGACCTCGCAGGGAAAGCCTATCAGGTAATTATTTAAATTAGTACCCTCACTTTGTTTGACCATATAATAAATGAAAATAAAGGGACAATATATCAAGAATAGATATTTAACAAGGACATTGATGGCCTCACTTAGTTTGACAAGATAATCAACGAAAAGAATGGTGGTACAAAAGCAAATGTGTAAAGAAGGTAATCTCTGGCTTTTAGCTAGTCAAAGGAAGAGAAATGTCAGCTACGAATAAGAAAAATAAAATAGAGGAGATATAAACCATGATTGGGACCTGGTAAAGAAGGGGAGAACATGCAAGGAAATGGAAAGAAAAGAAGCAAAACCTGAATAATGCTAGGCAAAGTCATTGTAGTAGTGGTGCAAAACGGAGATATGATTTATTTTATTTTAGTAGTTTATTTAACAGATATGAAATATTGATTATATTTTAGTATTCTCAAATTCATTTTGAGACAAAGGAATCCAAACACTTAATCTACATCAGAGTATTAAGAAAGGAGAGGAAGATGCCTGCAACTACTACTTTTTGGAGTGCCCCTGTTATTCCCCATCCTACTGTGTTTATTATCAATACTGTGGGCTCTCAATTTTCCTATAATATGTCAACTTTTGTTTAAATAGTTGGCACTTGTCTCTCCCTTTGAAAAAGGGAGGGACACGGGCTCTTCGACAATTAACAAGGCGAAGGTATATATTAAGAGTTGACAAATAATTTTTGTGTATCACTCTTTTTATCAAATTCAGAAATAAGAAAACTCTTTATTTCTTAATCATTCCATGAAAACCTTCTATTTTTTCCCACTTCATTAGATCTCAATATAATTAAATAGAATGAAATGATGTAGACTATTTTTTTTGGACTGTATGCATAAATCACTAAATCAAGATGGATGAAATAATAGAGAAGAGGCATAATCTCGTTTCTTGAAAAATAGGGTGTAGACAAATGTGATGAAGTGTCTATTTTTAAATAAATTTTAGAAAAGTAAGAAAGAATAGATGATTAGCCAATATTATTGAAAAAATTATTATAATCTATTTATTGATTACTAATCTATTGTACTAACCTAACTAATATCTAATATATGTATGCATTATTCAAGTTACATATATAGTTAAGTTACTTGATTAGTTAGTTGCATAAATTCTAGTTTCAAAAATATAATTACTTGATATTTGATTTTTCAATGTTTTTAATTTATAATACATGTCTTTTTTTCCATGAGAGTGATGAGTTGTTAATGAAATTAGGTTTTCATAATTTATTATGTTTACTTTTCTTATTTTTTAATTCAATTGTGTGAGAGTTTTATTTTAGATCGTCATTTTGGATCATACATTTGGTTCCATCATCAAAATGATGATTGTGTTAGCCCATTTTCCTGTCATGCAAAAAATCCAATGAAAATGTTCTTATCTTGCAAAAAATATTGTAAATGGCCAATTCTTGTGTCAAGTTTGAGAAATACGGTTTATCCATGCTAGTGTTTCAAAAAATCTATCTAAGTTCATAAAACCCTACCCAAGTCTATTTCTTTGTTACCTTTTCTTGCCACTTAAATCCCTTTTATGCATGTGCTTGTCTTTTCTTTGTTCTCCCAATCTCCCAATGTTCAATTATTAAGTATTTAAAATCAAGGTCAAGACTTGACGGGAAGCAGGTTATCTCTTAATCTCTAGAGGAGCGGCAGTTAAGTATTTTTATTCAGAGACCTGGTGACAAGGTGTTCTCTAGATCTCTTGATGTTTGGTGATTTGTTCTTAACACTCAACGACCTGGCAAGGTGGTTATCTCCAAGTCTCGTAAAGTCACGGCTAAGTCACGAAACATTTGGAGATTAAGAGACAACTGTAGATGATGGAAAAGATCAAGGGCAATCTCATGTCACTCAATCTCATGTCGCTCAATCATGACGGGACTATGGTTAGAGCTCACATCCAGCAATTATGAAAAAGTCTTTGTTGCTCAATCTATTGTACTAACCATAGTCAAGACAATTATTCAAAGATTGTGAGATGTGAGTTAGTCTCCAATTTGCCAAATAAAGTAATAGTTAGTAATCTAGGTACTTACGACTTGGCGAAAATGGTAAAGGCATTGTAGGTTAGTGTTGATCGGGTGAAGGGCGTAAAGCCTTAATGAGAAAGTGATCGAAGATTAGCAATCACGGGATCACAACAGCCATTGGATGCTTTAGTAAAGAAAGAGACAAGGCAAGTGGGACCATTTTTTCAGGCTTTATATGCACCATCTGATCGTGATGATCTAACGATGAATTTTAACTGGGCCCAATCAATGAAAAAGTTAAAGTACTATCATATGTCTTTTGATTTGAAGGTCGACACAATCTCTAAATGGAAAGATATCTGAAGATTATTGATCGTGGTATTGCGCCAACTATTAGATGTGCCAGTCAGTAGGGTATGACACTAGCGAGGCTGAGAGATAAAGTTTCAGAAAAGTGCTGACATGTTCCTTTTCATTGGACGATGGTCATAATGCCTTAATGAGATGTTGAAAGATGTTTAAAGATGGTGGCATCACCCCTATTGTGCGATCCACCATGAAGACATAAAGCAAGATGGTGGGGTCAAATCATAGTAAAATAAGGACAACTATTAGATGTGTTTTAAGTGAAGATTGACAACTCTGTTTTAAACTTTCTCTATTTGGTGTGAAAGCCAATTTGCCCGTTGAACTACAGAATTTTGAATTTTCAGAGAAGTTATGGCTGGATCATGTAAATTTGTAGGATATTTGGTAGAGCGAAATTGCAGAGTGAATTGCTATTTTCTGAGAAGTTGCTAAGTTTTTTATGATAATGGCACCAAAGAGAGAGCTTAAGAGGAAGGCATCAATTTTGAGGGGTAGGTATTACCAAGATTGTTTTCAAATGTTTCCCAGTCTTTTCAAATTGAATGGAGATATTAAAGACAAAAGGGTATGGTTAGGCCAACTAGATGATGAGTTGTCAATCAGGGTAAGCAGTTTTCTTAATGCAGATAGTAACATTTTTTTTGTCCATGTTAGTAAACATATTTATCTTCGCTAAAATGCCTTCACAAATGACTCTTAGATGCCCAGATTTAGAAGACAAACTGAACTAACAAATGGAAAGGCTATCATGAGATTGATAGCTTTCCTCTGAATTGTGAGGTACAGCTCCCTCTTCAATGATATTCAATAAATTAAATAACTAGTTATGTCTTTTACCAGAAGACAAAGGTTTTCTATCATTCACCCATCACTATGAGATGGATGTGATTATAAGATTTACAAGTTGGTGATAAGAGAAAAACAAGAAAATAGCCACAGGACTATCTACCAGGTCTTTCACATTACAAAGAAAATTGAGAGAATACCATGACTTGTTCTGCAAATTACAAATTTGTTAACCAACTAATTTACAAACATGCACATTCTTGACATAATACTGCAAGACTGTATCCCAGAATCAGAAAGAAACAACTATAGAATTGATTTCAATCAGAAAAACAAATATTCAGACCTCAAGATCTAACATACAAATATTTCTCTTTATTTCTAGAAAACATAATAAAATAACTATAGAATTATTTTGTCCTTGCCAGTACAATCAAGTTGCAGAAAAATAAACTAATTCCCCCACTCTCTCTGTTATAATCAGTCCAGAAAAATGTATTCTCCTTCCTCCCTTGCAGCCATAAGACTCACAAAAAAGAAGCAAAGAGAACCATAGAACTCCCCCCCCCCCGAGAACCTCTACTCCATCATTGTTTCCCCCATTTGAAGAACAATCTGGAGAAGCCTTTCTTTTCCCATAACTTTCAGTTTTAAATAACTAATTCTTGATAATTGAATACTTTCTAAAGTTTTAATAAAAATTTCATAAATCCTCTTATAATATTCGGTTATGAAAACTAAACATTAGTTTGATATCTCCAGCATTGTTAAAAGTTATTAAATTAAACATCTGGGTTGGCATTCATATGTTTTTGACATGTGGCATGGCCTAAAGAAATTCTTCTGTAAATTGTCCATACTTGCTAGATTTCCATACAGACCCGTACACTAACCTTAATAACTTTTGGACCAGGAAATATTTGCTCGATCACTCCAATGAGGATTTAGAGAACTTGATTTTGAGAAACATATCCAAAATTTAGGAAGATCCAATGGTTGAGTTGAGAGTTATGGGCCCCACACCAAGACTATTTTTTCTGTCATCAGAAAAATATGGAAACGTGTTTGTTTATAAACTAGTATTTTGTTGTTCATATCTTTTGAACCAGATCTAATTATGGAAATCCCTCCAATAAAGATTTAGCAAACCTTATTTCAAACAACATATCTGAAGATGAAAGAAATCCAATGGTGGAGTCAACAATTATGGCCCTTGCACCGAGACCTATTTTTCAGCCTGCTAATTTTCAGAACATATCTCTTTAACTTATGCAAGCTGGTTGATATAGCCAGGAAAGGAAATCAAATGTTATGAATCCAATTTTGTACTAAAAATGATATGTGGATAATGTTTGTATCTGAATATAACCATTAAATTGGGAATCCATCTATACCATTTTACTGATAAAACTTAAACCAGTTTATCCAATATCAGACCCTGTAGAGAAGCATGACATAATAATTGGCTCTCCCAAACAACACTGCAATGTCTCTAATTATAGAATATACAATCACCTTCATAGAATCTATAAATTAGATCATTATCCATTTGACTTTGGATTAGACATTACAAACATACTTCCTTTTGAGCTGCCACATAGGCACTCTGAGCTGTCAGATAGACACTGTGAGCTACCAGTTGTCTTTCATCATGGCATGGCATGTATGTGCTACCCCATCAAATGTGATGGTTTTGGACTTCACATAAAACCTCTTCGAAAGCTTAGGTCTGATAATATTTTAAAATAATTTACCTATAGAGAGTTAGTTATTTGACCAGAATATTCCATCAATCAAACCTTCAACTTGAACTTGAACTTAGGGAGGTTCAAGTTCAAGTTCGACTTTCATATCTAACTGACTAAAAGACTGATGACTTTAAGGACTACAATTTACTTGTGACATTCGACAGAAGTTGAACTTGAACTTGAACTTGGGAAGGTTCAACTTCAACTTCAACTAAGACTTTTACCTACACAAAAAAATTGACCACAAGAGAAAAGCATAATACAAGTGTAACAATCCAGATAGCTGAAGTGTTGGAAAATGCCAGAATACATTTTAAATCCCTAAATAAGGAGGTTCAATAGGTAAGAGTTGATTGGGATGTTTTGGCACAAAAGAGAGATGAGGTGGTTGCATTTCCTTGGCTCAGTGAAGAGACTCACAAATCTTGGGAAGATGTCTACTCCTTGGAACAAACAAGGATAGAACAAGCATCCACTGAGATCACAATAGGGGGCACCTCCCCAACTCCTTTAAAAAAAAAAACTGGAGAGAGAATTTTGTATGGAGACACAAGTACAAAGGCAACACTTGGCAAAGCTAGAACTATTTTTGGAAGTTGTTGCAGAAGACTTGGCAATCAAATCAGTGTACACTTTTGTAAAGTGCAACAGAATGTAGTCTTTTTACTTTGTGTCTTTTTTCTTATCTATGTACTCTTTTGTCTGTTCCTAAGTGATATGTAGATTGTTTGCAATCCTTATTCTATAAAAAGATTTCCAGGATCATTTAGAAGGACCGGAACTTGAATTATTATAAGTTCCAAGTCTAGGGTATAAGCATATTGTATTAGGTTAAGTGTTATGAGAAATAGAAAATTGTTTGGTTTTTAGCCATTATTGAAGTGGTTCATATTTTAAAGCATAGTTTCTACAAGAAACATAATTCAGTAAATTTGAATACAAAAATTTAGGGTTTACATCACTCCTTGTGTATTATTTCTTTGCGTTGTGAATTTTAGAATTCATTGCATAGAGTTCTTCTATGTATGTGTTGTTATTCCTTTGCTTTGGTCTAGGATCAAATTAAAAAGCTTTGGATAGAGCATAGATTTTTAGGGTCTGCACAAGGATTCCTATAATTATGGTAAGTTCATAGATATTTTGATCAATATCATCATAAGGTGGTGATATCAAAATGATCATGAATCAATAACTTTGATTAGTTTATGTATTCTTTGCTTTACAACATAGTATAGCCCAATGGATAAGGCACTGGCTAGAAATGAGTTTATTTTACAGCAATGATTGCCTAATATAATTTGGTTGTATTCCTATCATTGATATAAAATCATCAAAAAATATTTGAGGTAGTGTGACCTGCAAGTTGTGTCCTATCAAGTGGTAATGGAGAATCAATAAATGACTGTTATCATTTAGTATTTTCTTACCATTTATCTGTTATATTAAATCTAGTCTGAGATTGTAGAAGTAAAGTTTATTTTGATCGATTAGGAGCTCACCCTCCTTGGTTTTGCAGAGCCAGAAGTGCAGAGGGCGGTCTTGTCCCTATAGTTGGTCCAAGTCATCCTAGATATTCACATTTAGAACTATCCCTTCCTTAGAATCTATAGATGTACTGTTTGTTACCATAAGCATAAAGTCCATTTTGAGGAACCAACAAAATGGTGACTTTACTAGGGAATAGAGATGATACAGTCATGATGAATCTAAATTGAAGATCTCTGGTATTATAAATTTGTGTCAAATAACATAGGTACAAGTTAAGCTAGACTCCTGGCCTTCTTATTTGTTAAAACCAGTAAGTTACCATTGAAGCACAAAGAATTATTTGCAGTCCTATGATTATGCAATATCAGTAAAAAATTTAATTACAATTGTGTTTCTAGACTCGATTGTGTTTGTTTTTAGCATCAACGTTTCGGATCACACTCTGTGATCCATCATCAGGAATAGAGAGAGCAAGGATGGTAAAAATGGATCACGGAGTGTGATCCAAAATGTTGATGCTAAAAACAAACACAATCGAATCCAAAAATGCAATTGTAATTAAATATGGATTGTGGAAATTTGATATTATTAGTAAAAAATTTATCAGGATGTGCATTGTCTTTTCTTATCATTCTTTGAGGTATTCTTTGACTATCAATGCTCTGATCTATTAAGATAAGTGTTATATTTCCCAAATTATATTGGGTGGCGACTCTGAGAATATCTGCAATAGTGTTGAGTAAAAATAAAAATTATTTATAACACTTTCTAGATATGATTTATAGGAATACCAGAGCCTAGAGGAAGGACCACCCTGAAGGTGAATTAGAGGGTGAACTTCCAAGTACTTCTAGGGATCATTAGCCAAGAAGAGATAAGAATGATAAAAACATGTCTCGGGGATGGAAACAAAAGAAAAATACAAATGAAGATGAGGAGGTTGTGGATTTAGGGTTAGGTACATATGATGATTATTAAATTTTCCTCATTCTAGAGGAGAACAAGGAATACATCATATTAAAAAGGTAACATATAGAAGATCAAGGAGTAAAAGCAAGGGTTTAGAGGGTAGAAATGATCCTCCAACTTGAGGGAATTCACCTTCTAAAAGCCCCCATGACCCAAGAGATAAGAAACAAAGATTTTTTGTTGAAACCTCAAAATCTAAAACGACTCTCCCGAATTATGAAGATATCTTCAAAGAAGTTTTCAATTTGGAGAGAATGATCCAAGAGAAAATTTCCATCAAGAAGGAAAGAGAAAAGGAAAAGGAAATTGAGCTGAGGTAATTAAATATTCCTAATTACACTTTAGTTAATCTTACTTAGGATAATGCATTGCATAGTAGTTTGTCATTGACACACCTAGGAGTTTGTACCTCAATTAAGCACATGGTGTAGAAGAATTTCCACTTTTAGTGTGAGATCCACCTTTAGTGCTCATATCACATTATCGTCCTAATCCTATTGCACACACTTCAATGCATAATGGAGGATGATCCACATTTGGTGGACATGTGATTACACCTAGCATAGGTGATAGCTTATCAGCTCCTTATCATTCTCTCTTATTGCCTTTCCTATATAAGGACTCAGCCTATTATGTACACTGAATAAGGTGAACTCATTGGATCAATTCAATTATCAATCATTGCATTCATATCATCTCTCATGTATTTGTGCTTTTCTTTAACCTCTAGATCATTGGTTCAATCTTTTCTCTTTGCAAATTATTACAGATATCAATGTACCATACAAATTCAAATTTAGTTTCGAGGGTCAAATCCAATGATTCATATAGTCCCCTTACTATAGATACACCTCTCCTACTTCTAGCTTTATTAGAGAGGGGATGATAGGGGTGCCCCTAGATCACCTCTTGTAGCCCTCATCATGCCTAGGAGGGCTACAAAGAATGACACAATGTCTATTGATCTCCAATCGCCAATGCAGTTTAAGGAGTGTGAACCCATAGAGAACGAGAAGCACCCCTAGCCACAACATTCCCTTGCTAGCCATGATTTAAAACAAGAGTTGGAGGAATATCCTCTTGAGTAGGCAAAGCCTAAGAAGGAACCCCCATCGATGGTTAGGAAGCCAAATCGACAAGTACTTTCTGAGAAGAAGTCAATGCGTTCCTCCTTTTTTGGCACCCTCCGCGGGCCAAGAAGTTGACTCCTTAGGTGGCGATTTCATTCTTGGAATTGCCAAAGGACAATCCCTAATCTTATGCTCAGACGACTAGTATCAATAATAAGTGTCAAGCAAATTTAGATAAAGCATGTTCTGGGTAAAATTGGTACTACCCACTTGAATATCAATCGTCTCCTTGAAGTCACGAGCCAAGTCAACCTCAACACAAACCGTTGTTGGAGAGGCATTGAAAAGGTGGTTTGGTTCAACACAAACCACCTTGCCAACAGACTGGGCAATGGTTTGAACAAACGACCAACAAGGCAGAGGGAGACCAGGGAATTCAACCCAGATTGGAACCCTAAGTTTCGTATCATTTGAGACAGTAAAGTCTTGAGACCAAGGCTGAAAAACCAAAAGGGAAAACAAAATGGTCCAAGGCCCATGCAAAAGGATAGCCTCAACATGGGTGGGATTCGAGAAATGAAACAATAAAAAGCCCTTGGTAAGGCTTTGGACACCATCAAGGCAGACCCCATGAGGAATCTAGGCCTTGGAAACCCATTCTCGCAACATGTTTTCAGGAAGAACCCTACCACAAAATAACTTATCAAAGTATTTTTTCTCAAGCCATTCACAGACATTATCAAAATCTTGAATGGGAATCTCAACATCATGGGAAGATACCTCGTGACACACCTTCAGCACAAACTTGTAAGGGTGTTTGTTCAAAGGCGTCATGAACATCCGTCACCAAAGCTTCAGCAACAACATCAAATGCTGAGCTAAAGCTAGCTGGAGCCAATATAACCCTTGTGAAAACTCCAACAATAAATGCGGTATGAAACATAGATACACAATATTTAAAAAAGCAGGACGAAACCCAAAATCCTCTCTAATTGATATTTTATTTTTACAAATCAATTAAAAAATGTGGTTGACACATAAAGCCGACTGTCAAGTTGTGGATTTAACTGGCCTCTACTGTAGGTCCTACAAACTTTGTCATTATATGGTACAGTTGATTCGTTAGAAGAAGTAGACCACAACTAGATAACTAATATTATTTTATTGAAACCGTGTCCAATATAATTTAACGTAGTAAATTATATAAAAAAATAAATTTAAAAGCCACATTTAAAAATAAAATAAATACAGACATTGCATTAATAACATCAGATTTCCACAATCTATTAGTATGCAAAGTAAAATTCTGGATTCGATTGTGATCCGAAACATTGATGCCAAAAACACATACACAATCGAATCCAGAATTTTACTTTGCATACAGACATTGCAGCTATAAAATAAATATAAATAAATTAAAATAAAAGCACGAAATCCCAGAGTCCATAATTACAATTTCGATCTGCCATGTGCACCACAATGCAAGTCACTTTCATGTTCATGGTCATGGTCATGCGCTGTTATTTGGCAGTCAGATTAGAGAGTTTGCATATTCATTCAGCTTATTTAACACTTTAGCAGGATTTATTCTGACCATTTATCTGCCAGTCATCAAGCTGGACGAATAATGCAGTAAGGTAACGTAGATGCATGCTTAGATATTTCAGATTCTACGATCTCTCAATTAGAGGCTGCGGATTCTGATAAATAGTAGTCTCATTCTGCTATTGAAAAAAACCTAGACAATAAAAACATGATGTATTACATTTTTAGTTATGTGAATGAATAATAGAATTTCTATCTGTTTGCCGTTCTAATTTTCTATTTCTTAATTTATTATGTGTGTCTCAAAATTAAAGTTTATTCTTTTGTATTTTAAAATTGAACAAACCAGAAAAACACCATATTTTGATTTAGCAATTAGAGAACCATAACTGTTTACAGGAGTTACAGGAAAATTTCAATAAGGTAGATCCTATAATAGAGCTATATCAGCGAACAAGTACAACTACATCTTCCAAAGAGATGGACAGCTGTTACACAACACTTCTTTTTCTAACAATCTAATACATTCTCATTTAGCTATCAAGGAGTTATAATGGAAATTTAGGCATCTTCTAACGGAGTACAGTTATATCAGCGGACAACTACATTCTTCAAGCATATTTTATGGAGGGGTGGATAGCCACTTCTGACATAGGCGTTGATGGACTCTACGAAATGGCGTACATACACAGTACCAGTAAATCTGTCATAAGATTTCAACGAACCAGAATTTAGCTCTGCCATGAAAGAAGCAAATATAAATAGTTTTAGGGCCTCCTCTGTGCTACAATCGATATCCACTACTGCAGTATGGATATCATCTACTATTAACGATTCCTTTCCTCTGCAGGAATCGATGTCCACTGATGCAGAATTAGTATCATTAGATATGTAGAATTTTATAACTTTCTTCGTGTTACAATCTCCATCAGCACATTCAATAGATGTTTCAACCGCTTTTAACGATGACCTTGTCATGTTTGATGCAACACGGCCGGCTTTTAACAAACATTTCTGAGTTATATTGTCGAAGATCCACTCAATATAAACTAAGCTACAGTCTGAATGACAATTTGAGTCGCACCTGAACAAAAATGGGCCACCTACAGAGCATATCTCATCAACCAATGGCAAACAGTCAACAAAGTTTATAGGCTCAATCTGATATCGACAATCAAATTTTGCACCTCCGGCAACGAGCACATAAATGTTGCCCTTAATAACCTTTGGTAGGAAGTCATTACTGGGCGTAAAACGCTCCACCCAGCTCCCCAATTGGTACGCCCGCCTTCTCATTGACAAGGGGAGTAGGGCAATCACCAACTGTACTATTCTGAACAAGATTCTAATGATAAAGTAGATGATGGAATTAATACCCAGCCTCAATACTTCGTTGCATACCATAGCTGCCGATGCAAAGGTTATCAATGCAGGAATGAGCCAATGAATATGCTTGAAAGCCTGGACGAACAAGCTTACCAAATTCAAAGTCGTCAGCAATCTATCCTCCGGCATTACTAGGTTGACCGGGAGAAAGTAATCGTGATCCAGACGAACAACACAACGGTTGTCCAATATCACTGAATCCAGCACTTCTTCAAACTCCATTATATCGCCCGTGATCACTTTGCCCCTCAATTCTTTACGGTTTTTCACAAACACCGTCTCTGCGGCAACTTTTTCAATGTACTTCAAAGTTTCCCACATTTTATCTGTGACGTAATATGTAGGCCCATTCTTCATTGAAATGCTCCCTCCATCCTTGGGCTCCATTCCAAACTTTACTTGCATCTTGTCTCCTTCCATTCGCTCCAGTACAAATCTCTGACCCAGATAATTCACTGAAACTAACCTACCATTCTCAGATTCTGCAATCATCTCCCCAGGATTGTAAGATTCGGCAGCATCATTCTCCTTTTTCACTTTAGACGCATCTCCTGCTATGGCGGCATGAGAGATCACTGTTTTGAAGACTCGGCCTTTAAATCCCCTGAGCTTTCTGTAATCCGTGTAAGGGAAATAGATGCAGTCGAGCAAGTACGAAATGGTGCAATGCATGACCACCCAAGGAGTCGTCGTCTTCATGGTCTGCCAAATTCCGAGGATAAGTTGCAAAGGCAGCAACACCGTCTCTACAGCTTTCTTTAAATCTGTCATAGTTTGTACACTAATGAGCCACAAAGACAGGCCTCTCCTCCTCTGGAAAATCTGATCGCAAAGACGCAGTGAGCGGACGGTTCTAATCGCCTCAGTGCTCTTTATTCTTCTTTCCTCTTCTGCCTTTTGATAGTTTTCCCAGATTCCCATTCGTACAGTGAAGATAGCACATGTCAATGTATATTTAAAAAATCATGCAAGTAGATGACAACTCATTTTGATGAAATTAAATAGATAAAAAATTAAAAAAACTTTTTTTTAGTTTTCCCAGATTCCATCTGGGTAGTGAAGAATAATATAAAATTAAAAAATAATTATAGATTAGTAATATATGATTATAGATTAAGTTTCTAGTTTTATATGTTTTATTTTAAAAAGATTTTAAATTACTATAAATATATATTAAATAATATAAAAGCATAAATAGTTAGTAAACCCAGTTTCTAAAATTTATATATTCAGCTTTTAAAAGATTCTAAATTAATATAACTAAGAGTGGGATGCTTTTGTGCAATGGTTAGCTGATAGGACTTTTGATTACTCCAACAAGTCATCAATTTGAGTAAGAGATACAAAAGAGACTGAAATAATAAAAAGTTTCTTATGCAATGGAAAAGAGGTCCCTATTTATTGTGCCAAGCGGTCATCGAGTAGAATGATGCAAGAGAGTATCTCGATTAAAATGGCTGATATAAGTGTGGAAATAAATTAATTGCAACAACATTTATAGCTAAAGTTGGAAGATGTAACCCATGGTTTGAAAGAATAAATAATGTAATGCATGGTTTGAAAGAATAAAATTTTGATTTTAAAAATATCTTTTTATTACCAAATTACATTGAATTATCAATTCCATGATGTATAGTAATAAAATTAAAATTTTGAAAATTTGTATAAAAGAAATAAATTATAAAGGTATATAAAAAGGTAATTAGTAAGAATAAAGATGTATCCTAATAATATAGTAAAAAAGTAATGAGAAACAATTTACTCTAATGTCAATAATACAAAATTATATACATAATATAGATACATCTTATATTTCTATATTTTCTTTATACTTTTCTAAATAGAATATTAAAAAAAATTATTTTCATTTTTATAAATATAAATATAAAAAAATTGTGTTTTTAAATATCTAATTTTATAAAAGTATATAAAAGACTCTTTCAATTTAAGTACCTAAATAATAAGATATTCCTATATTTTCATTTTTATAAATATAAATATAAAAAAATTGTGACAAAAGAATGTTATCAACAATCATATATCATCCAAGTTACCAATGCGCATCCAAAGGCATCATGGATGCGAAAGCGGATGCTTGTGGAGGTGAATCTGGGGTAGATGCCCTGTGGGTGCCACCCGGAAGCCACCACATGCATCCAGATGCAAGCATATGCCCGGTGGAAGGCATCCACCCACATCTGAATGCATGTGGTGGCACCCACAGGGCATCCGGGCGCTTCCGGAAGTCTCCACGGGCATATGCCCAAAAAAATGAAATTTTCCACTTTTTTGCCACTTAACTTCTTTTTTTTTTTTTTTAGAATAGTTTGTTCTCTTTGGCTGAGAGCCAAGGACTGAGGGGTTTCCATTCCGCCAAATTTTCCCAGGGCACGATCCCGGCCTCATCCCTTATCAGATGTCTTTACGAGATTTGAACTCTGGTGGGCTCAATGAGAACCATTGAACTTCACCAGTCAACCAGTTCACAATTGACGCCACTTAACTTTTAATAAAAAGACATGTGTTAATAATCAGTTTTTAATCTATTTATTTCTCCTAAACCCTAAAATGACCCTAAAAGAGGTCATTCAACCATTCTTCATCTCATTTCATTTGCAAATAGACTCTCTTCTCATTTGGTCTCCATTTTAGCATTTTGAAGGCAAAGTGATTAATTTTTAAGATGATCATTCGTAGAACAAGAGATAGCTTCCACAAAAGAGTTTTAAGCATTTAAGGTAAACATTTGATCCTGACTTCTTTAAAGAACTTTTCTGAATTTTGATGATTTTTTTATTTTTTTTCCAAGTTTGTGAAGAAATTTTTAAAAAGGAAATAAAGAAACAAGTTTAGCTATCTATTTTAGTAGTTTTGTATCATTTTTTTACAATTATGTTCATTTTTTTTTAATTTAAATTTATTTAATTTCTTATTATAGAAAGAAATTAGGTTGTATTGTGCAAGAATGGCCACCACCGGTAGTTAAAGTTTAGTAGGAGGGAAAGGAGCCAATAATTTTAATATTGATGTAGGATCCCATTTATGGAGACATACCACAAGAGTATTACGGGTTTCAGGAGGTGGCTCATATCTTTGAAAGTGTAATTATTGTCAAAGTAGCAAAGGTAAACCATTCAATAGCTCATATTCTCAGGTCAAACTTCATTTTATGGCCCCTACTGATAAAGGATTTGCAATGTGCAAAGGCACAGGTGGGAAGGGGATGTCCAATGCACAAATAACTTCATTTGTAAAAGAACAAGAAGTTGCTGATAATTTGGTTAAAAGATCTAAAAAAAGTTTTTATCAACCTCCATCCAGAAAGAATAAAATGCAATTACATAGTGAACCAATTGTATCCTCCAAACATCCATTCTTGCAAGTACCTATCTCAGGAGAGGAAGAGGTAGAGGTAGAGATTACTACCCACAAAAGAGGCCCATTGGACACTGGATTTAAAATGGAGGTAAGAGAGATTGTTGATGAAGCCATTGCACATTGCCTCTATGCCAATGGTCTTCCTTTCAACTTGGAAAGATCACCATATTGGAAGGAAATGGTGCAAGCCATCAATAAAGCCCCAACTAATTATGTAAGTCCCAGCTATGAAAAGGTGCATACCACTCTATTGCAAAAAGAGATGACTTATATAAAGAGAAATATTCAACCATTCTTGGAAAAATTAAGGTATAACTATTGTGTCTGATGAACAGAAAGATACGAAAAAATGGTCATTGATTAATGTGATTGCAATGTTCCCCAAAGGGGCAATGTTTTTTAGGGTTGTTGATTGTGAAGAGTAGGTTAAGGATTCACAGTTCATTTTAAAAATTCTCATTGAAGCCATAGAGATGGTGGGTAGTGAGAATGTGGTCCAGGTGGTTAGAGACAATGCCAAAAATTGTAAGGGTGTAGGGGCTTTGATTGTGGGTCGGCATGACTATAATTTTTTGGACACTATGCACTATACACTCTAATAACTTGATCATGCAATAAATTGGCACTCAAATAGATTGGTCAAAACAAATTTACGAAGAAGGGGAGGAGATACAAATGTTTTTGATGAGCCACCACAAGTCACAATCCATATTTAGATCATTCTCCAAATTGGAGTTTCTGAAGGTAAATTGTAATCAATAAATTTCATTTATTTATTTAATTTGAATAAATTTTATGTTCATGTTTAATTATCAAATTGTATATAACTTTGTCTTTGCTTAATATTTATTGGCATGTTGATTTTTGTTGAAATAACAAATGTTTAATCAAATATGATGATTTAAGTCTTGAAAGGTTTCATTTAAAAGAATTAATTACAAATAGTTAGCTCAAAGCCTCTTAGATAAATAAAATATTGATATAAAATCTATACGCCTCATTCATACCTACAATGGAGTCTCCTTCGCACCTATTAAAATGCTTACAAAAAATCACTTTGACTTTATCTTTTAGTAGATCAAATGAATCCATTTGACAAACATATCTATGTAGTAAGATACTACTGAGAAAAATCTTTCTAATGACTATAATGTTAATATATATTAAGTTTATTATGATTTTATATTTTTAATTTTACTAAACATAGATATTTCACCATAGGTCTACCTCTATGTTTGACGCTTATGAAAAATAGTAAATGAGAGAAAAAAAATTTAAAAATATCTATGCCCTAGGTATTGAAGTTCTCTTTCTATAAAAAAAAATTAAAAAAAAAATTGGACAAATACACAAGTTATAAGCTATGTAGTCAAAGTATGTCAAAATTACAGTTTAGTCAACTTCAAACGTTAATAAAATATGCAATAATCATGATAATGTCATCAAACAAATTACATTCCCTTTGTATGAATTTTACAAAACTAAATTCAAAATAAGCACAATGATATCTATTTTAGAAAAAAAGTTATGCTCTATGAAAATCTATCTAGCACAAGTGGAACCATTTTTTGTTCAAATGATCTTGAACTTGCAATAGTTAATCATCAGAATGTGGATTTTCTTGAGAATCTTTATGATTTTGAATCTAATTAGTGAATATTGAGTCTTGACTCTTGATTGATGAAAATTGAAGCATGAACTAAGTTTTGATTTTGTAGTTCAAATTGCATTGAAATCTTGAACATGAATAATTAGTTATTGAACTTCTTTCAATTTGAATATTTGTGACTATGAAGTTTTAAGTTGAACTATCAAATATGAAATATCTTGTATTTTGGTCAATGGTGAAGCATCATTATTCATACTATCAAATGATTTATTTTTGTATATTTCTTGCATTTCTTTGCATGCATATATATATATATGGGTAAAAACACAAAGTTGTGTCACGTTTCAGGCTAACTTATCAGTACAGCTGAATTTGAGTATTTCTAATTTCAAACATATGGTCTAGCTAGATTTATTAGATAAGTGATTCAACATTTCCATTTGAAAATATCTATTAATTGCATGTTTTATAATAATTTGGGTCCAATTACGAAAGAAATAAAATTATTTTAGAAAAATGATGTTTCCATAACTTTTACTCTTTTTAATGATTTTTTTTAAAATATAAAAATACCCTTTTGTAGAGCTCAGAATCAAGATTATTGTCATATAAGTTTTATACTATTTGATTAGCTCTAATATATTATAATTTCAAAATATTGCATGTAGGTATTTTAACATTTGAGAAGATGCTACTTCAAATAAAGAAAAAAAATAGTAAATCATATCATAAAAATTTAAAATTTATATTTAACACTAGAGGAAAGAGTCCTTTTTAATAATATGTAAAAAAAAATTTCTGAATGGTGTAGATTTGAAAGGGAAAATTTGATGGGAGATGAAAACTATCAATTTATGATAAGTTCAACTTTGAGTAGTTATATCAGAGAAAATATACATCAAAAACCAATCTTTCTTCTTTTTTACACTAGCTATACATGTCATCTATAATATATTTTGAAATCAAAGAAAAAAATATATTATTTGTATATTACTTGTTTGGTGGGAACTAGACCCTATATTTTCAGCATTTTTCAGCAACTAAAAAATAGACTTCAAAAATTAAAAATATTGTGTCAATTCTTGTTCAAAAAAATTTTTAAAAAATATTATCATAAACTTTATCCAATTTTACACATGTCATCAGTTTACATCATCTTCAAATTCTAAACACAAATACCACATTTATGTCGGTAAAGTTGAACAGTTTGTGTACTCTTGACATTTTCCTTTGTAAAAGTGTGACACAAGTTTGTATATATATATATATATATATATATATATATATATATATATATATATATATATATATATATATATATATATATATATATATATATATATCCCCTAAAAAAATTTAACGCAATACGCAGCCGATTCTCACATCTGCACCAGAATCAACAACTTAATATATCATTATAAAAATTGTGAAGAAATGCACCTATATATAGAATTTTGTTATTTTTGACGTATTCAAAATGAGCCTAATATACTCAATTCCTGCATGAATCAAGTGTTAGTTAAAGATGCTTTAGGGGTGGCAGGAAGATCATCTTCATCTACACCTTACACAACTCACACATTATACTATTATAATATTCACCATTAAAATCTTCCAGCCTAAGAATGTAATTCAAAGCTTTTATTTTCCTAGAAACTTTGTCAGAAAGAGTTTGACCAACTTTCACTTTCCATTCTTGACAACGTTAAAGACCCCTATGAGAGGGCTTTGTTTGATGTAGTTACTTGGACAACTGTCATAATATGTTGGTGTCAAATTGTTTGTTCAATATGGGTTGTGGTGCAATTCTTTTGTCCAGCAAGTGCGGTGACAAGGAGCCAAATACAAGGGGTTGTATAATTTGGTGAGAACTCATAAGAACTACAAGGACATAGCCTATGGTGTTGCATTTCAACGAGAGTAACTGCAAATGGAAAAAAAAAAAAAAAATTGTGCAAAGAACAATGCATAGAGGAAGAGAAATAGGAAATCAAAGGTTCAAATATTTATTTTCATCAATGGCCTCAATCTTATCATGTGCAACCAAAAAAGAAGAAAAAAAATGATGTTTCCATTTTCCATGGTTTGTAGACTTGTTGGAATATTTCATATTAAATAGCATTTTTTTCTAAACTGCTAATTTTATTATTTTTTATCTTTTCACATTATTGTACAATCGAAAAAAAAGGTCAGTCAAGAGGCTGACAGTTTTCTAGTTGAGATTTTATTTTTCAGGGAGCTAAGCTCCCCAAATAGCTTATCGGCTAAAATATATAAATAAACTAGAAACATATATATTAGAAAATAACATATATTTATATTATTTAATAAAATACTATATTGCCTATAATAAATTGTGACAATTTATTAATAAATTGAAGTGTTATGTTGATAGTTTTATAAAAATTTAGCATGTCAATCCATACAATCAAATAAACTTATAGCCTATCATATACAGCTAAAAAGTAGGAAAACAACCAATACGAACATCAAATTCCAAGATTGATACCAATGTAAATTTAAAAAATTGTGCAAGTAGATGACAACCCATTTGCTGAAATCAAACAGATAAAAAATTAAAAATTACCTTTTTGGTAGTTTTCTAGATTCACATATGTCGAGTGAAGATAGAAAATGCTAATGTATATTTAAAAACTATCTAGTGTGGATAGTAAATGCCAATTTATATTAAAAAATCATACAAACAGATGACAACCATTTTGATAAAACTAAATAAAATAAAATAAACTATCAGAAAATGACATCCTATACAATGAACGACCTCTTCGTGTTAATTTTAGATATTATTCTATTTTCTAAATAATCTTGTTAAATACACCATCATATAAAATGAAGGACCTCTTCGTGTAAATCTTATATTCTTCTATTTTCTAAATAATCTTGTTAAATACTTTTTCCATCTTTTGTTTTGAAAATTATTATTGGAGTTGATAAGTAAACAACCCACAACTCCCAAGAACACCTAGATGCAAACGTTTGTCATAGAAAGAGAGAGAAGCAAGAACCTAGAGAGGCTTGAATGCATTGATCCATGAGAGAGGAGACATCCTTGATGTGCAAAAACAAAAGTTGCAGCAATCACAATGAAATATTATTGTGTTGAATGATATTTTGAATACAAAGAAGATCAATCCTTATAAAAGAGATCTGAAACCCTAAAAGGGAAAACCCCAAAAAGTAAAAGTGCATGTAATAATTAATTTAATTATTACATGACTAGTGCATTCAGGTTTATATTTAAGATGACTAATGCATGAGTGTTTAAAATATAACACGACCAATGCAAGAGTGTTTTAAATATAAACAACTAATTCAAATGCATAAAGTGAAATCTTGGGAAGGGAGTAAAGTTGATTTAATTACTATAATTAAATTAATACTTTACTCTAACACTCCCCTTAAGATGAACAACAATGCAAGAAGAAAGCAAAGGAGACTATAGGGCTGAAAGCAAAAAAATGGGTCCCAAAAACATGGCATGATGAGGTACCCAAGTACAAAATAGAGTCTCTGCATAAGATGAGAAATAAAGAAAACCACATGGGAAAAGTCTACTCCAAAAAGAGACAAAGACTAGTCTGAAGGACTGAAGAAGCCTCCAAAACTAGGGAATGTTCTAGAAAATAGGAACAAGGATGAACATGTAGAACATCACTGATGCAAGAAGCTGCAATCTCTATCAAAAAGTAACTGTTGATCTAAAGATACTCCACTAAAATATGACCAGGTAGAGAAGATTGTAATCTGCAATAGTGCCCTCAAATGACACTACTCGAATCAAGAGGAAAACAAAGGCAAACAACTAAACTCAAAAATACAGATGGTATAAAACATCAAAGCTTGAAGAGTTGATCAATTAAAGATGGAAGAGTGCCTCCAAAAATAGGAAAGAAAGAGTTACATATGGTAAATGATCCATCTCACCTAAATGCATAGGTACCTAGCCACTGCATCTGCCTAGTACATAGGAACAAATATTGAATACATAGCTCACACTATCAAACCAATGAAGCAGAAAAACAATCAATAGAAACCCCCCATATTGCTAACAAGGGAGTAATGATGGGTACACTGAAAAGAATGTTCAATATAAATTGCATGATGAAGAACCAGGAATGTCGAAGGTATAGAGAGTACAAACACAAATAGAGATATCTGAAGCCAATGTCATTGGAGGAACACTCACGTAACAAAATTAGATGGAAAACAAAGACAAACATCAAACCCTCATGACAGTTTATAATAAAGTGCGAGTACAAATATCACAAGCATGTTCAAGATCTCAAGTATGCAATAGAATGACACTTTATCTTAGAGTGTGTGTAAATGAATGCTACAAAAGTGAAGTATACACTACCCAAAGAAGAGTGAAGGCTGCTGAAACAAAAGATCAACTTAAGAAGAGTCATCCCCTAAAGGGAAGAGATCTAAGGATCTGAAATATTCAAGAGATCCACTAGATTACAAAAATGTAAGAAACTAAATAAAATATGCATGGAGGAGGATTCGTAAAAATGACTCAAAACACTAGAAAGATCTTGGAACAAGTTTTTCAATGATATCTTGTTTGCCAAAAACGGAGTCCGAATGCTCAAGTTATGCCCCTGAAAACACAAAAAATAAGTTCTACATTTAACTCCTAGTGCGAAAAATGGAAAAAAAAATTAAAAATGCCAGAAAGATCCGCCTTTGAACAAGATTTCCAATGATATCTTGTTTGCCCAGTTTCGACACTGTATGCTCAGTGAAAAACCACAAGTTGCGTTTGAGGGAAGACAAAAAAGAAGCTCTGTCTTTGAACTCCTGGTGCAAAAAATGGAGGAAAAACTCTAAAATCCAAAATGCCAGAAAGATCTGCCTCTGAACAAACTTTCCAATAGTATCTTGTTTGTTGAAAAATGATATCTAGAACTTAAGTTATGAGCAAAAAATCACAGGTATGCTAATGGGCCCAAAAGCATGTACATCTTAGCAGCACCGTAATGACTAAAAGTTATTGGCGGCTGCCACTAGCGGTGGCTCTTAGCAGCACCATCAGTAAAAACATTTGCCTCGATTGCATATCAAGGTACACCCCTAACATGCAAAAAAAATTTGTCTCAAAGGCCACCTTGGCCAAATTTGATAAATTTTATAGGGAAATAGGGGTTTCTGGGCGCTCTAAATGCAACGGTAAAGTCTGTTTGAGCCCAAAGTGACCAGGAAAAGAGGTCCCCACCAAATCTAATAGAAAATCTTCTAAAAATTATAAATCTAACGAACAAGGCTGAATCTCTCAGGAAGAGGATAGGGGCAAACATGTCTGAAGCTCTGATACCATGTTGGAGTTGATGAGGAAACAACTCATAGCTCCTAAGAACATCTGCACGTAAACACCCATCACAGAAAGAGAGAGAGAGAGAGAGAAACAAGAAGCTAGAGAGGCCTGAACACATTAATCCATGAGAGAGGAGACATCCTTGATGTGCTAAAACAAAAGTTGCAACAATCACAATGAAATATTATTGTGTTGAATTATATTTTGAATACAAAGGAGATCAGTCCTTATAAAGGAGATCTAAAACCATAAAAGGGAAAACCCTAAAAAGAAAAAGTGCAAGTAATAATTAATTTAATTATTACATGACTAATTTATGCAAATTTATATTTAAGATGACTAATGCATCAATGTTTTAAATATAACACGACCAATGCAAGTGTTTGAAATATTAATGACTAATGCAAATGCATAAAGTGAAATCTTATAAAGGGAATAAAGTTAATTTAATTAACATAATTAAATTAATACTTTACTCTAATAGTTATCATAATCATAATGACAAGAAGATTAGTATGAACTTATGAAGTACAATTCAATATTTCTTTCTGGTAAATAAAATAAAAGTTCATAGTTGATTTTAAAAAGAAATTTAATATTATTAAATTAATAAAATAAGATGTTCCACTATTCATATGATATGAGATTTTCAAAGTTTGCTAAATTTTGTTCCTAAGCGAACTGAAGGGGTTGTCCCTAAACTGTGATTAAACTTAGTTTTTCATAGCCAATAGAATCATTCCATTTTCTTTTGCTAAATTTTGTGATAATCCTTCATACTGAAAACCTATCAAATTTTAACTGTTGTTTATTAAAAAGTGATTTTGTAAAAAAAATTATTGGAGAATGCAGACTTTGTAGAGGCCTTCACATTTCACCATACAAGAGAAAACATCGTTATCAAAGAGAGTTGACTAACAAAGCAAGTGGTGGAGCTTTTATTTTTGTGCAGAAATAATGGTAGGGAGCTCAAGGATATCTCGAAGCATTTTTTTTCTACACATATAGATCAAAGGGTAAAAGTAAAAGATGTGTCGCAATAGAGGACAATTGATGGGTTCTGACTGAAGAAACTTTCGGTCGAATATGGTTCGGCCAAACAATGTACGGCCGAATGTGTGTGACACATACACGACGCCAAGTGGCCTCGACGTGGCAGACATGTTTCGACTGAAACAGGTCCAACCGAACAAGAAAAAAGAGTAAATATAAGCGGAATATGTTAGATCAATGAAGAATTAGTGCATACATATGTAGAGGGGTTCGGCCAAACCTGGTTTGGCTAAAATTGCCTATGTGGCATCCCATGTGGCAGCCAAACAAGCAAAAATTAGAAATTTGCATAACTTCTCACTTCTGCAGCTCATTTCTCCATCAAAACTCAACTTTCTTATAAAAATAAAAATACCCTTTTGTAGAGCTCGAAGTCAAGATTATCCTCCTATAATTTTTATAATATTTTGATTAGACATAATATATTATAATTTTAAAATACTGTAAGTAGGTATTTTAACATTCGAGAAGATGTTGCTTCAAAAAAAGAAAAGAAATAGTAAATCATAACAAAAAAATTAAAATTTATATTTAGCACTAGAGGAGAGAGACATCTTCAAGAATATGTAATTTTTTATCTGAATGGTGTAGATTTGATGGGGAAAGTTTGGCAAGAGATAAAAATTGTCAATTTCAGATAAGTTCAACTTTGAGTAGTCATAACGGAGAAAATATACATCGAAAACTAATCTTTTTTTTTATGCACTAACTATACATGTCATCTATAACATATTTTAAAATCAAAGGAAAAAAAGATTATTTGCATATATTTTTTTTGCGGGAACTATACTTCAAATTTTTAGCATTTTTTAGCAATTAAAAAATGGACTTCAAAAATTAAAAAATGTATCAATTATTGTTTAAATTTTTTTAAAAAAATTAAACATAAACTTTATCTAGTTTTACACATTTCATCAGTTTACATCATCTTCAAATTCTAAACACAAATGCCACTGTTATGTTGTTAAAGTTGAACACTTTGCATGTTGTTGACCTTTTCCTTTATAAAAGTGTGACACAGGTTTGTACTTTTACCCTGAAGCATTTTTTCTTAGAATTGAAGACCTTGAGTTTAGGTTGTAGAAATTGTCCCAAGGGCTTAATGGTATAGGCTAGAAATCAGACAGTTTCTAACACCCAACTCATTCATCTTGTCTCACAAAGATGTCGACACTAGACAATTTTCTTGCAGATACTGGATCATAAGAACATCCGTAAAATTGAATATTTTTTCTTTGAATGTTGGATCTATGATTAAGGTTTGGCATTTTCTAGATTTATCTGAATTCCCTCAATTGCAGTGGCAAAGCATCCATGGATATTTTGCGATTGGAGTCTTGTTGTACAATAAATTTACAGCCATATTGTTGTGATTCAGGATTGTAGAATCATGGAGGGATATGGAAAGGATCAAAATTCTCATTTGTATCATCATCATAACATAATGTCAAAAGACAAAAAATAATTAAAATTAGTAGTTTAGAAAAAATTGCTATTTAATATGAAATATTCCAACAAGTCTACAAACCATGGAAAATGGAAACATCATTTTTATTTTTTTTGGTTGCACATGATAAGATTGAGGCCATTGATGGAAATAAATATTTGAACCTTTGATTTCCTATTTCTCTTTCTCTATGTATTGTTCTTTGCACAAAAGCATTTTTTTCCATTTTTTCCAAAGATAGTCGTATTAGGGTTTTACCATTCTCTGAGAAAATAGGAACCCCGAACCCCACGATTGGGGAAGAGTGTACAGTACTCAATTTTATCAGTTGCCACATGTCTTCACCTATCATTGAATCTTCTAGATATAGCTCTTACGTGTCATAGGAATCTGTCATAACCGTTTCAACCATGATCTCCTTACACACAATTCAAGATGCTAACACATCAAGTGGAGTGACACATCAACATGCCAACTAGACATGTACACTCACACTTAATTACATTATTTACAAGAAATACATTTTACAAAAAAAATAATAAGAATAGAAATTATCCAAGGTTGAGACACCTTATTCCTAACATTCTCCCACTTGTCGAACACCTTGTAAGAGCAACAGGAACATAACAGGAACTAACTACTATAGGCCAAAAGGCCCATAGACTCTGAACACCATTTGAACTTCTCAGTGCCCACTGGTCTCGTTAATGCATCTACAACATTCTTCACAGTATCTACCTTCTCCAAATTTACCTTTCCATCTTCCACCATATCTCTCACAAAGTGAAACTGCACATCAATGTGCTTCGTTATGGCATGAAAAGTTGGATTCTTCGCAAGGCAAATAGCGCTCTGACTATCACACCAAATAATAATCTATTCTACATCAACACCAACATCAGAACACAATCTCCTAAGCCAAATGGCCTCCTTACAAGCATGAGTAGCAGCCATGTACTCAGCTTCTGTAGTGGACAAAGCAACCATAGGTTGTTGCTTACTCATCCAACTGATGGCACCACCAAACATAGTGAACACATAAGCACTGGTGGATCTCCTGCTGTCAATATCACCTGCCCAATCTGAATCCACAAACCCACGAATACAAACTAAATGCGGAGATCCAAAAGAGTTACCATGATAACATATGGAGTAATCTGATGTACCCCTCAAATATCTGAATACTTGCTTAACTGCATCCTAATGTACCCGTCCAGGGTTAGCCATAAACAGACTCAAGACTCCCACTACTTGGGCAATGTCTAGTCTAGTACAGACCATAGCATACATAAGACTACCAACTGCACTAGCATAAGGTACTCTACTCATGTCCTCCACCTCACTAGGAGATTTTGGACAATCATCTACAAATAACTTTATTCCCACAGAAATAGGAACACATAATGGTCTACACTCTGCCATGTTGAACCTGTCCAACATAGACTTCACATACTTACTCTGACTCAACCAAAGTTTTCTATTAGACCTGTCTCTATTGATTTCCATACCCAAGATGTACATTGCTTCCCCAAGATCTTTCATCTCAAACTATGCTGACAACTAAGATTTAAAATCAGAAATCATACCCTTACCCTTTCCAAACAACAACATATCATCAACATATAATGCAACAATAAGAAGGAGATCATTTTCAACTCTGAAATAAACACAATGATCTAATTTTGATCTTACAAATCCAATTGACAACACAAAGGCATCAAACTTAAGATACCACATCCTAGGAGATTGCTTCAAACCATATAGAGATTTTTTTAATCTGCAAACTAAAGATTCTTTACCTTTAACAATGTAGTGCTCGGGCTATGACATATAAATCTCTTCCTCCAAATCACCATGAAGGAAAGTTGTCTTCACATCCATCTGTTCTATCTCTAAATCATATGATGCAGCAAGAGATAACATAAATCTAATGGATGTCAACTTTGCAACAAGAGAGAATATTTCACCATAATCTATTCCCTCTACCTGTGAATACCCCTTTGCAACCAATCTAGCTTTGTACCTTTCAACACTGCCATCTACACAAAATTTCTTCTTGAAAACCCATTTACAGCCAACAGATTTTCTCCCTTTAGGCAAAGCTACAAGGTCCCAAGTTTTGTTTTTCTCCAATGAAGCCATCTCATCATCCATAGCCTCAATCTAGGAACCTGCATCTTCCATGCCCAAAGCCTCTTTCACAGATCTGGGCTCATCAGTGTTAGTAATCAAAGCAAAGGCACAACTAGAATCTAACATAGAATAACCAAACCTTTTTGGTTGCTTTCTTTCTCTCGTGGATCTCCTCAAGGGCTAAAGCTGAGGTTGTTCTTCCTCTTCTTCTGAACTATCAGAGTCGTTAGAGCTCTCCTCATCATTAGGCCCAACATGGTCTATCTGTTCAGTCTTCTCAGGGGTAGGAGGCAGCTGAACAACATCTTTTTCCTTTTCTTTTTCATCAACAAGAGCTAATGTAGGAGATCTGTTAACCAGATAGCAAGCAGTGGCCACAGCTTTGGCCCAAAACCTTTGTTCTAAACCATCTCCACTAAGCATACTCCTAGCCTTCTCCATCAATGTCTTGTTCATTCTCTCTGCAACTCCATTTTGTTGTGGGGTATAAGGAGTTGTCTTATGCCTCTTGATACCTTGTTCTTTACAAAACTGTTCAAACTCTGCTCAGCAAAACTCACCACCATTGTCAGTTCTCACACACTTAATCTTCTTACTAGTCTAATTCCCTACAAGAGCTTTAAATTCCTTGAACTGACTAAAGACTTGTGTCTTACTTTTAAGGAAATAAATCTATCTCCTACTATAATCATCTATGAAAGATACAAAAAATATAGACTTGGAGATTGAAGGAACTTTTACAGGACCAAATACATCAGAATGAATAAGATCCAAAACATCAGAAGATTTGTGAGAACTAGAGTAAAACTGAACATGATTTTGTTTACCATAGACACAGTGTTCGCAGAAATCAAACTCGAGATTGCAATCATTTAACCCCTCAACAAGGTTTTTATTTTTTAGGGTTCTGAGACCCTTTTCACCAATGTGGCCAAATCTCATATGCCACAACATTGTCTTTTCTATAGGAAGCTTACCTTCCAAAGTGTTTGCACTACCATCAGAACCAATAACCATAGACTTCTTCTCTGCTGGTTTAGATGGTGAGGATGAAGAACTATTACATAGAGGAATACATGCATCTAGCTAAAATAAGGTACCTCTCCTAGTACCCCTTGCAAGCACTATCGATCCTCTCATCATCTTGCATCCTTCTTTCGAAAAAACAACGTGCACACCTACATCATTCAGCATACTTACAAATAATAGGTTTCATGCCAAACTTGGAATGTGCATAACTCTATTGATTCCCTTTACTCATCCATCAGGAAATCTGATAGTGACCCTTCCGTGTCCAACTATCTTTAGGTGAGAATCATCACCCAAGTACACCTTTCCACCATCGAACTCTTCATATTTTGAGAACCAATTTCGATGAGAGGTCATGTGAAAAGAAGCACCCGAGTCTACCAACCACACATCATCAGATGCATGGGCTGCCAAAGCTGCAATAAAAGCATCTCCATCTTCTTGAGATTTTTCTGAAGCTGAATTTGAGCCTTTCTTCTTCTTCTTTGGTTCTTTGCAGTCCTTCCGAAAGTGCCCAATTTTATCACAGTTCCAACATTTCGCCTTGGACTTTCCAAGAGTCTTAGAACTCCCACGGGATTTAGATCTACCCTTCTTTGACTTGTTGTCATTTTTCTTTCCTTTGTCATTGGATCTCCCACGAATAGCAAGGGCTTCCTTAGATAAATTTGAAGTCTTTCTTCGCATCTCCTCAGATAGCAGCAAAGACACCACATCATCCATATGGAATGTGACTATAGTACTTTCGAGAGCCATCACAAGATGGTCCCACGAATCCGGCAAGGAAAAAATCAGGGTCATACAATGATCCTCCTCAATCTTGGCACCGGATGATGCCAACTGTGCAACCAATAAATTGAATGTGTTGAGATGATCAGTTACAAATCCTCCTTCCTCCATTCTTAAAGAATAAAACTTCTTTGTTAGGAACAACTTATTCACCAGAGATTTGGCCTGATACACAAACCCAAGCCATTTCCACAAAGAATTTGCAGTAGTCTCATCAAGAACATTCAGAAGAATAGCATCTGCTAGACAGAGTCTGATGAGACCCTTAGCCTTCCAATCCTTGATCTCCCAATCCACTTGAGATATCGCTGCAGGTTTCACATCAAGTGAAGTAGCCTCCCATAGATCACGGTCTTCAAACATGTCTTCCATCTTGAGTTTCCACAACTCGAAATTAGTGCCATTAAATTTCTTCACCTCCATTCTACTGTATGAGGAACTTGCCATCTCAATCTGCAAATAAGATTCAGAATGCTCTGCACAAAAAACTCCCACTCAACTTGAGATTAGCTCAAAAAACCCTACCCAACAACTAGGATCAAAAGTTGATCAGGCTTTGATACCACTTGTAAGGAAACTCAGGTGCGGAAACAGCTTCCTACACTAATCTCTAAAGGAAAGTATTGTGCAAATTCTTTTAAATCCTTACAATTTCAAATTCGTTAACTACTTTAACAATGATATTGCAACCATATACCATGCATACAGAAAATAGAGAATGACACAATGACTTACCCTGGGGAAAACTTTTGGTAAAAACCCCAGCACTCCAAAACCTGCATAGTGTATTAATCAAAACTATTACAGTTTACAATACACTTGCAATGCAAGTTCTTTCAGAAGATTTTCCCAACCCTTGAAGACAAATCACGGCAGCATAAAACGTTCCAATAATACACTTACTTCTCCTATCTTCGCAACCCTAAAAATGCTTATATCATGTGCTTCCTCTTTTAGGGCAACCTCCAAAGATAGACGTTTTAGGGTTTTACCATTCTTCGAGAAAAAAGGAACCCCGAACCCCATGATTGGGGAAGAGTGTACAGTACTAAATTTTATCAGTTGCCACATGTCTTCACCTGTCATTAATCTTCTAGATATAGCTCTTACGTGTCATAGGAATCCGTCATAACCGTTTCAGCCATGATCTCCTTACACATAATTCAAGATGCCGACATATCAAGTGGAGTGACACATCAACATGCCAACTAGACATGTACACTCACACTTAATTACATTATTTGCAAGAAATACATTTTACAAAACAAATAATAAGAATAGAAATTATCCAAGGTTGAGAAACCTTATTCCTAACAAGGAACTCTACGATAGTTGCTTAAGATTCCATATCATTGCCCCCGCCTAAGTCTAACTGGAAAGGTGTGCGTGTGGGGGCCCCGTTCTGCAACTTGGAACCTTTTTTGGATGTTATATCCCTCATGGAGGAAGGAAAAAAGATCTCTCCCTGAATTCATTGTTGACAGAACTATGGTTGATCTTAACATGGCTATTGTGGGAAAATTTTCCAATTTTTGACCCACTATTGACATGGGTAGGAAGTGGGTAGGGACTCAATGAAAACTCAAAGGAAGCATTGGAGTCTCTGCTATGCCTAGGGATTTGTTCGTGTTCAATTTTACGGCTCTGGAGGACCTTAGTTTTGTCCTCTTTGGCTCTTGGTTGTATGGGATGCACTACCTAACTATAGCCAAATGGAAATCGGGTTTTGACCCCTCTGTTGAGCTAAGTAGAATGGCCCCGGTCTAGGTAAGGTTACCTAGCTTACCCCTAGAATTTTGGGACGATCAAGTTTTCAAGTGAATTGGGAGCTCCTTTGGTCACTATATCTCTATGAATTTGGTAACTCTGTCCAAATCTTGCCTGGTCTTTTCTTGCTTCTGTGTTAATGTTGTTATCAACAAAACTCTTCTCAACTTTGTGATCCTTAATTCTAAGCTTGGGCGGTGGACTGAAGCCATTGTGTATGAAAATGCTACTCTCTTTTGCCAATCCTGCAACTCCAAGGTCCATACAAAGGCGGATTGTCAGCCTCCCTTCTTGAAGGACCCCAAACTGAAATAGATGGTTTCGGGTGTTTCGAGTGTTTCTGGGGAAAGTAGTCGCACCCTCCCAGTGGCTGGTATTTCAATTGCTAAGGATGTGGAGAAATCTATTTGCATTGGGCATCCCCCCGTGTCAGTCCTGACCTCGATAGTTTTTCTCGACCGGTGGATGGTGTGTGTGAGGTTAAAGCTCTCCTTGGCTCTCCTTCCTTAGCTCTAGTGGATGACTACCTAGCTCATGGTCTAGAAGAAGGGGAAATTCCTTTGGGACTTGCAGTCTTGGTGGTGAGTTTGAAGCTTGCCCCATTGGTGGATGGCATCCTTGGTTGCCACCCCTCGCCTTCTTCATCCCCACCCCTGGAGGTGGATTTGTAGTTAAAACCCATTTTGGGTATGCCCTCAGGTGTTGTTACCTCTATTTCTTTTACTTCCCCCCTCGGGATGTGTCAGTTGTTGTGGAGGTAGAGTGTCAAACTCAGTAAAGAAAAACTAGGTCAGAAGACAAAAGAGTGTTACCAAGGAGATTGTTGCAAGAAGACAATTTACCCTTGACCTCAACAAAAAAGGTAAGAAATGATTGTGCTTTCTTGGAATATTAGGGGACTTAACAACCCCCAGAAACACTTCTTTGTTAAGTAGTACATTCAAGACTTTAGAGTGGACATTATGTTGCTTCAAGAAGTTAAGATGACTTATGTTAATTTTGAAATGTTGGTTGAGAAATTATGGTTGAAAGCTCATTTTTACTATTCTGAGGTTATTGGAGCCTCGGGAGGTATTTCCACTATGTGGAAACCTTCTAGTGTTTTTGGGAATGCTCTAAGTTGTTCTCAGCACTTCCTGACAGTTTCTTTCACCTCCTCCTCAGCTCAATGGCACTGCTACAATATTTTTGGACCCAACACCCGCCCTAGCAGACGTGCAGTGTGGGATGATCTCTATGCTTCCTTCCTCTCCCTTTCGGATCCTAAGTTCTTAGTAGTTGGTGATTTCAACTCCCCCCTTTTTTCTTCTGAGAAATAGGGAGGCATGATGGACTACACAAATAGCATGGGGGATTTATCTAGTTTTGTCATCCTGAATGGCTTTTTTTATATGGAAATGTCTGGGAATCCCTTCACTTGGAATAATAAGAGGAAAGGATCTCATCTTATTTAGGTCTGCCTTGACTATATTTTTTTATCCTCCTTAGATTTGGCTTCTGCTTCTTCCTTGGTTGCTCCCCCTAGGACTACCTCTGACCACAACCCCCTCTTGTTGAAGTGGGTGGATACTCAGGATACCTTACATGCCCCCTTCAGATATGAGGTTATGTGGACCTCTCATCCCAATTTCTACTCTAAAGTTCCACACTAGTGGTTGACCATGGTCAAGGGATCTGCAATGTTATGTGTCGTAAAAAAACTCGAGATTATTAGGATGGATGTCAAAGGATGGAGCAAGACCAACTTTGAAGATATTTTTAAAACTAAGGATCCCTCTGGCAAGCTTGAAGGCCTTTACCAGAGGATGGTGACTAGATATATTTCGTTTGATCTCCATAGGGATGAGGAAACTACCAGGAGTGACTGGAAGGTTGCTATGGCTAAGCAAGAAGTTTTTTGGAAGTACAAATCCCGAGTCCTTTGGTTGAAGGCAGGGGACCGCAACACCACTTTCTTCCACCAATCATCTTGTAAGCACAAGAAAAGAATACTACAAATGCTCTATGTGACAATATGGGAAGGGAGATTGTTGATCCTGTTTAGTTGGGTTCAGTGGCTATTGATTACTTTTCTCACATTTTATATGAAAAATCCCCCAACAATGTGGAGGACTTGCAGGACCAACTCCTATCTTACCTCCCTAGGTCTGTGACCTCTGAGGATAATGACCTCCTTTCACAGGTTTCAGAGGATGAGGTCAAAAGGGCGGCCTTCACTATGGGTGCTTACAAAGCCTCAAGGGCCTGATGGGTTCCCCATGGTATTTTTTTCAAGAATTTTGAGACATTGTTGACAAGGATGTGACTTGGGATGCTCGTAATTTCATTAGAATAGGGAAGCTTCTTTGACAACTCAATGATACTTATATAGTCTTGGTATTTAAAACTGGAGACCCCAAGACTATGGAGGAGTACAGACCTATTAGTCTCTGCAAAACCCTCTACAAAATCTTTGATAAGATCATGGTTAATCATATTAAACCCCTTCTCAACAAGATCATAAGGCCCAATTAGAAGGGTTTTTTCCTTAGTCGATAGATAATGGATGCTGGCATTACCACCCATGAAATTTTACACTCCATTGATCACAATAAATCTCTTGGGATGGCTTTCAAACTTGATATTTCCAAATCCTATGATAAGGTCAATTGGACCTTCCTCTTTAAGGTTCTGTCTGCTTTTGGTTTTCCTCAATAGTTCATTGACATCCTCAAGGAGTGTTTGAAGAATGTCATATTCTCGGTGCTAATGAATGGCAAACCAGGGCTCAGATTTTCCCTAGACAAAGGTTTGTGGTAGGGGGACCCCCTATCTCCTTATCTCCTCATCCTTCTTGATGAAGTTCTTGGGCGTAACATGATGCAATTGGTCCAGACTGGCATGATCCAAGGGATAAAGCCTGCTTCTACCCTCCACCCCTTTGATTCTGCAGTATTTTTTTGATGATACATTTCAATTTGGTTACTCCTCGGTGAGGGAACCTAGAGTATGGAAGTGTCTACTTGATGATTATACTTTTGTCTCAGGTCAACACATCAACTTTCTCAAAAATAGGATTTTTTTCTTCAACATAGATCCTTCTATTCAAGATAAAATTTTGAGTATTTTGAATTTCCAGTTGGCCTCCCTCCCTGTAACTTATCTAGGACTCCCTGTGATGATTAAAGATATTAAGAATGATTTATGCAACACCATTCTTGAGAGAACGCAAAGAAAACTTGTTGGCTGGAAGGGAAAGCTCCTTAGTAGCACTGGTAAGCTTCAGTTACTCTCTTCTTCCCTCCAAGGTATCTTGGTTTACTTCCTTTCCATTTTTCAAAATATCTAGTATTATGGCTGACAAACTAGAGAAAATCCAACGCACCTTCCTCTAGTCGGGATGTGAGGAGAAAAAGAGACTCTCACTTGTCTTTTGAGATAAAGTCTGCTTTCCTAGGACTCTTGGTGGCCCGAGCTTATGGAAAATTATCAACCTCAATCGAGCCCTATTGTCTAAGGTCACTTGGTCTCTGGTTCTTGGCTCTTCTGATTGGTGCAAAATCATGAAGGCAAAATATCTGGATCGGGGTTATTTTTGTAAACTTTTCATGGAACATGGCCACCCACAAGGATCTAAAATTTGGAATAGTATTCTTAAAAGAAAGTGTATTCTAGAAAAGGGCTCAACCCGTAAACTTGGCAATGGTAAGGATATCAGGTTATCGAAGGATGCTTGGTTATTAGATACTAAACACTGGATTCCTCCATTTTCTCTCATCTTTGTAACATCCTCACTCTTCTGGTGGGATCTTTGGTGTCTAATTATTTTAGACAGGGTCAATGGATTGATATCTTGTCATACCTACATGACACGTCAAAACTTATCCCTCTCGCCATGATTCTTCAGGACCGGTTTTCAAAAACTCGCATTCCCATGTTGAACCAGCATGATAGAATTCTCTGGAGTCACACTCAAAATGGTGACTTTACTGTCAAATCGGCTTACCATCTACTGATTAAGGAGGTGGCTGACTCGACTCGCTGGAGAAAAGTGTGGAACTCCCAACTCATTCCTAAGGTGAATTTCTTTTGGTGGTGTGTGCTCCATGGAAAAATTCTTACTCTGGATAACCTGGCTATAATGGGGTTTTAGCCTGGCCAATAGATGTTGCCTTTGCAAGACAGAGGAGGAAAGCATCAATCATCTTCTCCTACACTATGATTACACCAAAGAGGTCTAACACCTGATAACGCTTAGACTCAACCTTGTCTGGGTCTTCAATCGTGATGTTCAACACTTGGCTAATGACTAGTAGCCCTTTTCCAGTACCCGTTGTTACGGCTCCTATGGCTTCACATACCACCCATCTTTTTCTGGTGTATCTAGAAGGAGCGTAATAACAAAATCTTCTGAGAAAAGAAGCTATCCCCTGATGTTGTCTTCTACAACAGTTTTAAGATGCTACAAGAGACCTTCTTGATTTCCCATTAGAAAAGCCTATACCATCCACCCTCGGATGACAATAGTCATTTAGCGAGGATCTAGAAAATTGATTGTGGTTTTCACAGGTATGACAATGCTAAACTCCTCATCATAAAAGCTACTAAATGGTCCCCCCCCCCAAACCTCAATAACATAAGCTTAATTTTAATGGGGTGGCCTATAGGGGGAAGCAGGGGGTGGTGGTATCATTCATGACCACTTGGGAAATGTTGTTGTTTCTTTCTCGAGCCCCCTTCATGATCAAACTGTTAACCAATGGAAGGTATGGCCCTCTTTTGGGGACTTAAATTTGCCTCCAGCATTGGTTGCAGATGGATTAATATCGAGGGTGACTCTAAAATCAATGTTGAAGTAGTTCAAGGCACCTCCAAGGTAGGGTGGAAAGTAGATCCTATCCTAACTGACATTTGGGGCCTCCTTGACTAGACTAGATGAATTTTCTATAAGACATACTTATGAGAAGGGAACTCTATTGCAAACTCTTTGGTTGTTGGTGATCTATTATTTGATGGACTTCAATGTTGGAGGGATGTTAGTCTACTCCCTAAGCCTACTCAGGACCTGCTTTGACAAAAATTGAGAGATAAAAATAGTAACCCCAATTATGTTTAAAATTTGGCTTTTTGAGTGGTGGGTCGTTATTGTTTTCTCCCTCCTTACTACCACTTGTGTTGGTTTTGAGTTCATGGGCCACATGGTGAATTGTGGGGATTTCCTACTATACAAATGGGTTAGTACTCAACATGATATCAGTAGGGGAAGTAGGGGGTGGTGGTATCATTCATGACCACTTGGGAAATATTTTTGTTTCTTTCTCGAGCCCCCTTCATGATCAAATTCTTAACCAATGGAAGGTATGGCCCTCTTTTGGGGACTTAAGTTTTCCTCCAGCATTGGTTGTAGATGAATTAATATCGAGGGTGACTCCAAAATCAATGTTGAAGTATTTCAAGGCACCTCCAAGGTAGGGTGGAAAGTAGATCCTATCCTAACTGACATTCGGGGCCTCCTTGATTAGACTGGATGAATTTTCTATAAGACATACTTATGAGAAGGGAACTATATTGCAGACTCTTTGGTTGTTGGTGATCTATTATTTGAGGGACTTTGATGTTGGAGGGATGTTAGTCTGCTCCCTAAGCCTACTCAGGACCTGCTTCAACAAAAATTGAGAGATAAAAATAGTAACCCCAATTATGTTTAAAATTTGGCTTTTTGAGTGGTGGGTCATTGTTGTTTTCTCCCTCCTTACTACCACTTGTGTTGTTTTTGAGTTCATGGGCCAAGTGGTGAATTATGGGGATTTCCTACTATACAAATGGGTTAGTACTCGACATCATATCAGCCCCGAGAATTTGAATTACTTCCTTTCTGGAAAGATGGCTTGCTGGCATATTGGTGCAGAGCACCTCCCATTTTGCTATCTTAGTGAGTATTTAGGTGTGTGATAGGTGTTTGGTGTGAGTTGGAATAAGATCCATTAGGTTGGATCCATGGTTATGTTTGTAAGAGCCAAATGAGCTCATGAGGGTTTAGTGGTCTATTTGGCCTAAATGGCCTATAAAGACTCAAAATGTTATTTTTGGGTAGAAATGGTCTAGAATATGGCTTAGGACCCTAGGTGTCCTAACTAGGGTCCTAGAAGTCAATCACACTCTTTGAGGTGACCCAAAGAGCCAAATAGCACTCAATGAGAAAAGTTACTAGCAACTTTGAAAAGTTGCTCAAGCAACTTTTGCAACTTCTTGTAAAAGTTGCCAAAAGGAGTTTATAAGGGTTGTAACCACTCATGCTTGGTATATGAGCATGGAATCGATGAATTCGAAAGATCAATGAATTTTTAGACTAATTTCCATAATTAAGAACTTCCTATACAGATGATATACTGTAGTTCTCATTAATTGTAGGGTTTTTCTTGTTTCTTGCAAGGCTTGTACGGATTGGTTAAGGTGATCAGGACCCATGGTAGTGTAGAGTGTTGTGTTACCTTCTTTTTTCATTTATTAGATTGTTTCTAAGTAAAAGTACTAAATTTTGAAAGAGATTCCAAGGCACTGGTCTGTAAAATCCATTTACAGAGTCTCAGTGTTTGAAATGGCTCTGACATGAGCATCCACCAGTGGAAATGGCTGAAACCATAGGGGATGGAAGGTTAGAGTCTATACATAGCCTTTATGTTTCCATTTTTGTTGTGGCGCTAAAATTTTTAGGCCAGGAAGGAAGCCCTATGGGTGACTGTTAGGAATAGGTGAGCCAGGATAGGGTAAAGAAGGCATTGGCTCGAGCACCCATGATCTAGGAGGAAGGACTTAGAGGCATGTGTGGAAGCCCTAATGAGTCTCCTTGAAGGTTAAAAAGGTTGGAGAAAGTGAACTGAAGTTTAAAGACCAATTTGGTGGTCATTTGTTTAGATTGGTCCAGAGGCCTAATTAAGAGGCTAAAAACTACGACATGTTGGTAACTAGGCTTATGGGTGCAACTAGAAGCCTAAAATTTGGATTTGAATAGTGTTGATAGATACCTTGAAGATTTTCAAGGACTTCTATGAGGTTTTTTGGGGAATTTGGGAGCATTAGACCAAAAATAGTGAAAATAGACCTACTAGGAAATGAGCCAATTAGGCCTCCTAGTGAATTTGATACCAAAAGACTTGGTAGAGTATCTAGAAGTGTGAGAAAGGGTTTCAAAGGACTTTTGAAGTGCCAAGGACATAATTAGGATTTTATGTGATGTGTATGAAGATCCTAAGCTAGGGTTTGGGATTCTAGAGGGGAGATCTAGTGAAAAAGCCTAGAGAATTGAATGGCTAATTGAGCCTAGAAGTATTGATTCTTCTACAAATCATCTATACCTTGGAGGAGAAGTTTATAAAGGGGATCTTGGAGATCCAAATTGAGGAAGAACGCCACAAGGAGTAACCATTGGATGGTTAGGAGAGGTTAGAAACGCTTAGGAAAAGGAAAGAACACTAGAGTCTTAAACCCTCTATATCAGAGTGGTATTAGAGCCAGAATTTCTTGAAGTTTGTCTATGTCTGAAAGGGAGGAGAGTCAAGAGGTTGTAAGCATGCCACCCAATGCAATGAGCAGGGGTGCCACAGTGGACCTGGTCCAAGAACTATTGGCAAAGGCTAGCCTATCAGAACCAAAAGGTAGGAAGACAATTACTAAATGGGGTAATGAAAGTGAGGATGAAGATGAAAGGTAGACAGCTGAGACATCTAGAAAAGGCAAAGAGGTGGAAGATAAAGACAAGGTGTTCTTGGATGTTTTCAAGTCCATCAACAAGGATAGTATGGAACACATTCCTTACTATAGTGGCAATTTGAATGGTGAAGAGTTGTTGGATTGGCTAGAGGCCATAGATAATCAATTTGATTACAAGGAAGTGGCAGAGGAGAAGAGAGTCAGCTATCCCAAAGCTAGGTTCAAGGGATCTGCATTGGTGTGGTGGAACATGATGCAGGATGATAAAATAACTAATGGGAAAAATAAGATAGTTTATGTTATCTATATTGAGCATTCAAGGTTGTCATTAGTATCAAAGGTTATCAAAGATATCAGTCGGTCACTTCCATTGAGCAAATCGGTAACTAGAAGTAAGACAAACTAGTTGGTAAAGCTTGCACACCAAGCACTACATAGTTTACTGAGCAACAACATCATCAACACCGACAAATAGTATACACCGAGTAGTTTATATAGTGTTTACCGAGGATCACAAAAAATAGCATAGTAATCTGAAATGGCACATTCTTCTATGCAAACAGTTACAACATATCAAAAAATGTTTTACCAAGATTGAGGAATATTTATTGTTATGACATTCATTAAATTGAATGTATATCTTATGTAATAGTTTGATCTAGGTCATTTTTGTACATCGTATATCTTAGGGTTATGACTATGTTGTGTAACCTAAGTTTGTTAAAGCGGCAAATGAAGATCGCTATATAAATGTATGTTTACATCATTCATGATGTGAACTGATGTAAGAACAGATATATGAATCAAGGAGAAACTTGAAGCATTTGCCTAACTTCAAGTCTATCAGTTAACATATCAGATTGCAGAGGATATCAGATTAAGCAGAATCAGAAAAGGCTATCGAGTAGTTCAGAGCAGAGATTCATCTCAGTAAAAGGTGAAATACATTCAGAACTTATAGATCTATATCAAACAATTGAGTTGTCAATTAGTAGATAATTGCCTATTGCTTTATAACAATTGTAATAGATTTTTTGGATGAAATGGCACATTCTTCTATGCAAATGGTTACAACATATCAAAAAATGTTTTACCAAGATTGAGGAATATTTATTGTTATGATATTCATTAAATGCAATGTATATCTTATGTAATAGTTTGATCTAGGTCATTTTTGTACACCATATATCTTAGGGTTATGACTATGTTGTGTAACCTAATTTTGTTAAAGCGGCAAAAGAAGATCGCTATATAAATGTATGTTTACATCATTCGTGATGTGAACTGATGTAAGAACAGATATATGAATCAAGGAGAAACTTGAAGCATTTTCCTAACTTCAAATCTATTAGTTAACATAGTAGATTACAGAGGATATTAGATTAAGCAGAATCAAAAAAGGCTACCGAGTAGTTCAGAGCAGAGATTCATCACAGTAAAAGGTGAAATACATTCAGAACTTATAGATCTATATCAGACAATTGAGTTGTCAATTAGTAGATAATTGCCTATTGCTTTATAACAATTGTAATAGAGTTTTTGGATAAATCTCTTAGCAGAGTAGACTTAATAGTCTTATGTAAATCTCTTAACCGAGTGAACACTTCATTAGTGTTGTTAAAATCCTATAACTAGGTAGATCTAGCTAATCTAACATGTTACTCCTAACAAGGTAAGATCACCAGAAGTGATCAAAACTTGTAGCCCTAATAAGAAAACCTTTTCTATCTATAGTAGTGAAGAATTTGTGGGTGTCATCCCCACCGCAAGTTTTACCTTCTAAAAAGGGTTTTTTCATTACCCAAATACTTGTGTTATGTGATTGCTATTTTGATTTCATGTTGTTTACTTTCATAAGTTAAATGGATGATTGATACATGCAATTAGATACACGTTATTTTGTAAGGTTATCATTGTTTACAGTCATAGATCTGAAAGGTTTACAAGTAAAGTTTTTGAAGGCACTAATTCACCCCTCCCCTCTCAGTACCTATCTCTCCTAATTTGAACAATTGGTATCAAAGCACAGTTCTCTTGTTGAACAGTTTAACCACTGAAGGGTAAACATCTAAGTCATGGAGAGATATAAGCTTGATAAGTCTATTGAGAATTAGAAGATACAGATGCAAATGTTTGTTGAACAGTATAAGCAAGCTAGAGAAGGACTGAAGAAACTACTGGTTGAAAGAAAGAACCTATCTATTCTACAAAATGAGATCGGTTACCATGAAGAATCTTTTGATGAAATGTTTTAGTATATTGGACTAGTTCTAGAAGCATCCCTGATGGATTTGAAAGTATAATCATTGATTTGTCTGAAAAGAATTAGAACTTACTTGATCAAGTGAAAGCACTACAAATCGGTCAAGAATGTTAGATGGTGAGAATGGTAGAAACAATGAACAATGTTAGACAAGCTGAGAAAGAAAGGAATTTGGCTATTGATGACCGAAGACATATGATTGAACAACTTCAAGCTAAATAAAATAAAATACAGAGACTCACTGATCGTCACTTCCAAGTATCTAATCAAATGATGACTCTGAATCAAGATGTAAACCGAGTGAATGGAGAATTGTCAAGAAGACTAGAAGATGTTGCAAGACTTAGAGAGGAGAATGAGAAGCTGAGAAATGAAGTGAAAAATTAACAACAACACAATGAAATGATGAAATTGGCTGAGGATAGTTCTAAGAAGATTCATGACTTTCTAACTAATCAAAGAAGGTTTGGGAGTAAAGCTAGTTTAGGCTATATAGGTGAAGGAGAATCATCACAACAAGTTGAACAAGTCAACAACAATCAAAATCAAAGACCTAAAGTGTTGACATGTTATCACTGTAGAAAATTGGGACATACATCTAATGTGTGTAGAAGCAAAGCACAAGGTAAACCTCCTGTCACTCCTAAGTTTAATGGATATTGTTATTGATGGAGTTGATGAAAAACAACCCACAGCTCCTAAGATCACTTGCATGCAAACACCTGTCACACAAAGAGAGAGAATCAAACAGGTATGGAGGCCTAAATGCATTGATCCACAAGAGAGGAGAAATCCTTAATGTGCAAAAACAAAAGTTACAATCAATAATGAAATGTCAAAAAAAGTTACAAAGTGTTATGAGATCAATCCTTATAAAAGGGGATCAGAAACCCTAAAAAGGTAAAACCCTAGGTTGCATAATAATAATTAATAAAGATAATTAATTATTATATGCCTAAAGTTTAGCTTAAGTAGAAAGAGGTAATAAGTGACTGAATAATTAAATCAGTATGATTCAATTAATTAGTAAACACTTTATTACTCTAACACCCCCCCTTAAGATAAACTTTGGGAGAAGCTAAAAACCTAGAAAGAACCACTGAAAGCAAATGGGTCCTAGCAACAAAAGCTTGATCAGGTATCCAAGTACAAAATAAAGTCTCTACAAAGTGGAGAAATAGAGAAAACCACATGGGAAAAATTCTACTCCAAAAAGAGACAAAGACTAGTCTAAAGGACTGAAGAAGCCTCCAAAACTAGGAATGTTTCAGAAAATAGGAACAAAGATGAACATGTACAACATCACTAAAGCATGAAACTGCAAACTCTGTCAAGAAGAAACTGATGATCTGAAGATCCTCCACAGAAATATGACTAGGTAGAGAAGACTATAATTTGCATGAGTGCCCTCAAATAACACTACTCGAATTAGGAGGCAAACAAAAGCAAACACCTGAACTCGAAGATACAGATGGCATAAACACCAAAAGCCTAAAGAGCTTATCAATCAAAGTTGGAAGAGTGCATCCAAAAATAGGAAAGAAAAGAGTGTCCATATGGTAAATGATCCATCTCACCGGAATGCATATGTACCCAGCCACTGCAACCGCCTAGTACATAGGATCAAATACTAAATACATGGCTCACACAATCAAACCAAGCAAGCAATAGAAACAACAGTAGAAACCCCCCCATACTACTGACAAGGGAGTAATGACAGGTACACTGAAAAGATCATCCCATATGAACTGCGTGATGAAGATGAATCTGAAACATCGAATGTGCAGAGAGAGTACAAACACAAATAAAGATACCTGAGGCTAATGTCATTGGAGGAACACTCACATGACAAAAGAAGATGGAAAACAAAGGCAAACATCAAACACCCCTGGCACTTTATAATGGAGTGCGAGTACAAATAGCACGAAAATGTGCAAGATCTCATCAAAGCAATAAAATGACACTTTATCTCAGTGCGTGTGCATAAAAGAATGCCACAAAAGTGAAGTATACACTACTCAAAGAAGATCAAAGGCTAGTGAAACAAAAGAACAACCCAAGATGAGCCATCCCTCAAAGGGAAGAGATCTCAAGACCTGAAACAACAAAGATATCCACCAGACTACAAAAAAGAAACAATCTAAATAAAATGAACCTAGAGTAGAATCTTGAAAAATGACTCATATCACTCAAAAGCTCTTTGAACAAGCTTTCCAATGATATATCATTTTCTAAAAATGGAGTCCGAATGTGCAAGATAGAGCTCCCGAAGTGCAAAATTGAAGATCTAGCTTTGACAGAGAAAAACACCATTAAAAACATAAAACCAGAAAAAATAACCTCTAAATCTGGAAAGAGCTTGGAATTAGCTTTTTGACAATATCTCATTTGCCAAATTTTGACACCGTATGCTCAAGATATGAGCAAAAAATCAATAGTTGCACTAGAGGGCCCAAAGAAGGTGTCTGCAAGGATCTGAGGATGGGTAACATTAGCAAAAGGATAAAAAATCACATGAAACCATCAGCTCTAATAAAATCTTAGAAAGAGCTTTCCAACAATATCTTGTTCACTAAAAACGGAGCCCGGATACAAGAGAAACGGATCCCGAAAAGAAAGAGGTCTGAAATGCCACGATCACAGAGAACATCTAACTTTGACAGCAAAAAAGAGCATCAAAATGGAAAAATCACAAAACCATACCAGAGAATTTGAATCAGGCTTAGAACCAGCTTTTTGATGATATATTGCACGCTCAATTATGATCCCAGATGCCCGAGATAAGCGCAAAAAAGCCCAGGTACCCTTAAAAAGCTCAAAAAAGGGCAAAAGTCTGCTGACATAGGCAAGCTACCTGCTTAAAAAAGATGGCCAAATGGTCGTTGTAGGTCTAAACCCCCAGGGGCTAAAAAAGTTTCACCCTGGTCAAGGGGGTGACCAGGGGGCTAGCAAGTGGACCGGCGGAGCTGGATGGCGCAGGCGGCGCGAGTGGCGAGATTGCAGAGCGCGGCGCAGGCGGTGGCCGCCTGCGGTGGGTGGTGGAGCAGACTCCGGTGGGCTAGGTGGCACACGAGTGGCCGTGGGGCGGTGCTTGGGTGGCCTCCTGACCAATAAAAAAAAAAAAAATTTTTAAAATCACTTGCATCAGCCTGCGTGGGAATGCATGTCAAGGCCATACAACCCTAGTAGGCAAAAAAATTTTGCCTTAGATGGCAACTTGTCCAAAATTAACAAGCTTTATATGGATTTTGACTATCTCAGGCCTTCTAGATGTAACCATGAGGTCCGTTTGGGCCAAAAGTGCTACAAAAAATATTAATTGCCTTGGGATCCGTGTCAGGGCTGACTGCAAAAAAAATTTCTCACAGATTCCAACTGTGTCCAAATTGGACAAATTGTATATGGATCTTAGGGTTCTTGGATGCTTTGAATGCAACCATAAGGTCCGTTTGAAGCCAAGATTACCAAAAAAATAGGTCCCCCCAGATCTGACAGGAAACCCTCTGAAAATGCAGATTTGACAAACATGCTCGAATTTCTCAGAAAGAAGACAGGGGCAAGTAGATCTGAAACTCTCATACCATGATGGAGTTGATGAAAAACAACCCACAGCTCCCAAGAACACCTGCATGCAAACACCTGTCATAGAAAGAGAGAGAAGAAATCAGCTATGGAGGCCTAAACGCATTGATCCACGAGAGAGGAGAAATCCTTGATGTGCAAAAATAAAAGTTGCAATCAATAATGAAATGTCAGAAAAGGTTACAAAGTGCTATGAGATCAATCTTTATAAAAGGAGATCAAAAACCCTAAAAAGGTAAAACCCTAGGTTGCATAATAATAATTAATAAAGATAATTAATTATTATATGCCTAAAGTTTAGCTTAAGTAGAAAGATGTAATAAGTGACTGAATAATTAAATCAATATGATTCAATTAATCAGTAAACACTTTATTACTCTAAAAATTATTACTGTGGTAAGTTTGGACACCAAGCTTATGAGTGTAGAGCTAAATAGAATGATATTGCTAACAATACTACTGTGGAGAAAATATGCTATACTCATAATAAACATGGACACACTGCATGAGAGTGTAACGCTAAGATGAAGCAAGTATGGACTCCTAAGCAGAAAACACAGCGAAATCCTTATTAACCAAAGAGACAAGGTAATTCTTATGCTTGGGATTATAACACTTGGGCTAACTGTACTTCTTGTGGTAGATATGGACACATTGCAGCAAATTGTTATAGAAAGAGTCGGATTGGACAATCAAGGAGCTGGACAAGCACTGGAATGGCATGTATGCACTATCATAAAGTCGGTCATTTAAGCAAGGACTGCAGAGACTGAGCACTAGATGAAAATCATGTATTTGAGAGTGGACACACTATTGCAGATATCATGAAGATAAGGAACACAATGTGAAGAAAGGCATCTAATGAGAATGTTGAGTCAAGTAATGATGTCGGTGAAACCTCATCCACTAGATTGGGTGACATCGGTAACTCCACTTAAGGTGACAAAGGTATGTATGGGACTGATATTTATAGTGAGCACATCTTACATATAGTTCCTTATACATGATGTACAAATGCCAAATCAGCATGAATAAAGATGCATTATGGTTTATATGTTATGAGCTAACAATGTTATATAGTCGGTAAAAGAAAGACCGAGAGTTGGTTACCCATCGGTAATCACTACACAAGGTTAACCGGACAATAGTGCAAACCGATAGAGAAATCCTATGTTAACTGAGCGACAAGTAAGTTATAATCATCACTGAGCTGAGAATTGTTACATACTGAAAGTTAGGTCAAACATTTAATGCATGAGAGTTTGAGTGGGAATATGGAAAAGTCTATAAATACATGAGAAACAGAGTTCATTTTTACATTGTGATTTTGAAGAGCGAAGATTTCACAGAGAAGAGTTCAAGCTAAAAGATTTTTAGAAGGATACAAGGCTACTCTAGATCGAACCAACATCACTCTTCGATGACTCCAAGTTCATTTGCTACCGAACACTTTATTTACCTGCTGCTAGCCGAAACCCTAACTTAATTTATGGCATCTACATCTTCCGCTAGCAAATCAAAAAGTGTCGAGGAAGAAGTTAATCTAATTGTAAGGGAAAATTTTGACAAACCTAAGTTCAAGCCACATCCCAAGGTCGCATCACAAATAGATTCAATGTGCTCTTTCTCAAGCATACCAAATAGGGTTTTCTTGAAAGAAGACGTAAGAGCATATATTCATTACAAAATTGGAGAAGTAGGAGACTTTGAAGCTATTGCAACACATCAACTAATCTATGGCACATATGGACAATTAAAACAAGAATACAAGAAGATTGAGGAATCAGGGTTATCGTGTGTCACATACTATCTGCATTCATTTAAGACAGATTGGATCAGAATCATATTGAGTAGGTACCACGATGGAAAATTCTGGCTAGATAAACCAATAGAGATCACTAAGAAAATGATCAGTAGGGTTACTGGCTTCCCTACAACTGACAAGGCAAAATCCTTTCGTAGTTCATCATGACCTGATGTTGAGAAGAACACTAGAGCTTAATGGGACAGTTGGGCACTAAAAATTTCATCAATCAAAGACCCAGTAGTTAAGTTTGTAGCACATGTAATCGGGTACAAAATATTTCAATCAAGCATACTCAATAGCGTACCCTGCAGCATAGTAGACATGGCATACAAAATTGTGGAGAAAGGTCACCAGGTTGATCTTGCCGAGGTATTGTTACATCAACTACAAGAAAACATGAAGACTATAAGGTCAAAGAAGTCAAACACATGTAAGTTTGGATCACTACTTGTTTGTATATTTTTTCTATATATAGAAGTATGTACCTGGTGTCGGTAAAGTAAATTGGACAATGGATAAACCAATATCTACATAGATTACTGAGATGATGAGTAAGTTAGGAGATAAACTGGATATAGAATTTGATGCATACTTCAAAGAATTTCAGACTAAAATGCATCAAAGAAGTAGAATTCCAAGGGAATTAGTTGAAAATTTTGAGATAGATATTTGTTTTGTAGTCGACACAGATCATTCCATGATAAGAGTAGTTGAGCCTAGATCAAAATGGTTGGCACCTATGGGTTATGAAATGAACCATGATTTCGCACTAAAATATATTAATGCACTCCTTGCATTACCAAAAGACCCCACTACCACTAGGTTTGGAACATATAAAGAGGCCAAATCTAGAATCAATACAGGCATAGAGATCGGTAAAATGTCTAGGAAGGCAAAGAAGATGAAGGAAGATCTTACTGCTAGATTAGGAGATGTCTCTGACTCATCTGAGGAGACACCGGTTTAACAAGCAACTGAAGGTCAGTTAATGTTATTTGACAAGCCATATGATAGTGAGGAAACCAAGTCTGAAGAAGAAAAAGATCCCACACTGGTTCCTCCTCCCAATGTTCCTAAGAAGCAATTATCAGTACAAGAAGGTATAAGGACAAGATCATCAACTGCAGCTTCACCACCACAAAAGAAGGAAGCAAAAAAGGTAATAAAATGAAAGGTAGCTACACCAACTAAGACTTATGCAAAGAAAGGATCCAAGGTTGCAACTGAGGCACCGAAGAAAAGGAGAAGACTGATAAGAGGTAAAGAAGACCTTAAGGACACTGAAAATGAAGATGACATCAATCAATTCAAGGTGGTCAGCAACAAGGTAAGGTCAATAAATGAAGTCATTGAAGATATAATTGAGAACGGAGACCTTGCTGATCCGAAAATAGGCAAATTTGACAAGATGTCAACTAAGGATCAAACCAAGATAGAAGAGGCAGTCATCCAAATGATGATAAAATTTAAGAGAGTTCCATTCGAATTTACATGTTCATTACTAAAGGAGTTGGATGACAGGAAAAACCAAAAGTGGGCTTATGCACTTGAAATCGAGAAAAGAAAGAGAGAAAGATCTCTAGTTTAGGCAGCCCAACATCTCAGTCTACCAGAAATTGATGAACACATGGCTAACTATCAAGCAAGATTTATGGTAAAGCACCGGGCCATGACAATACTAGATGAGAACTTGGTAGACATAGATGAGACTGGCGATTCTCTATGGAGATCTATTTTTGAGGCCAGAGAAAAAGTTGAGCAAAAGGCATTCTTAAACCTATCTGGGTGGCTGCAAGAAGTTGGGTGCCAATTTTTTGCAAAAAGTGGGTCTTTTTCCTATTTTTCAAAATTTATCTGAATTGATCTCAAAATTTGAGGCACTTAGAGATTGAATCTCGGAAAAATTCACTAAGACAAATTGTAGTACTTGGAGTCTACTTTTCAAATATATAATTTATTTTAATACCCACATGGTATAAATTATATTTTGATAGGCATATTTGAAAACCACTTTTTCAAAATGCCTGTTTCAGGACCATACCACATCCGTGTACGGCCACCATATTTTGACACAAATAAATGAATTTTTTTAAATCCTTTTTAGGGAAGATAACTAAGACATAGAATATTGATGAGAATATTTTTTCTTATTTTTTTGTTTTGTAAATTATTTTTTATTAATTTTTAATTAACAATAAAGCTTATTTTTCAAACCTCTCATGTACGGCCACCATAATTTAATATAATTTTTCTTTTTTTCAAAAAAAATTTTCTTTAAATTCAAAAAAATTGAATCTAGATTGATGACATATAATTTATTTTTAAAAATACTTAAAAATTCAAAAGTTATTAAAGTTTTAGTGAGTCTCACTATTTTACGTTTATGTACCACTATCAACTAATAAATAATGTAAAAATAGTAAAAATAACCATATTATTATGAAATTTATATTTTTAGAATCGTGATAGTGAGATCTTTAATGAGTTTTTATTTTGTCAAAAAAATCGATCCAGAAGGGCTTCAAAAAATTACGGTAAGCCTTAAAATTTTTATTCCAATGCCTTAGCCAAAATTTTGGAGGCTAAGACATAGGCTTGGTCTCACCAAACCTATCCCAAACCAAAAACTGAGGCAGAGTGAAAACTCCCGTGTGCATATTTTAAGAAACGGGCACCCGTTATCTAAATTCAAAAAATGAGCACCCGTTTCATAAATTTAAAAATATGTATTTAAAAAAATATTTTAAATTAAAAAAAATTTAAATTTTTTTTAGAAACGGGTATCCATTTTTTAAAAAAATGGGTGCTCATTTTTTGAAAAATGGGTACCCGCTTTTGAATTTTGGATCGGATGTCCGAGCCTAAAATGGGCACCCGTTTTTAAAAAATGGGTGCTCGTTTCAAGCAGCGCAAATTTTCAAGCCATGGACTTCCGCGGAATTGGCACCCAACTTTTTGCTTCTACCCATCTAAGAAGAGACAAGATTCCAAAGGTAAAGGTATTTATATTGATTATGGCACAGCAAAGAAGTCAAAGGACAGCAATATATCAGTTACCAAGGTAATTGATATCACCAAGAAAAAGGAAGAACTAAATGTTTCACAGGATGCACTGGATCTACTAGAGATCCAACTAAAGAAGAAAACCGATGATGATGTACTCATTGAGGACATCACAAATGGTGATCCTAATGAAAAGGAAGATGAGGATGTAGATATTGCACCCCTAAACAATCAAGATGAAGAACAAGCCACTGAATGTGCATTTACATCATTACCAGGTGAACTTCCTGTACTTTCAGAAGCAGTAGAAATTCTTTCACAAGAACAACCTGACAGCTCAGACCCTGAGCAACACAAAGACATCATAGGGGTACAAGAAACTGAGAAACCTGTAGAGATAGACGAGCCTAACAAAATAGAGGCACCTTCCACAAAGACAAAGGCAACTGAGGTGATCACATCTGATACCACTGTGCTCAGATGATCAGATGATCAAATTAGATGATTATGATCAACATCACCAATCATAAACAACAATCATCAAGATTGCTCATGATGATTTATGGTCTATCTAATGTTTATCTAATGTTTATCAAGTGGTATCAGAGTAGGAGTTCTTGAGTGTGTAAACAGATCACCGACTGTGAGGTAGTTTGCACCAGGACCGTGGTTAGGGTTTCAGCGCACATCGCGAAAATGCCTCCACGAAGAGAACGTGGCGGAAGAGCTGGTGCTGTGACACCTGAGGTTAGAGAGCTACAGAGACAAGTGCGAGCATTGCAAGAAGAAATATATGATACAACATCAATCTTCCATTCATCTCCTTCAAGGGATAAGGCAGTCTTCCATATCTTACATAGTCCAAACTTCATCATTTTCAGCTTGTTATATGTCCCAACTGGAAATTGCTCCTTCCGCAAATGAACCATGACTTCATCCCCAACCTGAAATTCCTTATGCCTCCTTTTCTCATCTTCCTTAGCCTTATACTGTGCATTCATCTTGGTAATATGCTTCCTCACCTCCTCATGGATGTTCTTCAAGTGTTCTGCAAAATCCTCAGCTTCAGCACTAATTATTTCTCCTTTATCTATCTTTCTCAATTCAGATGCATTTCTTGGACTACTTCCATATACAATCTGGAATGGTGATTTACCAGTGCTCCTATTGACAGAATTATTGTATGCAAATTCTGCCTATGGTAAAATCAAATCTCATCCTGTTGGCTTATCTCCAACCAAACATCTCAGTAGATTTCCCAAACTTCTATTCACCACCTCTGTCTGTCCATCAGTCTGTGGATGATGTGATGAACTGAACTTCAAATCTGTCTTCAACTTCGTCCACAATGTCTACTAGAAATATCCAACAAACTTAGTATCTCGATCTGAAACTATGGTCTTTGGCAAACCATGTAGTCTCACCACTTCTCTGAAAAACAATTCTGCTACATGAACAGCATCATTAGTCTTCTTGCAGGGAATGAAATGTGTCATCTTCAAAAACCTGTCAACTACTACAAAAATTGAATCATGTCCCTGCTGTGTCCTCGATAAACCAAGAACAAAGTCCATACTGATATCCTCCCAAGGCTTCTCTGGTACAGGTAATGGCTGATACAACCCTGTATTTTGCTTCACTCCTTTCACCATCTGACATACTTTGCAACTCTGTACAAACTTCTTCACATCTTGCTGCAACTGTGGCCAATAATAATTCTCACTAACCAAACCAAGGGTTTTATCACGACCAAAATGTCCAGCCAATCCTCTGCTATGCTTCTCCTTGACGAGATTCTCCCTCATAGAACTTCGTAGAATGCACAACTGACTCCCTCTGAATAGTATATCATCCTAGATGATGAAATCCAACCATTTTGTCCTGTCTAGAGTAACAAGTTCTGTACAAGCTTTCCAAGCTTCACCAAAATCAGGATCCTCTGAATACAAATTCTTGAGTTCCTTGAACCCAACCACTTCAATCTGCATCTTTGTCAGCAATAGTTATCTTCTGCTAAGAGCATCTGCAACCCTATTAGACTTTCCACTCCTATGTTTCAAAACAAATGTATAACTCTGCAAAAACTCAACCCATTTCAAATGCCTCTGATTCAACTTTCCTTGACTATTCAAATATTGCAATACTTGATGATCAGTATACAAAATAAACTCCTTAGGAAGCAGATAATGTCTCCACTTCTTTAATGTCTGAACTATAGCATAAAATTCTTGATCATAGACAGAATATTTTCTCTTGACATCATTTAACTTCTCACTGAAATAAGCAACAGGTTTACCTTCTTGGCTCATAACAGCTCCTATTGCAGTACCACTAGCATCACAATCTACTTGAAACACCTTATTAAAATCTGGAAGTGCTAAAACAAGTTGTTCTATAACTTTTTGTTTCAACAGTTGAAAACTCTTTTCTGCCCCATTACTCCACTTAAACTCTTTTCTATCCCCTCTCATTGTTTCAGTCAAGGGTCCACAAATACTGTTAAAATTTTTGATAAACTTTCTGTAAAAGCTAGCCAAACCATGAAAAGATCTTAACTCCGTAGCACTCCTTGGAGTAAGCCATTCAAGGATAATCTGTACCTTCTCTAGGTCCATTTTTAGACTTTCTGCTGAAACTACAAATCTCAAATACACTAACTCTTTCTTCATAAAACTGCACTTCTTCAAATTAATCAACAATTTCTCATCTCTCAACTTCTCAAACACCATACGAATATGCATCATATGTTCCTCCAATGTCTTGCTAAAAGTCAAAATATCATCTAGGTAAACAATGACAAACTTACCCAAAAATTCTTTCAGAACCTCGTTCATGAGCCGCATGAAAGTGCTCGGTGCATTGGTTAGCCCAAAAGGTATGACTAACCACTCATACAGTCTTTCCTTTGTCTTGAAGGCAGTCTTCCATTCATCTCCTTCTCTGATCTGAATCTAGTGATATCCACTCTTCAGATATATCTTTGAGAAATACACAGCCCCACTCAAACAATCCATAATATCATCCATTTGTGGCAATGGAAACCTATACTTGATTGTGATCTTGTTTATTGCTCTGGAATCTATACACATCCTCCACTCTCCATTCTTCTTTGGTGCTAATACCGCTGGTATAGCATAGGGACTCAGACTCTCTTGAATCAACCCCTTTTGCAATAACTCATGTACTTTTCTGTTCAACTCTTCACTTTTTGCTAGTGTCATTCTATGTGCTGTCTTCTTTGACAAACTGGCTCCTGGAATCAAATCTATCTGATCACTGATCTTCCTTACTGGTGATAATCCATCAGGTACATTATCAAATACAATATCCTGAAACTCATTCAACAAATCTGCAACCTCTACAGGTACATCCTCTACTTCTTCTTTACCAACTTTTGGAATTAAAGTAAAACACACATGCTCACGCCTCATACCATCTAAGAATTTTCTTCCATCAACAAATGTTATTCTTGCATTACCAAATACCTTTTCTTCGGTCTCCTTCAATGGCTTTAGCTTATGTCGCACTCCATCCTTTGTCAGGGAATAGGTATTCGCACGACCATAGTGTACAGCACATCTGTCAAACTACCATGGTCTACCCAACAACATATGACATGCATCCATAGAGATGATATCACATAGTACCTCATCTTGGTACCCGCTGATCTTGAACTTTACTAGGCACTGTTCACTGACCATGACCTTGTGGTCATCCTGCACTCAGGCAATCCGATATGGATGTGGGTGTTTCTGTCTCTTGAGCTTCAACTTTGTCACCATCTTTTCTGACACCAAATTGTCAGTGCTTCCACTATCGATAATCACATCACAGCATTTACCCTCACACTTGTATCTAATGCGAAACAAGCTCCTCCTTTGTTCAGGTTCATTCTCACCACTCAGCAAGACTCTTCTATTTAATTAGCGTTTCTCCTCTTTCAGCATCTTCAGAATTAGATGATCTATCATCTTCATCTACATGTGCAACTCTGGTCTGGCCTTCATTTCTCCTGTCTGTTCTATCTTGGCACTGAGGACATTCAAATGCCCTATGACCTTCTTCTCCACAGTGAAAACATGTTCCACGGAAGCCTCCTCTTCCAGATCCTTGTCCTCTTCCTCTTCCTCTCTGATCTCTATTACTCTGATCCTGGAAATGATTGAAATTATTTTCTCTCTGATTCTGACTGCTACTGGCCTCATCCTTCTTTTTCGGATCTTCATTTCGGCTACCATATGATCGTCCCCTAGATCTTCCACCACGACCTCTTCCATTTTGTCTGCTTTCAAACTTCTTGTTCAGCTTTTCCTCTACTTTTAGGGCAAACTGGTATGCCTCCTCAATACTGTTCATTCGAACTAGATTCAACTCCTCCTGAATGCTTGGCCTTAACCCATTAAGGTATCGGGCAACTTTCTCCTTATCAGCTTCTGCATGGCCTGTTCTGATGAGGAGTCGATAGAACTCCTCTGTATACTCCTGAATAGATCTTCCTGCTTGCTTCAAACTTTGCATTTTCTTTAGTAGGTCAAGCTCATAATCAACAGGAATGAACTGTCGCTTCAATTTATCCACCATCCGATCTCATCTTATGATTTTATCTTTCCCTCTTCTATTTTGCTCCAATTGAATTTCTTGCCACCAGATCTTCGCATGACCTTTCAATCTGGCCTTCGCAAATTTGACCCTATCAGGATCCCCAACATCTTCATACTCAAAATATTCCTCATATTCATTGATCCAGTTGATCAATTCCTTTGGGTTAAGATTTCCAGAAAATGTAGGAACCTCAATCTTAGGTCTTTTCCCAATCTTGGAAATCACTCGAAAAAGTCTTTCTTCCTCCTGGTTCACAATTTCAGCTTCTCCTTCTTGATATTCTTCTTCGGCTTCATCCTCACTTTCGTCTCTAACATTAAGATTCATTCCTCTGCGAATCTCTTCTTGCAATGCTCGCACTTGTCTCTGCAGCTCTCTAACCTCAGGTGTTACAGCACCAGCTCTTCCGCCACATTCTCTTCGTGGAGGTATTTTCATGATGCGCGCTGAAACCCTAACCACGGTCCTAGTGCAAACTGCCTCATAGTCGGTGATCTATTTACACACTCAAGAACTCTTGCTCTAATACCACTTGATGAAAGGTGCTCCCCTTAATACTACAAACACATAACAGAAATAGAGAAACAACAACAATAATATGCAAGAACAGAAAATTGGCTTCTTACTATCTCCACAAATGTGAAATTACAAACTTTCAGAATTACAATATGCAAAGCCACATGGGCATTCCCTTACAATATTCTGTAGGACAAAGCCTCGAATCAATACCCAGATCTACTACCCAGAACTGCCTTAGACAACACTACGGGCCTTCTTTATATAGGCAATTTCCACCGCCCGAGAAGGTTCTAGAAATTTAGCCCTTAGGGCTGACCAAACTTAGAATTATTTTATTTTACAATTTATTACATCAAAGTCGGCTCAAAATGAGTTTTGAAACCCAAACAAAAATTTTGAAGAAAAATTATTTTCTGCCATTTCAGGTGACCCAACTTTTGAAGACCATAAGTCATCACCCGTTGACCCAATTGGCTATTATAACCCCATTCTGGAAATGCCACGAAGCACTCTACAGGCTTGAATAATGCAAAGCGCCCGTCACTCAAATTTTCAACCTCATCCGGGACCTCTAAAACCTTCAAAACTGAGTTTGAAGTTTCTGTACCCTACTGCCAATACCGAAAATTTTCAATATCTTCAAAACTAAACCTGATCTAGCCATAAAACTTTGATGGCAGGCTAATATGACTAAGATGAACCTCCATATGTAAAATTAGAACATTTTGAGATCGTAAGACCAACTTACTAAAAATAGCAAGTTTCCATAAATAGCAACTCTGCACAAGATAGCCTTTATTGAATACAAAAATAGAAATATTTTTTGGTGATGCAAGATTGCTCTTACACCCAGGATGCTCCTGCATCAACATCACTACCAGGTGAACTTCCTGTACTTGCAGAAGTAGTAGAAATTATTTCACAAGAACAACCCGACGGCTTAGACCTCGAGCAACACAAAGACATCATAGGGGTACAAGAAACTAAGAAACCTGTAGAGATAGATGAGCCTAACAAAATAGAGGCACCTTCCACAAAGACAAAGGCAACTAAAGTGATCACATCTGATACCACACCTAAGGCTCCCACTCCATCAATCAAGATGACGACTACCAAGGAGCAGAAAAAGGAAGAGAGTGTGTCAACCGAGAAGGATACTCTGATGACTGGAGACAAGTCTCTTGTCATTATTGAGAAGAAATCACCATTAGTATCGAAGAAAAAGAAAAAAAAGAAAGGAAAAGGGTCGGTCACCCTAGATGAAGTGATAATTATTCCTAAGTGTGACCTAAGGACCCTGAGCCTCAAAGAACTAAGCAAATATGGGGAATTATGTTCAAGGAAGGTAGCTCAAGAGAAGCTAAAGCAAGAAACTAAGAGAAAAGAAATTCTAGCAGATGTGAGGGATATCCTACAATAGGTAGTACCTGAGGTGAATATTGATGAAGATACTCCCATCATAGATCAAATTGCTATATTAACAAAGAAGATCAATGCCCCAGATACCAATGTAGATAAATGGATTGAAGAAAGGGCAGAATCAAGGATACAAAATAAACTGGCAGAGAAAATCAGCCAAGAAGTGGCAATAAACAAGGTCAAATTATCTGAGGTAATAACTGAGATAAAATTGATCACCCAATTAATTTATCATTTCTTACTAAAGCTTTGTACTGTAGACACCTTCATTGTTGAATTCAGTGAAAAGATAAACGGACTGGAAGCATAAATCAAGGTCAGTACAACTACAACTATAACCGAGCCAAATGCTTTCACAAAGCACATTCACCGAGTTCAAGAACTTAGGTGGTTTATAGCAGACTTAAAGAAACAAGAAGAGCACGTAACTAATCAGGTCACTGAGTTACAGACAAAACTCCTGCCATACCTAAAAAAATTTGAGGCACACATCATCAAAGTAGAACAACTTGTTGCCACACCTAATATTTTGATGTTGGAGAACATCTTTGACATGCATGCACAAGTCAGTCTTGAGCATATTTCTCTCACCAACTTGAAAGAGGAATGGGTAAACCTCTTGGAGTCACTTAAGAAAACCCAACAGAACATTTTTGACAAGATTTGAGTATATAATTAAATTTTTTTTTGTATTTGGCATTACTATCAAAAAGGGGGAAAGCAATGTATATGTCAATATGCCAAATATGTACATAGATGCTACATATACTACATATTACCAGAAGCATGCACTGAGGGGGAGTACTTTAAAAAATTTGATAAGCACATATGTATATGGCGGAGATATAAGTTATATATAGAAAATTTTGTCTATATACATTCAAGTTTTGATACTAATGCCAAAGGAGGAGATTGTTATCTCTATTGAGCATTCAAGGTTGTCATTAGTATCAAAGGTTATCAAAGATATCGATGGTCACTTACATTGAGAAAATCGGTAACTAGAAGCAAGACAGACTAGTCGGTAAAGCTTACACACCGACCACTACACAGTTTACAGAGCAATAGCATCACTGACACCGACAGATAGTATACACCGAGCAGTTTATATAGTGTTTACCAAGGATCACAAAAAATGGCATAGTAATCTAAAATGGCACATTCTTCTATGTAAACGGTTACAACATATCAGAAATAATTTTACCAAGATCGAGGAATATTTATTGTTATGATATTCATTAAATGCAATGTATATCTTATGTAATAGTTTGATCTAGGTCATTTTTGTACACCATATATCTTAGGGTTATGACTATGTTGTGTAACCTAATTTTGTTAAAGCGACAAAAGGAGATCACTATATAAATGTATGTTTACATCATTCGTGATGTGAACTGATGTAAGAACAGATATGTGAATCAAGGAGAAACTTGAAGCATTTTCCTAACTTCAAGTCTATTAGTTAACAAAGCAGATTGCAGAAGATATCAGATTAAGAAGAATCAGAAAAGGCTACCGACTAGTTTAGAGCAGAGATTCATCACAGTAAAATGAGAAATACATTCAGAACTTATAGATTTGTATCAGACAATTGAGTTGTCAATTAGCAGATAATTGCATATTGCTTTCTAACCATTGTAATAGAGTTTTTGGATAAATCTCTTAGCAGAGTAGACTTAACAGTATTATGTAAATCTCTTAACCGAGTGCAGACTTTATTAGTGTTGTTAAAATCCTATAATTAGGTTGATCTAGCAGATCTAACATGTTACTCCTAATAGGGTAAGATCACCAAAAGTGATCAAAACTTGTAGCCCTAACAAGAAAACCTTTTCTATCTGCAGTAGTGAAGAATTTATGGGTGTCATCCCCACCGTAGTTTTCACCTTCTAAAAAAGGTTTCTACGTTACCAAAATACTTGTGTTATGTGATTGCTATTTTGATTTCATGTTGTTTACTTTCATAAGTTAAATAGATGATTGATACATACAATTAGATACAAGTTATTTTGCAAGGTTATCACTGTTTACAGTCATAGATCTGAAAGGTAAGTAAATTTTTTGAAGGCATTGATACACCCCTCCCCTCTTAGTACCTATCTCTCCTAATTCCAACAAGTTTCCTGGGAAAGGATGAAAATCAAGTTGAGGGCACAATTCTTGCCCAGTGATTATGAGATACAAATGTATCAAAAGTTGTAAAATTTGAGGCAAAGGGAGTTATCAGTCAACACCTATACTAAAGAGTTTAACAAGTTGAGTCTAAGAGCAAGAAGATAGGAAGAAGAGGTAGAGAAGGTAGCAAGGTACCTCAATGGATTGAGGCAAGGAATCAAAGATGAAATCAGCATGATGGCTCCTGACAATATGCAGAAGTGCTTTCAATTAGCCTTGAGAGCTGAGGAGAAGGCTAGGAGGAGGAATGGGAATAATTTCCAATAAAGAGGCAGGGATAATAGCAATAACAAAGGATTTAGAGGTAGGACTACCTTTGGGAGAGGGCAAGGCCCAAATAGGATAGAAGAAACACCACCTACTGACAACAATGGGGCCAATCAGTATAGGAGTTCATTTCAAAGAGGAGGATATAGAGGAAGAGGACCACCAAGAGGCAGGTTTCAGTCCTAAGGAAGAACTAATTCAGTCTTCACCGGCAGATGCTATAATTGCAACCAAGTGGGGCATAGAATGGGTAGATGTCCTGAAAAGGGTTCTTCATCATCAATGGGTGAAAGGAAGAATCAGTTAGTGCAAGAAGAGGACACCCAAAGTCTCACTTCACCAGTCTCCAAGGCAGGGCCAGTATTGGATGGAGAGAACCTTATGTTGAGAAGGACTTTGTTGAAAGTTCCCAACACCATGGAGCCACCTCATAGGAAGAGCTTATTCAAGACTACTTGAAGGTCTCATGGAAAGATACGAAAAGTGATAGTGGACTCTGGATACACTGAGAACATAGTATCCATAGAGATGGTGGACAAACTAAAGCTTAGAAGGATACCTCATACCACTCCCTACAAGGTATCATGGCTAAATAAAGGACAACAAATAGTAGTTGATGAACAAACTATGGTGGAGTTTGAAATAGGAGAGTACAAGGAAAAGGTCCTATGTGACATACTGCCCATAGATGTATTTCACCTTCTTCTAGGACACCCATGGCAGTATGATGTGAAGGCCATATATGATGGTGAAATGAATAGCTATGTAATCACCAAACTAGGAAAGAAGTTTTAGATGGATCCATTACAAGAACCTAATGAAGAGAAGCATGTGGGAGCCAGTGTGATGCTCTTGAGTGGTAAGGAGTTCCTAAAGGTTATGAAGAAGGAGAAAGAGGTGTGTTGTGCAGTGGTAGTGAAGCCAAAGGAGGACACTAAGGACAAAGTCAGCATACCACCAAAGGTTAATAATATCATATTTCCACAATCCATTTTTAATTACATGTGTGTTTCTGGATTCGATTGTGTATGTTTTTTAGCATCAATGTTTCGGATCACATTCTGTGATCCATCATCAGGAAGAGATAGTGCAAGAATGGTAAAGATGAAGATGCAGACCAAGCCATTCTCATGGGATATAAGGAGAGGAAAAGACATGGAAAACTATGCAGAGAAGAAAAAAGGAAAACAACTACAAAAGCTACAAAAGCAAGAGAAAAACCTTCAGAAAAGTAATAAATGAGGAGAAGTAGATAGAATAGTGTAAAGAGAATATATTAAATAAAATAAGATATATTAACAAGATATAGATATATATATATAGATATAGATATAGATATAGATATAGATATTTTTTGTATTTTTATTGTCATGCATGTCTTTATATAATACATCTTATATTATTAAATCTGTCATGTATATATTATTATAATAAGTCTATTTTTAATAAATCTTAATCTTATTTGAGTTAAGATATATATGTAATATAATGTGTTGGGATATATTTATAACAAATATATATTTTTATAATATATAAATCTTAAACATACATGTGTAATTTGTATTTTATTGTCATATAGGTTTTCTAGTAAATCTAACTCATAGATATCCTAACACATGCATGAATAAGATTTATTTAAAAACATATATGACAATATAAAATACTAAATACACATATGACAACAAAATATACATAGAGGTACTATACATATATGTCATATATATATATCACCTCGGTGCATATTTTGTTCTTGTCATATAATTTTTTTTTCCCTTAAACTTCTAAACTCATGAACTTGTATAAATTAATTTAATTTTGTTAATTCAATAAATCATGTTAATATATCTTAATTTTTTTAATATATTCTATTTACACTATTCTATCTACTTCTCCTCATTTATTACTTTTCTAAAGGTTTTTCTCTTGCTTTTGTAGCTTTTTTGTAGCTTTTGTAGTTGTTTTCCTTTTTTCTTCTCTGCATAGTTTTTTGTGTCTTTTCCTCTCCTTATATCCCATGAGAATGGCTTGGTCTACATCTTCATCTTTACCATTCTTACACTCTCTTCCTGATGATGGATCATGGAGTGTGATACGAAACATTGATGCTTAAAAACACACACAATCAAATCCAGAAATGCACATGTAGATACCACCAGAGGTACAAACATTATTGGAAAAGTACCATGAGATAGTAGACAATGGGTTACCAAGTGCATTGCCACCTATGAGGGAAATAAGCCATCGCATAGACCTCATTCTTGGAGAAAATTTGCCAAACAAGGCAGCATATAAGATGACACCAAGCCAAAATGCAGAGATAGCAAAATAGATCCAAGATTTGTTGGATAAGGGATTGATAAGGAAGAGTTTGAACCCTTGTGATGTACCCATTGTCATCGCACCAAAGAAGGGAGGTACATGGATGATGTGCACTGATTCTAGGGCCATCAATAAGATTACAATTAGGTACAGATTTCCAATGCCAAGAATTGAGGATTTGTTAGACATTTTGAGAGGTTCTTGTTATTTCTCCAAGGTGGATTTGAAGTCAAGCTATCATCAAATCAAGGTTAGGCCTAGTGATGGATGGAAGATAGCCTTCAAGACAAATGAAGGGATGTATGAGCGGCTTGTGATGCCCTTTGGCCTAACTAATTCCCCTAGCACATTCATGAGGCTCAAGAATGAAGTGTTGGCAGACTTTATAGGTAAGTTTGTAATAGTTTATCTTGATGACATTCTGATTTCTAGCAGGTCTAAGGAGGAGCACATGGAGCATTTGGAGCAGGTCTTGAGGAGACTACATCAAGAGAAGTTCATGATAATTCAGGACAAGTGTGAGTTCTTGAAAACTGAACTATTTTATCTTGGTTTTGTGGTTGCTAGTGGTTGCATGAAGATGGACCCTAATAAGGTCAAGTCAATCTTGGATTGACCTACACCTAAGTCCATAGGGGATGTTAGGAGTTCTCATGGATTGGCATCCTACTATAGGAAATTTGTGAGGAACTTTAGTCATGTATGTGCACCTGTCCTCAACACAATTAAAGGTGGAATCAAATGTCAGTTTAAGTGGATAGAGGCAGTTGATAAGGGGTTTGAGATGTTGAAGAAAAGGATTGCAGAGCTACCTACTTTGAGGTGCCCTGATTTCAACCAGTTATTTGTCGTGGAATGTGATGCTAGCAAGCTAGCCATTGGAGCAGTATTAAGCCGAGAGGGACACCCTATGGAATTCTTCTCAAAGAAGTTGAATGAGGCTAAACAAAATTACTCCACCTATGATTTGGAGCTATATGAAATGGTGCAAGCACTTAAAAAGTGGAGACATTATCTCCTACCAAGGGAATTTGTGGTCTATACAAATAACCATGCCCTTAGTTTTGTTGAATGGGCAAGAGAAATTGAATCAAAGACATCTTAAGTGGATTGAATCTTTGCAAGCCTACACATTTGTTATCAAACATAAGAAAGGAGTTCACAACAAGGTTGTTGATGCTCTTAGTAGAAGAGTACTATATATACAGGAAATTCAATTGCAAAGTGTGATTATGGAAGACTTGAAAGATCTCTACAAAGAGGACAGAGATTTCAAGGATGCCTATGAGGCATGTGAAAAGTTCAGATAGGGATTAAAGGTGGACTTCACTAAATACATGTTACAAGAGGGACTGTTGTTCAAGGGGCATCTAATGTGTATACCTTAGTGTTCAATGAGGGAGAACATAGTAAAGGAAAAACACCCAAGAAGCTTGGGAGGCCACTTTGGAGTGGATAAGACACTTGATCAGGTGAATATGCATTACTATTGGCCTAAGTTGCCATCAGATGTTAGGAAATTTGTGGAGCTGTGTCATATTTGTCGAAGGGCTAAAGGATAGAACACTAACAGTGGGTTGTACCAACCTCTATCCATACCTCAAAGGCCTTGGGACTGGCGCTTGAGTATGGACTTTGTTTTGAGGTTACCAAAGCCACCTAGGGGACATGATAGTGTGTTTGTTGTGGTGGATCATTTTAGCGAGATGGCACACTTCATACCATGTAAGCAAACAAATGGTGCTTCACATATTGCAGGTCTATTATTCAGAGATGTTAGGATCCAAGGATTGTCACTAAATATAGTAAGTGATAGAGACAACAAGTTTGTAGGCCACTTTTGGAGGACCCTATGGAAGATGCTAGGTACAAACTTGTCTTTCTCTTCAACCTACCATCCACAATCAGATGGACAAATAGAGGTAGTGAACAGGTCACTAGGGAACTTGCTAAGATGCTTAACTAAGCAACATGGACAGTCATAGGATCACATCATACGGCAGACAATAATTGCCTATAATGACTCCATTAATAGGAGTACTGGTAAAAGACCCTTTGAGGTAGTCTATGGGACTCATCCTAGATGGATCCTAGAGTTGAGAGATCTCAGTTTGCAAGACAAGAGGAGTGCTCAAGGGGAGACATTTGTAGAACAGATGAAAGAGCTGCATGAGCAGGTCAAAAGGACCTTACAAAAATAGGGAGAGAAGTATAAAGCGAAGGCAGAGCAGTCAAGGAAGGACTTCCAATTCAAGGTGGGGGATTTAGTCCTTGCTTATCTCAGGAAGGAGACACTACCCAAGGGCCAGCATACCAAATTACTCATGAAGAATATAGGACCCTTGAAGATATTGCACAAATATGGCAAGAATTCTTATGAAGTGGAACTACCTCTTGATTTAGGCATTTCACCCATCTTCAATGTGTGTGACATGTATCCCTATAACGGACCATCCTTAGACATGGGTCCAACTGTTCTTTTAGACTTAGGAGATGATGATTGGGTCAAAGATTTGCCAACCCCAATCCCACTGAAATTGGACAGTATATTGGATTCTAAGGTGATAAAAAAGACAAGGAAGGGTACTTATAAGTAGTATCTAGTTAAATGGAAGGGCTTACCTGATGTTGAATCCATATGGATAATAGAGATGGATATATTGAAGCATGGAGTCACCATTAACGACCTCCTAACTCAAGGGACTTGAGTTCTTTGTCCCAAGGGAGTATGGTGCAGAGCACCTCCCATTTTGCTAGCTTAGTGAGTATTTAGGGGTGTGATAGGTGTTTGGTGTGAGTTAGAATATGATCCATTAGGTTGGATCCATGGTTATGTTTGTAAGAGCCAAATGAGCTTATGACGGTTTAGTGGTCTATTTGGCCTAAATGGCCTATAAAGACTCAAAGTGCTATTTTTGAGTAGAAATGGTCTAGAATATGGCTTAGGACCCTAAGTGTCCTAACTAGGGTCCTAGTAGTCAGTCACACTCTTTGAGTTGACCCAAAGAGCCAAATAGCACTCAATGAGAAAACTTGCTAGCAACTTTAAAAAGTTGCTCGAGCAACTTTTGCAACTTCTTGTAAAAGTTGCCAAAAGGAGGTTATAGCGGTTCTAACCACTCATGCTTGGTATATGAGCATGGAATCGATGAATTTGAAAGGTCAATGAAGTTTTAGACTAATTTCTATATTTAATAACTTCTTGTACGAATGATATATTGTAGTTCTAGTTAATTGCAGGGTTTTTATTGTTTCCTGTACAGCTTGTACGGATTGGTTAGGGTCATCAGGACCCATGGTAGTGTAGAGTGTTGTGTTACCTTCTTTCTTCATTCATTAGACTATTTCTAAGTTAGAGTAGTGAAGTTTGAAAGAGATTCCAAGGCACTGGTCTGTAAAATCCATTTACAGAGTCTCAATGCTTGAAATGGCTCTAACCTGAGCATCCACTGGTGGAAATGGCTGAAACCATAGGGGATGGAATGTTAGAGTATATACATAGCCTTTATGTTTCCATTTTTGTTGTGGAACTAAAATTTCTAGGCCAGGAAGGAATCCCTATGGCTAACTCTTAGGAACAGGTGAGCCAGGACAAGGTAAAGAAGGCACTGGTTTGAGCACCCATGATCTTGGAGGAAGGACTTAGAGGCATGTGTGGAAGCCCTAATGAGACTCCTTGAAGGTTTGAAAGGTTGGAGAAATTGAACCAAAGTTTGAAGACCAATTTGGCAGTCATTTGTTTAGACTGGTCCAGAGGCCTAATTAAGAGGCTAAAAACTAGGGCCTATTGGTAACTAGGGTTATGGGTGCAACGAGAAGCCTAACATTTGGATTTGAATAGTGTTGATGGATACCTTGAAGATTTTAAACGACTTCTGTGAGGTTGTTTGGGGAATTTGGGAGCATTAGACCAAAAAAAGTGATATAGACCTACTAGGAAATGAGCCAATTAGGCCTCCTAGTGAGTTTGATACCAAAAGACTTGGTAGAGTATCTAGAAGTGTGGAAAAAGGTTCCAAAGGACTTTTGAAGTGCCAAGGACATAATCAAGAGTCTATGTGATGTGTGTGAAGATCCTAAGCTAGGGTTTGGGATTCTAGAGAGGAGATCTAGTGAAGAAGCCTAGAGAATTGAAGGGCTAAGTGAGCCTAGAACTATTGATTCTTCTACAAATCATCTATACCTTGGAGGAGAAGTTGATAGAGAGGATCTTGGAGATCCACATTGAGGAAGAACACCACAAGGAGTAACCATTGGATGGTTAGGAGAGGTTAGAAACACTTGGGAAAAGGAAAGAACATGAGTCCTAAACCCTCTGCATCAGAGTGGTATCTGAGCCAGAATTTCTTGAAGTTTGTGTATGTCTGAAGGGGAGGAGAGTCAAGAGGTTGACAGCATGCCACCCAAGGCAATGAGCAAGGGTGCCATAGTAGACTTGGTCCAAGAACTATTGGAAAATGTCGGCCTATCAGTACCAAAATGTAACAAGAGAATTACTGAATGGGGTGATGAAAGTGATGATGAAGATGAAAGTCAGACAGATGAGACATCTAGCAAAGGCAAAGAGATGGAAGATAAAGACAAGGTGTTCTTGGATGCTTTCAAGTCCATAAACAAGGATAGTATCGAACACATTCCTTACTATAGTGGCAGTTTGAATGGTGAAGAGTTTTTGGATTGGCTAGAGAACATAGATAATTAGTTTGATTACAAGGAAGTGGTAAAGGAGAAGAGAGACAGCTATGCCAAAGCTAGGCTCAAGGGATCTGCATTGGTGTGGTGGAACATGATGCAGGATGATAGAATAACAAATGGGAAAAAGAAGATAGTTTCATTGGAAAGGATGAAAATCAAGTTGAGGGCATAATTCTTTCCCACTGATTATGAGATACAAATGTATCAAAACTTGCAGAATTTGAGGCAAAGGGAGTTATCAATCAGCACCTATACTCAAGAGTTTAACAAATTGAGTCTAAGAACAAGAAGACAAGAAGAAGAGGTAGAGAAGGTAGCAAGGTAACTCAATGGATTGAGGCAAGGAATCCAAGATGAAATCAGCATGATGTCTCCTGACAATATGTACAAGTGCTTTCAATTAGCCTTGAGAGATGAGGAGAAGGCTAGGAGGAGGAATGGGAATGATTTCCAACAAAGAGGCAGGGTTAATAGCAATAACAAAGGATTTAGAGGTAGGACTACCTTTGGGAGAGGACAAGGCCCAAATAGGATAGAAGAAACACCACCTACTGACAACAATGGGGCCAATCAGTATAGGAGTTCATTTCAGAGAGGAGGATACAAAGGAATAGGACCACCAAGAGGTAGGTTTTAGTCCCAAGGAAGAACTAATTCAATCTTCACCGGCAGATGCTATAATTGCAACCAAGTGGAGCATAGAATGTGTAGATGTCCTGAAAAGGGTTCTTCATCATCAATGGTTGAAAGCAGGAATCAGTTAGTGCAAGAAGAGGACACCCAAAGTGTCACTTCACCAATCTCCAAGGCAGGCCTAGTATTAGATGGAGAGAACCTTATGTTGAGAAGGACTTTGTTGAAAGTTCCCAACACAATAGAGCCACCTCAGAGGAAGAGCTTATTCAAGACTAATTGTAGGTCGACTAATTGTAGGTCTCATGGAAAGATATGCAAAGTGATAGTGGACTCTAGATCCACTGAGAACATAGTATCGATAGAGATGGTGGACAAACTCAAGCTTAGAAGTATACCTCATACCACTCCCTACAAAGTATCATGGCTAAATAAAGGACAACAAATAGTAGTTGATGAACAAACTATGGTGGAGTTTGAAATAGGAGAGTACAAGGACAAGGTCCTATATGACATATTGCCCATGGATGCATGTCACCTTCTTCTAGGACGCCCGTGGCAGTATGATGTGAAGGCCATATATGATGGTGAAATGAATAGCTATGTAATCACCAAGCTAGGAAATAAATTTCAGATGGATCCATTACAAGAACCTAATGAAGAGAATCATGTGGGAGCCAGTGTGATGCTCTTGAGTGGTAAGGAGTTCCTAAAGGTTATGAAGGAGGAGAAAGAGGTCTGTTGTGGAGTGGTAGTTAAGACAAAGGAGGAAACTAAGGAGAAAGTCAGCATAGAACCATGTTGTCTGACTTTCAGTCACCCATTTTTTGGCAATGTTGGACTCATGTGGTCTTGTCAAGTCTGGTTTCTAGGTCTAACTTTTCTAAGATAGGCTATTCTTGCCAGGGTTCCTTGCCTTCTTGCTTCAAGCTGGGTGGGTTGCCTTGAAAACCTTGTCATCATGGGTAAGTGATAGATACCTACCTGGCAAGAATAACATGATTTGATTGGTAATTTTTCTCAGGAGAAATGATGATTCCAAGTCATGATCTTCAAGCACTTGCAAGGAATCAGAAGAAGGTTGATTCAATTTTTAGAAGTAAAGTTTGGACAGACATGAACTTAGATTCAATTTTTGAAAGCCTCCTAATGCAAAATAATTAAGGTAATCACCTCGGAAGGACATATTGTTTATCCCAGTATCAAGAAGGTGATAGCATTGCATTGTATGATTTGATGATAATAGAAGAATTTGGGACAATCAAAGATCTGGTTGTATTCAGTGTCTTTTGAAGATGAAATATATAAAATGGTGAATGATTCGGTCACATAATCCTGTCAGCCTTTATGTGGTGACTCATTAATCCACAGGTTGCATTATGATCAAAATGAAGATGTGGCATCTTGAATATGGGGAATGTTACAGTTTGGTACATTACACATAAGCAATGTTGGTAGGAAAATCAAGATTTTAGTACATTACTGAATTTGAAGACTTTGCAATAACAAGAAGCTCAATCATTGTATTATGTTCTACATTGTGCATCAAACAGCTATCACATATATTACATTTCTGGCTCTTGAACATGTGTCAAACCAAACTAAGTACCGAATCACTTATATTGATCGGAGATAGCAATGAATCGGGTACTAAAAATATAATGGGATCGAAGAACAGTGTTGATAGAGCGGTGGCATGATCGCATGAGGTAAAAAAATACCATGCGATCATGCGACAATGGAAGCCCGTGCAGATAAGGAAAGTCAACGGAAAGATAGGAAAGGTTAAATAAAAAAATATGATGGATCCTCGCGAGCCAATCATAGGGCAGTCACATGATTGCATGAATTAAAACAATACCATGCGATCATGTGACAACGTAAGTCATCATGCTTGGTGGGATGAAGACACGTAGCTTGGTGAGTCCGGAAAGGGTTTGCTTACGATGTCGAATCAACAGTAGTTGCTTAGTCGCTATGGGAAGGAAGATGCTTTGCAAATTTGTGAGATGTGTACGCGTGTCCCTGTGGGTCCAAGGAAAGTCTCTTGCGGTGGTAATCTTTTGAGATGCAGAATCTATGGTTCCCGTTTTGTCTTTATTACATCACCTTTGCTTAGCGGGTTAACAGGATCTTGCCACGTATTTAGGTGGGGTCAGATTTTTACAACATCAGCTAAGATTCCAAATCTACGGATGGCGTATGATCTCATAGAATCTTGTGATCCCATCAGATCATATGCCCACCGTCCAATGAGAATCTGTCAGGTGGGGCCGATATTCTAAGTTTTCAGACATGATAAAGTGCAAAAGGATTATGATTGACTACCATCTGTCCTGTGGACCCGGCTAGTGTTGAGTTCTGTCAGATGCAGGGGATCTACGGCTGGCACATGATCACGAGGAATATTCTTTCCTCATGCGATCATTCGACAAGGCAAAAAGAGAACCTATATACGCTAACAGCGCAAATGCGATAAGGATAGAGCAGTCGCATGATCGCAAGAGTTGAAATATTGCCATGCGATCATGCGACATGAGTCTACTGACAGGGGTGCACAGTTGGAGGCTTTTGATTGGTCGAGAATCACCGTCCGATGAGAAACTTGTCAAGTGGGACCCGAGACTTCAAGGGAATAAAGATAATATAATCCAATGGAACATCGAAGGTGAGAACAGCGGATTATCGACACAGTGTTATCGACATGTCGACTGAGGTCATGGTTAGAAAAAGAAGGAAGAATACAATGCTAAAAATGTTGTATGCTGTAGCTCGAGGCCCAGTAGATGCGCCAAGGGTTGCCACAGGTGGTAGTGATGATAAAGCCCTTATGTCAGATAAGGTCGTGCTAAGTATTTATGAACTATTTGAAAAAGGTTGGATGCAGTGGTATAACCTATTGACTATTGTTGGAAGATGATTCAACTCCAGAAGCCCAATGGATTCAGCTCAACAAATTTCAGTTGGAGATGAAGAGTTTCAGATTCCATAGTGACCTTTCGAGTTCTCAGATTGGAAGAGTTTATTTCTTAATGCTTTGTCTCTTTGTATTCAAAGGAGAGGGAAGGTCATTGGCTCCTATGAGCCTGATGTATTGTAAAACCTATATATTCTATAAAGAAACTCAGTGTGAGGGTTGGCAAACTTGTAAGGGTAGCATAAGTGATTCCATTTACTTTGCTGGGTTTTCATGTTTGTTGAACCAGTAGTTTTCATTTGCATGTGAATAGATAGGACAGTTATATATGAAGCTGTAATTGCTTGCTGGATTCCATTTCATGTTTGTAATTGCAGTGAAAGTAATTCCATTTACCTTTCATGTATGATTCTTCTCCTATTCACCCTATTATTTAGATGCATCCGAATAGAAAGTACAATTATGTATGGAGCTGTGATTCCTGCTTGAATTCCATTTCATGATTAGTAGTTGCAGTATAAGCAATTCTATTTGCTGTCTATATATGATTCTGCTTCTATTCTCATTAGTAGATATGCATTCTTAGATGAGGTAGGTTTAAGTTATATAATAGAATTCATGATAATCTGTGATCAACATTCCATCGGGATTATAGATTGTCCACTAATTCCCTACCTGAATTGTTTGTGCCTACAAACAATTTGGTTAAATCCTATAAGAAACAATCTGATGATAGATAAAAACACATTCATTGCATATCATTGCATATTCAGGGAGCTGTACCTGTCAATTCAGAGGGCAGTGATAGATGACTTACACTGACCCAATCGTTGGTGACATCCTTTTGTTCTCTAAACATTGGGTATTTAGAGAGTCAAAGGTATAAATCTTAAAGGAGGACAAACTGTTAACCAACAGTTTTTGGCGACTCTGCTGGGGAGAATTTGTAAATAGACATATTTCTAGTTTCCCCTTTTTATAGCTGATCTTATGGAGAAAGGTGCTTGCCATAGGAATCAGGTTTCCAGTCCCACATGCTAAAGGAAGAACTCACTTAAAGTTGAAGACTGGAAAGCACCCAACTAAGGAAGAAGAGAAGATTGATGCTGATATTGGTTTCCTTAGTTTTATAGTTATCTCTACTTCTCAGAGATTGGTGACGCCGCTCTGGTCCTCATAACTTTGGTTGAAGAGTCCAGTGTTTTATATTTTCAAAATGTATTATCTCAAAACTTGCAGGAGATTGGAAACTCTATTGTAAAAGGACCATGCCTTCTAAAATGGAGAAAGGAAGGAGGCCAGATCCTTCCCTTATAGAACTTCATCACACTACTGATTTTGTATTGCATGATATGTTTGATGCTTGGAGAGAAATCATTACTCATGGAAGAAAGATGAACCTGAGTATTGAAGAGGATCATGTAACTGCTCTGTTGTGGATGAGTATATGTGCAAGATATCATTTGCTAAAAGAAGTGGAAGAGAAAACAAAGTTGTTGCAGAAGTTAAAGAAAGAGCTCAATATGGATGATGGTGAAATGTTAGAAGCCCCTCAAGATCACATCTCATTAAATTTTTCAGTCTTGAGTGAAAAAGAGGTTAAACCAAGAAAACAAATCAGAAGGAAACCCACAATTGAGGAGATAAATGATATAGATGATCCCAACTTCCAATTCCTTTGGGAAGCATATAAACTGAGTTTGACTGAGGGTTTGAAGAAAGGATTGAGTGTGTCTGAAGATCATCAGTCTGCCCTATTGTTAAAACATGTGCATCAGAAGTATTTCGAGGTCCAAGCCCAAAGGAGAAAGAAGAAATCTGTTCTTTTGACTATACCTGAAGAAGAACTGGTAAGTAAAGAATCTACAAGTTGCCTAGTTTCAGAAGAGCAAGAAAAGCCTTGGAATTCTACAAGACAAAATTTGGCGAACAGGGAGATTCTTGAAGATCAAGAAGAAAACGTAAACAAAATTGAAAAAAAAGATGTATCCATGTTTCCTTTTTCTTGTGTTGATTTTAGTTGTAGATTGGGTGAAAAGAATGAGGATAATGTTTCAAACTATTTTTCTTCTGAAGATCATCCTAAGGCTGATGGGCTATTAAAAGATGAAATTCCTGATGTTATTGAAGAACATAATAAGGTTGATCCTTCATTCATTATAGCTGATAAAGATTAGATATCAGAAACATTTTGTTTTGAAGATGATACAATGCTGGACGTTGCTAATCAAATATGTGTGTATGAAAAAGATAGTCAGTCTATTGAAAATAATGTTGAAGGAATCAATGCAATAGCAAATTTTGAACATGTTAATGAAGTACTGCAGCACCATACAGAAGACAGAGAAATAGATGAAGATCTTCCTAGTTTTGAAATGAAAATTGATCAAGTCATGATGCCAATCATATGTGAGTCCTCTTCTATAGTCAATTCAGGTATTGAAATTCTAAATTCAGATGAACATCTTGTAGAATTGACAATTACAACAAATAAAGAAGATGTTTTAATCCTAGTAGAACCTGTGTGTAATGAAGATGTATCTTGTTTCAGTCTTGGTTTGGAATCTGAAACTACTAATAATAGTGCTTGCAACCAGTATGATGACATTCCATTTGAATGTTCTGATCTTCCTAGTTTTGATTTGAATACTGATATATCTAGTAAAGATAATATTGATGAATCAAATGGATGCAAGTATGTTCCAGTATTTTCAGAATCTAGTGAATATCCTCTCTCCTCTCGGAAGATGGATGCAGAAGGTAGTGTGTAGGAAAATACAGAAGAATAAAAAATTTATGATGAGGCATGGCTGTTTGGAAAGGTCCTATGGGATACTATTCTGCAAATGGTTTTTGGACTCAGTTTCAGTAGTGAAGAAATTGCTAGAGGTTATCAATGTTGTTTCAAACTCATGAAGAATTTTCCCTTGTTCAGGAAGGGTTCATATTTCTCAATTCCTGTCAATGGCCATGTATGAATTTTTTTTTGTTTTCTGTCCTTTTGGGTGAGGGTTTCCTCACTTATGCTGTAGATTAGGTTTGCCTTTTTGTTGGTGTGTTTAGTTTTTAGTTTTCCCTGTTCCTGGTAGTGTAGTCTTTTCCTACTTTCCTGTTTTGGTGTGTTCAGTTTTCCCTACTCCCCTCCGCCCTCCCTATTTACAGCTGCCCATTGTCACTCTTTGGTCTAGACTCCGTAACCCAATGGATAAGGCACCTATCTCACCAAAGAAGCTGAATTCTTCATGCACCTTGCAGTACATGATCCCCCAGTCAGAGTCACCTGTTGTCTGACTTTTAGTCACCCATTTTTTGGCAATGTTGGACTCATGTGGTCTTGTCAACTCTGGTGTCTAGGTCTAACTTTTCTAAGATAGGCTATTCTTGCCAGGGTTCCTTGCCTTCTTGCTTCAAGCTGGGTGGGTTGCCTTGAAAACCTTGTCATCATGGGTAAGTGATAGATACCTACCTAGCAAGAACAACATGATTTGATTGGTAATTTTTCTCAGGAGAAATGATGATTCCAAGTCATGATCTTCAGGCACTTGCAAGGAATCAGAAGAAGGTTGATTCAATTTTTAGAAGTAAAGTTTGGACAGATGTGAACTTAGATTCGGTTTTCGAAAGCCTCCTAATGCAAAATAATTAAGGTAATCACCTCGGAAGGACATACTATTTATCCCAGTATCAAGAAGGTGATAGCATTGCATTGTATGATTTGATGATAATAGCAGAATTTGGGATAGTCAAAGATCTAGTTGTATTCAGTGTCTTTTGAAGATGAAATAAATAAAATGGTGAATGATTCGGTCACATAATCCTGTCATCCTTTATGTGGTGACTCATTAATCCATAGGTTGCATTATGATCAAAATGAAGATGTGGCATCTTGAATATGGGGAATGTTACAGTTTGGTACATTACACATAAGCAATGTTGGTAGGAAAATCAAGATTTTAGTACATTACTGAATTTGAAGACTTTGCAATAACAAGAAGCTCGATCATTGTATTATGTTCTACATTGTGCATCAAACAGCTATCACATATATTACATTTCTGGCTCTTGAACATGTGTCAAACCAAACTAAGTACCGAATCACTTATATTGATCAGAGATAGCAATGAATCGGGTACTAAAAATATAATGGGATCGAAGAACAGTGTTGATAGAGCGGTGGCATGATCGCATGAGGTAAAAAAATACCATGTGATCATGCGACAATGGAAGCCCGTGCAAATAAGGAAAGTCAACGGAAAGACAGGAAAGGTTAAATAAAAAAAATATGATGGATCCCCGCGAGCCAATCATAGGGCGGTCGCATGATCGCATGAATTAAAACAATACCATGCGATCATGCGACAACGTAACTCATCATGCTTGGTGGGATGAAGACACGTAGCCTAGTGGGTCCGGAAAGGGTTTTCTTGCGATGCCGAATCAACGGTAGTTGCTTAGTCGCTATGGGAAGGAAGATGCTTTGCAAATTTGTGAGATACGTATGCGTGTCCCTGTGGGTCTGAGGAAAGTCGCTTGCGGTGGTAATCTTTTGAGATGCAGAATCTACGGTTCCCGTTTTGTCTTTATTATGTCACCTTTGCTTAGCGGGTTAACGGGATCTTGCCACGTATTTAGGTGGGGTTAGATTTTTACGATATCTGCTAAGATTCCAAATCTATGGATGGCGTATGATCTCGTAGAATCTTGTGAGCCCATCAGATCATACGCCCACCCTCCAATGAGAATCTATCAGGTGGGGCCAATATTCTAAGTTTTCGGACATGATAAAGTGCAAAAGGATTATGACCAACTGCCATCTGTCCTGTGGCGGCTAGTTTTGAGTTCTGTCGGATGTAGGGGATCTACGGTTGGCACATGATCACGAGGAATATTCTTTCCTCATGCGATCATGCGACAAGGAAAAAAGAGAACCTATATACGCAAACAGCGCAGATGCGATAAGGATAGAGCAGTCGCATGATCGCAAGAGTTGAAATATTGCCATGCGATCATGCGACAACATGAGTCCACTGATAGAGGTGCATAGTTGGAGGCTTTTGATTGGTCGACAATCACCATCCGATGAGAAACTTGTCAAGTGGGACCCGAGACTTAAAGGGAATAAAGATAATATAATCCAATGGAACATCGAAGGTGAGAACAGCGGATTATCGACATAGTGTTATCGACATGTCGACTGAGGTCATGGTTAGGAAAAGAAGGAAGAATACAATGCTAAAAATGTTGTATGTTATAGCCCGAGGCCCAGTAGATGCGCCAAGGGTTGCCACAAGTGGTAGTGATGATAAAGCCCTTATGTCAGATAAGGTCATGCTAAGTATTTCTGAACTGTTTGAAAAAGGTTGGATGCAATGGTATAACCTATTGACTGTTGTTGGAAGATGATTCGACTCCAGAAGCCCAATGGATTCAGCTCAACAAATGCCGGTTAGAGATGAAGAGTTTCAGATTCCATAGTGACCTTTCGAGTTCTCAGATTGGAAGAGTTTATTTCTTAATGCTTTGTCTCTTTGTATTCAAAGGAGAGGGAAGGTCATTGGCTCCTATGAGCCTGATGTATTGTAAAACCTATATATTCTGTAAAGAAACTCAGTGTGAGGGTTGGCAAACTTGTAAGGGTAGCATAAGTGATTCCATTTACTTTGCTGGGTTTTCATGTTTGTTGAACCAGTAGTTTTTATTTGCATGTGAATAGACAGGACAGTTATATATGAAGTTGTAATTGCTTGTTGGATTCCATTTCATGTTTGTAATTGTAGTGAAAGTAATTCCATTTACCTTTCATGTATGATTCTTCTCCTATTCACCCTATTATTTAGATGCATCCGAATAGAAAGTACAATTATGTATGGAGCTCTAATTCCTGCTTGAATTCCATTTCATGATTAGTAGAACTGCAGTATAAGCAATTCTATTTGCTGTCTATATATGATTCTGCTTCTATTCTCATTAGTAGATATGCATTCTTAGATGAGGTAGGTTTAAGTTAGATAATAGACTTCATGATAATCTGTGATCAACATTCCATCGGGATTATAGATTGTCCACTCTTTCCCTGCCTGAATTGTTTGTGCCTACAAACAATTTGGTTAAATCCTATAAGAAACATTCTGATGATAGATAAAAACACATTCATTGCATATCATTGCATATTCAGGGAGCTGTACCTGTCAATTCAGAGGGTAGTGATAGATGACTTACACTGACCCAATCGTTGGTGACATCCTTTTGTTCTCTACACATTGGGTATTTAGAGAGTCAAAGGTATAAATCTTAAAGGAGGACAAAATGTTAACCAACACACCAAAAGTACAAACATTATTGGAAAAGTACCATGAGATAGTAGACAATGGGTTACCAAGTGCATTGCCACCTATGAGGGAAATAAGCCATCGCATAGACCTCATTCCTAGAGCAAATTTGCCAAACAAGGTAGCATATAAGATGACACCAAGCCAAAATCCAGAGATAGAAAAACAAATCCAAGATGTGTTGGATAAGGGATTGATAAGGAAGAGTTTGAGCCCTTGTGATGTACCCACTATCCTTGCACCAAAGAAGGGAGCTACATGGATGATTTGCATTGATTATAGGTCCATCAATAAGATTACAATTAGGTATAGATTTCCAATGCCAAGAATTGAGGATTTGTTAGACAATTTGAGAGGTTCTTGTTATTTCTCTAAGGTGGATTTGAAGTCGGGCTATCATCAAATCAGGGTTAGGCCTGGTGATGAATGGAAGACAGACTTCAAGGAAAATGAAGGGATGTATGAGTGGCTTGTGATGCCCTTTGGCCTAACTATTTCCCCTAGCACATTCATGAGGCTCATGAATGAAGTGCTGGCATACTTTATAGGTGAGTTTGTAATAGTTTTTCTTGATGACATTCTGATTTTTAGCAGGTCTATGGAGGTGCACATGGAGCATCTGGAGCAAGTCTTGAGGAGACTACATCAAGAGAAGTTGGTGATCAATCAGCGCAAGTGTGAGTTCTTGAAAATTTAACTATTTTATCTTGGTTTTGTGGTTGCTAATGGTTGCATGAAGATGGACCCTAATAAGGTCAAGTCAATCTTGGATTGGCCTGCACCTAAGTCCAAGGGGATGTTAGGAGTTTTCATGGATTGGCATCCTACTATAAGAAATTTGTGAGGAACTTTAGTCATGTATGTGCACCTATCCTCAACACCATTAAAGGTGGAATCAAATGTCAATTTAAGTGGATAGAGGCAGTTGATAAGGGGTTTGAGATGTTGAAGAAAAGGATTACAAAACTACCTACTTTGAGGTTCCCTTATTTCAACTAGTTATTTGTGGTGGAATGTGATGCTAGAAAGCTAGTCATTGGAGTAGTGTCAAACCAAGAGGGACACCCTGTGGCATTCTTATCAGGGAAGTTGAATGGGGCTAAACAAAAGTACTCCACCTATGATTTGGAGTTATATGCAATGGTGCAAGCACTTAAAAAGTGGAGACATTATCTCCTACCATGGGAATTTGTGCTCTATATAGATAACCATGCCCTTATTTTCTTGAATGGGCAAGAGAAATTGAATCAAAGACATCTTAAGTGTATTGAATCTTTGCAAGCCTACACATTGTTATCAAACATAAGAAAGGATTTAGCAAGAAGGTTGTTGATGCTCTTAGTAGAAGAGTACTATCTATACAGGAAATTCAATTGCAAAGTGAGTATGGAAGACTTGAAAGATCTCTACAAAGAGGACAGAGATTTCAAGGATGCCTATGAGGCATGTGAAAAGTTCAGATAGGGATTCAAGGTGGACTTCACTGAATACATGTTACAAGAGGGACTATTGTTCAAGGGGCATCTAATGTGTATACCTCAGTGTTCAATGAGGGAGAACATAGTAAAGGAGAAACACCAAGGAAGCTTGGGAGGCCACTTTGGAGTGGATAAGACACTTGAGTAGGTGAATAGGCATTACTATTAGCCAAAGTTGCAATCAGATGTCAGGAAGTTTGTCAAGCAGTGTCAGATTTGTCAGAGGGCTAAAGGACAGAGCAGTAACAGTGGATTGTACCAACCTCTATCCATACCTCAAAGGCCTTGGGAGTGCTTGAGTATGGACTTTGTTTCGGGTTACCAAAGACACCTAGGAGACATGATAGTGTGTTTGTTGTGGTGGATCATTTTAGCAAGATGGCACACTTCATACCATGCAAGCAAACAAATGATGCTTCACATATTGCAGGTCAATTCTTCAGAGATGTTGTTAGGCTTCATGGATTGCCACTGAATATAGTAAGTGACAGAGACAACAATTTTGTGGGCCACTTTTGGAGGACCCTATAGAAGATGCTAGGTAAAAACTAGTCTTTCTCTTCAGCCTACCATCCACAATCAAATGGACAAACGGAGGTAGTGAACAGGTCACCAGGGAACTTGCTGAGATGCTTAACTAAGCAACATGGATAGTCATGGGATCACATCATAGGGTAGGCAGAATTTGCCTATAATGACTCCATTAATAGGAGTATTGGTAAAAGACCCTTTGAGGTAGTCTATGAGACTCATCCTAGAGGGATCCTAGAGTTGAGAGATCTCAGTTTGCAAGACAAGAGGAGTGCTCAAGGGGAGACATTTGTAGAACAGATGAAAGAGCTACATGAGAAGGTCAAAAGGACCTTACAAAAATAGGGAGAGAAGTATAAAGCCAAGGCAGACCAGTCAAGGAAGGACTTGCAATTCAAGGTGGGGGATTTAGTCCTTGCTTATCTCAAGAAGGAGAGACTACCCAAGGGCCAACCTACCAAATTACTCATGAAGAAGATAGGACCATTGAAGATATTGCACAAATATGGCAAGAATGCTTATGAAGTGGAATTGCCTCCTGATTTAGGCATTTCACCCTCGGGGCTACGGTTGGGGTCGAGTGCTCTCCTCAGTGATCGGAGTTCTCTTCACATTAATCAATCCGCACCGCATTAACACAATTGCCGCATGAATCCAGCCCGCTTGGAATAGAAGCAACGACGAGACCATGAATAGAAGGGATGTCCACACAGAGACACCTGCTTGCTTGTTGTAGAGCACCTACTTGCCGTGGAGATGAGCACGGATACACCATCCACGACTACTAGCTATCAAGTGCCTTAGAACAGCTTCGATTCAATTTTACAGATTGATATTCCTCGATTGGATCCGGACGGATTGGTATTACCCTAACTCAACTGACTAACTAACTCAACTCACTAACTAACTCCCTACTATAGCCCCCCCTTTCTACCTAGCACTATAGCTAGAATTCCTCCCCCACCCAGGACCCAGGGGCATATATATATATATATATATATATATATATATATATATATATATATATATATATATATATATATATATATATATATGAAGTCAGAATGACTCACATCAAAGAATTCTCCTATATATATATATATATATATATATATATATATATATATATATATATATATATATATATATATATATATATATATATATATATATATAGGAGAATTCTTTGATGTGAGTCATTCTGACTTCATTTCTATACGTGATACAGTGAATGACTCATGTTACGTACATAGTATGAATACGTTATACCATGGATGACTCATCATGTTACGCCCATTGCAAGTCAGGAAAAATGCTTTGGTAGGATAAGTTACTAGCTGTTATCTACATTCTGCATTATGCTTACTGCGCACCCCTTTATCGAAACGGGCAGTAGCTATTAGTATGGTTATATCTGCATTCTGCATTCTGCATTGTGCTTACTGCATCTGCATTATGCTGATTGCACCTATATAGCAGCTATTAGTATGGTTCTTAGACTCATACGTAAGTCATTAGCTGTTATATCTGCCAATCCCTTCACTCAATCTATATAGTTCAAGTCCTTTATAATATAGGGGCAGGCCCATCAAGAATCAAAATTGGAGAGGTTGGGCACTCTCGATGGCATTGTCTCCCTCCTACTTCCACTTCCTAAAGCCAGCATATTCCTTTAGCAAGAAACAAGCGACAATAAGTACCATTTTTTCATACCACCCAAATCTCATCTATCCCAGCTATCTTCGTTGCAATCATAGTATCCCTAGTCGATCCTTGCCATCCTGTCCTAATGCCATTGTCGCACACTTGCTTGCCATTTCGCCACACACCTAGTGGAATCTAGATCACCCACCTCACACTTTGTTGGCTGAAGTTTTCCTTCATCAGCCATCTGCATGTTACATTCACTATAAGGCGGCTTCTTAACAACAATGAGCATGGAGTGCATCTTAAAGAGGGAGCCTTTTTCATGACGCTTGGACCTGCCTGAACCCCTTCAAACCTAATGAAAGGGGAATCTTCGCCACACGTATAGCAAAATCTTTCAACGCCCCACACCTAATCGTTATAGCTAGTAAAAGTCATAAATGCCATAGTGTCGATAGTTAGCCCAATAAATGCCTGTAGGGGCCCAGGTTTTTTCATTCCTTACCTTCATTTCATTAAGGTAAGGTATAACAAGAGGGATTCGATGCGGGAGGAATATGGCATTTCTAACTCTTACTAGTATGCACTCGGCTCAGAGCTAGTATATATATATATATATATATATATATATATATATATATATATATATATATATATATATATATATATATATATATATATATATATATATATATATATATATATATATATATGCTAGCCCGGCCAGCCAAAAGAAAAAATAAGGTGGATCTCTGGAGGTCAGATATGGGGATGAAATTCAAGGGGGACTCCAGGACCGCCATAACTTTCGGGGTGGGCACCTACTAGAACGTATAAGAGCCGCCGCCCGCTTTAGATAGTAGCTTCTAGTGTTTTAATATATGTTTGTTTCTGGTGTGGAAGAAGGAGAGACATGCTGCCCTTAGATGTGACTGCGTGTGGACCCAAAATGCTAAAGAGCATCTGGCATGATAGCTCCGCCACTGGAAAATGTTGATTTCTTTATTTCCCAATCTGACGGTCATTGAATAAAGTGGAAATACGTGGTGCCCTATCCTATAGTTCCATACTGTTGGGGGGACACCCCCATATTGAATATGCCCCCGCCCAATGAATGCCAACCACCGAACAAATGATTTTGCCCTACTATTCTAAGGGGCCCTACCGACCGAGCACTTTCATCACTTTCTGCGGGTTGATACATGCAATGTACTAGATAACAAACCCCTAAATCAATGGCCTTCATAGATAGGATAGGTATGATCTCCAAACCTTCCCATTCCCTCCCCAACCTCCCCCATAGCGCCGCCAGGGTTACCCATTGAAGGTAGGTGGGCGGCAAAGACCCGAAATGGTTGCCCTTATAATAGTAGGGGAGCTCGGCCAATGATATAAAGAGGCAATGATATAATCTAGATTATATTGGCGAGAATGGTCGGAGTTGTTTTTCCACTAAATAAGACAACAGCTATAGACCCTTCATTCATTATATGATGCCATTATGGGGTTAACAAAGGAGGGTGAACAATACGAAAACTTTGGAGGGGAGGGCCCCTATATATCTATGGCTATTTTTGCTTACTATTGTGACGTTATGGGAAAGGGTTCACCCTCAATAGTAACCCTAGCAGTAAGTAGTGGCCACCCACCTATGTAGGGATTTATTATGGCCTTAGGGCTCCATCCCAGCTTTAGCCACTCATACGTTAGTTAGTGTGAGGGCCAGTTTCACCTTGCCTTCAATACAACTATATGCCGTAGTAGCCCTAAATTGTATTTCATAGTTCTGGCACTTGATCGGCCTGAACTTTGGGTGATTTTCCCTCTACCCCCATAGGGAAGGTAGGAGGACCCTACAGCAATGTTGGTAGGAATGGGTTCACCTGAGAATGAATAGGATCAAATTACTTTCTTTGTCGAATCGGGTTAACATCTAGAATATCAAATGCTTGCCCTATTATTCTAAGGCTCATTTTTGGGTCACCCTTGCCCTTTATAATAGTAGGAGACTAGCAACCGGGGTGGGGATTCACCCAGAAAAATGTAGTAAACCCTGTCCCTTCAAGTACACTCACTACATTTGGGGACTAAGCTTAGTTTCATAAATGACCATCCCTCCCCTCCCTCCAATGGAAGCACATTCATATTATTCGAGAGTTACCAGGGTGACGTACTTTCCCTCCTACGTGAGGGTAATGGTGACTCCCAAATCAAGGGGCCAAGCTCACTACATTTGGGGACTAAGCTTAGTTTCATAAATGACCATCCCTCCCCTCCCTCCAATGGAAGCACATTCATATTATTCGAGAGTTACCAGGGTGACGTACTTTCCCTCCTACGTGAGGGTAATGGTGACTCCCAAATCAAGGGGCCAAGCCCCTTCTCGCTCAAGCGATGCGAAGACCTAAGCCCACCACTATTTCTGGGCCAACCGGGGCCTTAGAATAGTAGGGTCGGGTCATACATATAGCCTTAGGCTTGCCACCCATATCTTGGTATGCTTTGGGGCAAACACCACCATTCCTCACTTACCCTTTAGATATTCCAGTGAGGGTGTCAAAGTAACACTCACTTACTAACTAACGGGAAGTTATGAGGGCACGAACGCACCCTAACCTTAGACACAAGTCCAACTGCTCTTTCAGACTTAGGAGATGATGATTGGGTCAAAGATTTGCCAACCCCAATCCCACTGAAATTGGACAGTATATTGGATTCTAAGGTGATAAAAACGACAAGGAAGGATACTTATAAGGAGCATCTAGTTAAATGGAAGGGGTTACCTAATGCTGAATCCATATGGATTATAGAGCTAGATATACTAAAGCATGGAGTCACCATTGACAACCTCCTAACTCAAGGGACTTGAGTTCTTTGTCCTAGGGGAGTATGGTGCAGAGTGTATACACCTAAAAATGGTCATCTAGACTATTAGCCCCTTTTGCTAAATCATCAATTGCTTATTCTTGATCAAATCCTAGCTTTATCATTTATTCGATTATTTTCTATGGGCTAACCATCTTATCCTAAGTTTTTATTTATTAAAAGGAATATTTCCTCCCTTTTTAATCAATAAAAAACCCCCACTTTTCCTCTTATTCTAAGTTGCACAAATAAAGCATTATTCTTATTTTATAAAAAGGGAAAAAGCACTTTTTGTCTCATATGGACACAAAAGTCAACTCTTATTTTCTCATTGGAAGATATTTGTGCACAAGGATCAAGCTTCTTTTTTTCTCCACCGTTGATTAAATATTTTGCCTCTTAATCTCCATGGTCCATTCCTTTTCATTTCTTATAAAAGGAGAGCTCTCTTCTTCATTTTCATATCTTAAGTTTTTATGCTAATATTATGCTGCAAGTTTTCTAGGTCATTTTGGAGCATTTAAAGATTTGGAGCATTTTTGGCTTTTGCATCTACATGTTATCATAGTTTCATTTCTTGCATTATCATGGAATTCTTAGCTTAGATTTCCTTTATGTTTTAGATTAACCCATCTAGCTTAACTAGGAGGCTTTGTAATACTTGCATCTTTCATTTTCATAGCTTAGCTTGCATTTCCATTTCTAGCATAGCATTGCATTGCATTTTTATTCTTGATTCTTGAGGATATTAGCATTCTTGCCCTTGTTTTCATTGAATCTCCCATTGCATGGTTTATTAGCAAGGTTATTAGTTAAATAACTCTAGTTGAGAGCATTCTTAAAACCCTTGCACTCCATGCCTAGGGAGCTATGGATCGATTTTTGAGACCTCATTCTTGAGTGTTCTTCAATGTAATGATTCATAGAAGTGTGACACAATTATAGCACACATTTTTGGCGCCCACCGTGGGGCAGAGTAGACTAGCTTTGTCCCTTCTTTTTCTGCATTTTCGTCATTTTTCGTCAATTTTTTGGCAAGTTTTTAGCTTAATTTTTAGTCTTTGTTTTTTTGTCTCAGACTGTCGTATGATACTTTCCAGAAGTATCGTGCGATATACCTCTATATGCGCGTGTGATACTTCGCCTGTCAGAAGTATCGCCTAGCTATAGCAGAGAATATCGCCTGGTCTTGGGTGAAGTATCGTCTGGTGTCGAGCGAAATATCGCACAGATAGAAAAGTATCGCCCAGTATACTGTGAAGTATCGCACGATACTGGTGTCTGTACCCGACAGTGAGCTATTTTTTGAGTTATTTTATTCATCTTGCAAGTTTCGGGTGCTTAGTTATTTTTTTGAAATTTTTTAAAAATTCTAGTGTTTTCAAATCCGTGCAAAAATGGGCACCTATTTTTTTTTAAATTTTGCAAATGGTGTTGAAAATCAAAGTGTGATATATCGTTGGAAAGGTCTTTCCAAGCCTAATCCAACCATGATGGTTTCATTTTCAGATTTTATCATTTGATTAGCTATTTTACATGCAGATTATCTGATTTTTGATGTGCTAACCATTGTGGAGCTAACAAGTTGTGCTTGTAGGTTCTCTCATTGCTTGAAATTTTCCAAAAGAACGCATGTCAAAGAGGGCTACTAATAGTTTTTGCAGGGCTACCCTAAGCATAAAAACTAAATCAAGTGCTTGTTTAATTATTTTCTTTATTAAGTGCGGCATATACTAGTTGTTTCATTTCATAGGCACTTAATACCTTGCTGTAGGAATTTTGAGGTGGTAGGAGAGTATACTCTTCACCCTTGTGGTGAAACAGAAATCTTGACCCATCTTGGGATTTTGAAAGCAAGGGGGTAATTAAATCTTTGTTTGGTGTGTTTGGGAGAGATTCTTGAGATAGGGAAATATGCTCTTCACCCTTGTGGTGAACCAAAAACTTTGAACCTCAAGAGTTAATCCATTCTTTGTTTAGCTTAGGATCCTTTAGTGGACCTGCTCTTGAGAAATCAAGAGGAACGACGTAAGTGGGGACAACCTTGTCATCATTTTCCTTGGTGGCGAGTGATTACAACCCACTATAATCTCAAGGCTATCAAGGACACAAAACCTTGGTAGACATAACACTTGTCTTCGCTTGATATGAGTAGCTCATGGGATTGCGACTATGGAGAAAGCATTGAGCAAGAATGTTTAAGGTACTCTTGAGGCCACGATGTCCTAGTCCTTTATGAGGAGCAAGAGGGGTATTGTGAATGGAAGCCCTTATTAAGAACCATAGATAGAAGCCACCCTATTTTGCCGCTTAGCTTCTTAGTGCAAGGATTGATCCAAGTGGACTAACCCGGATCACCCCAAGATACTCACCATATGTGTTCCTTTGGTTGTGTTGTTTGACACTTCCACGACAAAGCCAATATCTCTTGTGGGCAACCACTTGGTGTGAGGCAAGGGGACATCAAGTTGTGGGCCAAGTTGCTAAGTAATGAGCCTTGTCCTTCTAGGTAGTAATTGTTTGAATTGTCTTCAATTGTGCTATACTAGTGTAAACATTCTTAACATTCAAACAAACGGTAGCATTCATAAGATTTTCTATTTTGATATCACAAGTGCTTGTCTTGGCAAAGTTGCTTTTGCCCTTGTTTCAAGTGTTCTATGACATGTTTGATCCTATACTGTTTGCAAACCTATCTTTTATCTGTTGTTACTACTTTTCAAACTGAGAAATTGAACTATCCAACTTTTGAACTTGATCAAAACGCTTCAAAACTAAAAATTTTATGTTCACTAGTCAAAGCATTGCCCAAATCTGCAACAGTATCGCGTGCCTTACTGAGAAATATCGCGCGATAGTTTGCGCCTGCTGTCTATCGCTTGCTTCGCCTGAAGTCTGTCACTCTGGTATATTAAGCTCTGTCACCTGGTATAAGGTGAAGTATCGCTTGGTCTTAGAAGTATCACCCTATTTGCCTGAGAACTATCGCCTGGATCATTTCTACTGTCCTATCATTGCTGCAATCCGGAGCTGCTAAACTTGCATTTTAACCTGTCGTAGAATATCTTTTTCTGTTCTTACCTAAAGCTGGCTTGTTATCTGCATGCTCAGACTTGTTCTAGACTGAAACAAATGAGCTAAAACTATTGGATTTGAGCTTAACAAATGCTACTCTTGATCACTTGTCGCATCACGGTTACCTCTCTAGCTACTTGCTTATTGAGCTTCTTGCTCGCTACTCAACTTTAGTCAATTGATTGTTATAAGTGCTTGAGCACTTTTGACGAGCCATCTCTCTATTGTTCTACTTTGACAAGTGATCTTTATTAGCTTTGCTTATCTCAAATCTGAGAAACTTTGTCTCATTCTATTAGTCAACCAACATCTCTTTTCATGCCGGTTACAACTCGGTCTCAATTTGAGCAGGAGAGTCATCCTCCGTTCAATTATACACAGTTACCTTCTCCAACTAGACACTCATGAGTGCCCATTAGCAACAATAGTTCTAGTTCTAACCAATCTGAGGATTCTAAGGCTACCCCATGGTACAAAGGAGGTTTCCTCTTTTTCGCATTCAAGACCCCCAAAAACACGGACAATGTCTCACTTACTTTGACTGAACAAGAAAAATTCCAACGCTTGCAAGAACACTTTGAGCATAAAGATAACCAAGCGCGCTTAGACAAAGAACACAATCAACAAAGGATGGATGCTGCTAGGCGCATGGCTTATAAAGGGACATTTCATGAGCAACCTGAGACTAGTAATCATGAGCATAGATCTCTTTTTATCAATGGCAACAATGGCAACAACACGCCACCAAGATCTCCTCCAAGACCCACTTTTGGTATGCCTTCTTCACCTCCTAGACCTCCTCCCTCTCAACATGAGGCAGAGGCTGATGATGAGATTTCTAGTGAGGATCTTATGAGATTTGAACAAGATGTGGTCTCCCAACGAATGATGCATAAGCTTTTAGAGTGTAATGGCGATCAATATTTTCAATATATGACTTCTAGAGGATACAAGCTTCCTCCCGGCTATGATGTTAGACAAATTGTCCAACAAAGAGTACCAACTGAATTGGAAGTCCTTCAGGAAGAACTGCGTCGGACAAATCAACGCCTTACCCAAATGGCAATAGAAAGAGAGCCTCCAAAGGTCTCTTTTGTAGAATCAATTTGTGCTCTTCCCTTTAATAGGAGTCTATACATGGTCCCATTTCCTAGGGATATTGAGGTTCCCAAATATGACAAGTATGATGGAAATGGTGACCCCCATGACCATGTGCGTCACTTTTACGCTCTTAGCATGGACTTCCTTCATGAAGACACATTTCTTCTACGACTGTTCCCTACAAGCTTAAGAGGACAAGCTTTAGAATGGTTTGCAAAGTTGACACCACCTCTTAAGACTTTTGATGAGTTGGCTATGCACTTCACACAACACTATTCATACAACATCCAACAACCTATCACCATGATAGATCTCGGTAATCTAAGACAACATCAAGGTGAGCCATTTGCAACTTACTTACAATGTTGGAGGTCATTGTATTCTAGGTATCCTCGTCAGCTACCTGAAAGAGAAAAGATTGACATTTTCATCAACACACTTGTGCCTGAGCTATTTTATGATCTAAGGAAGCAACTGTTCTCCTCCTTCCATGACATGGTTGAAAGTGCATATCGAATTGAGGATGTAGCTATAAGAAAAGGGGATATTGTTATTAATAAAGATGCTAAAGGCAATGGCAAGGACAAGAACAAACCTTGGAATAAGAACAAGTATGTTGTTAATGATGGAGTTGTTGACGCTCCTAAAGTTAAAGAGCCTGCTTTCAATCTTTCCAATGCTATCTATGCAACAAAACAACAAGAAGCTGCCAATGCTCACAATGCTCCTAAACCTCAATATGCAGATAAGCCTAAGAAGTCATTTTGAAAGCGAGTCTATACCAAGTTGGTAGAACCTTATGATGTGATCCTTAAGACATTGGTTGACAATGGATATCTTATGCTTCCTAATAAACCTTGTAACTGGGATCCGATAAATAAGCCTGATTGGTGGCGAGAGGATCATTATTGTCATTATCACAGAAACAAGGGACATCCGACAGACAATTGTTTTAAGCTTAAGGATGATATTCAGGACCTCATTGAGAATGGCACAATCTCCACTGATGGCTTAACTAAAAATTTTGATCACACAGCTTTCAAAGATCCTCTACCTAAGCATGATAAGGGGGACACCTCTCAAACACATAAAAAGAATCATGATGCTAAGATCCACTATACATATACTTCTGACACACCTGTGATCAACATGGTAGAGCCCGTTGAGAGTATTCTAATGATGAGGTCTCAAGATGATAATAAAGCCAATCATGGTAAGCCAAAGTTGGTCTTGCAAACACGTGGTAGTTAATCTTCCCGAATTGAGACACTGAATGTTGTTACTAGGGGGCAAGCCAAGATTATCTTTAAAACTACGCAAGATTCCAAGCCAGCTTTGCCTTCCAAACAAGCGGCTCCTTCAGCCACCCCTAGCTATGATCTTTTCCAACATTTGCAAAAGACACCAGCACAGATATCTATCCTTGAGTTGCTTCGGTTATCCCCTTCACATAGAGAGATTCTTGATGAGGCTCTACGTACAACATGTGTTCCCAATGACATTGATTTGAATCAATTTCAGGCTATGGTCAACCACATTTCATCTCCGCTATCTCTCTCCTTTTCTACAGAAGATGACATATCTATTGCTCACCCTCATAATCTAGCTTTACACATTGAAGTTCTAGTCTATCACACCCGCATTCGCCGAGTCCTGATAGACAATGGTGCAGGGTTAAATATTATTTCTTTCAATGTCATACAATAGTTGGGTTTGTCAGAATTTGCTGTGGATTCTACGAAGAAGATTACTATAAAATCTTATGATGAAGTGGAAAGATCTTCCAAAGGTCTTGTCACGTTGCCTGTCCGAGTGGGCCCTATCACGAAAGATATTAACTTCCAAGTATTGGACATCCCACACGCATATAACATTCTTTTGGGTCATCCTTGGATCCATGACATACAGGCTGTTCCTTCCACTTATCATCAGTGCGTCAAATTTCCGTACAATGGCACTGAAGTTGTGATTCCTAGATACCATACTATTGCTATTAATGCTCTTGTTGCTGCTGAAAAATTTGTCCCTCACAATGAACCTACTGTTGATCCTAGTACGCCTCTAGTTGCTGCTAAGAAATCACTTAAGATGATGAGCCTTGGTATGGGTGAATATACGTTGGATTCCTTTGCTTTTATACCTATTTCTCCTAGGTCATATGGGAAACCTTCTGATAACATGAAGCCTTCCACTTCTGCTATGGTGATCTTTGATACTTTTGTTCCTTTAGAAGTAGAAAGAGAAGAATAAGTTGTTCAAGAGTGGATCTATAGAGAGGATTCTGGAAATACTCCCATGCTCAGTAATTCAGACATAGATACAGATGAGTCACCACTACACACTATGGCTCACATGGGAGATGATCTTCCTTCTACTTCACTTCTTTGGGGAGAAGAATGTATATCTACTGATGATATGGCTGAGGCCTCTATGTCTAGAACCTATGTGCCTAAAGAATTATTGCACTATGATAAACAACGTCACAACATTGCACGACTGCTACAAAGAGGTGATCTCTCACATAATGACATGAGTATCTCTACTTCTCGACATCTTAAGCCTCTTCCAAAAGATTCTTCCATGATAGATATGGATGTTGGTGTAGTTCATACCTCTGGTGACCATCCCGATGTAGTCAATGAGTCTCGCGAAGGGTTTGATGGGTTTGTTCCCCGTATTGCCTTCGTAGACTATGTTGGTCCTTCTATGACAAATCTAGATCTAGCTACTTTTGGAGCTTACCTTATAGGCTCAACTTCTCTTGTCACCAGAGATGACACCCCTCATATAAATGCTATTGAACCAGTCACTTCATTTCATCTCGTATCAACACCTGTTACTTCTTCAACCAGCGAACTAGCAACAAAAAAGATTGAATTAAAAATCAAGTATCATAGTCATCTAGTCAAACAAAAAGAGCAATGGTCGGATGGTGAAAACCACCCTGTGGCAGTGTTCAAACCTAAAAAAAGTAAAAATAAATATCTGCTCAAGAATATTGATTCTCAAATAAAAGATGACAAGCTGATTCTCTACAAAAAAATGGTGCACTACTTCAAGCATGATATTATATCTGTTACACTTCAGCCCGTTCCTAGAGCTGAGAACAAAGTTGCTAATGCATTGGTTACTTTGACATCCATCTTACAAATGAAAAAGCATAAATCTCGCTTCAAGTTCCTAGTGGATGAATTATGCTATCCTACTCACAAATCTTACAATCCTACCATCTTTTCATATCTTCCACCTCATATTCTTCCTGACAATCCACCACGCCATTCTTTCCACCATCCCTTACACTTTGCCTTTGTCTCTGGTGACTTGTATAGAAAGGGTCTAGACGGAACTCTCCTTAGGTGTCTAGAAATAGAGGAGTCAGAAAAAGTGCTAGCTGAAATCCACGATGGCATATGTGGATCACATTCTAACGATCCTCCGCTAGCTCAGACATTTCTTAGGGCTGGTTATTATTGGTCGAACTGGTTGAGACCTCCTATCGTCACAGTTGCAGCATCTGGGCCTGGGGGCTATCAGTTTTCTACATCAGAGGAAACATATTCTTGATGCCCGTTTCTATCTGGGGCATTCTTTGTACATATTTTATTGATCCTGAAAAAAATTCATATATGATGCTGAAAAAATCCAAAAAAAAAGTTCAAAAAAAAAATAAAAAAAAAATTGAAAAAGTGCCTTGGTGAAAACCTGGAAACAGGCGCCTTGGTAGAAAAAATATAAAAAAATTATTAAAAAGTCCTTAAAAAATAAATAAAAAAATAAATAAAAATTGCAATAAATCTATCAAGTGGTGAAAACCTAGAAATAGGCATTGCTTGAGACCCTCTGCACCTATGTCTATCAGTCTTGCGTGGCACTCCTTCGCTCCACTTCTCACTTTGCCTCTCCTAGCCTAGAATTGACTCTTGTCTTAGTCTAGGGGGCATATGTTATTCTAGCTTATCTTGAGTCTCTTTGTGCATCAGGGTTTCTTAGGCAACTTGGTTCCAACGGTATTTTTCAACACCACCCCAACTATGTTTTTCAACACTACCCTAGCGTCGAGTGTTTCTCAACACTTATCAGATATCCTACTTGCAGTCTAGATGATGCAATATTTCTCACTGGCAGATGCGATTCTCAAAGCTTGACTCTATGGCCTACACACAGACACTTGACTCGCTGAGACTTGCTTGGCTTTATTTTTTTTTGTGTGTTGTCTATGATGATTTCTTTGCTGAGTGTTCTCCCCCTATGATCATTTTTTATGATGCATAGCTAGAAGACTGAGGGTATGAGAACATGTTTTATTTCTTTTTCTGCTTGTGGGTATATTTTGTTGGTCCTAACTATCATGAGCATTTATGCTGGTCTTACTTGACACATTGGGATCTACAAGGTATTATCCTTGACTATTTCGCAAGTGCATGCTTATAGTCATCTTGACTTTCTTGTGTCTCGATGCGAGCATAATCTTGCTATATCAAACTTAGGGAACCTCACTGCACTAGTCATCTTGACCTGCATGTCTTTGATGCCTAGGTGGGATTTCCACATTTCTATCTGATATAGATCATATTCAGATCCACATAGTTATGCTAGTGTGTATTGTATGATCTTGCGACGCCACCAATAACGCTCAATGATGATAATTAGATGTCTATTGGCTTTGTAACTTTGCAAGTAAACCAATTTTCATGTAGTTTGCATTCTTAAGTTCATGTTAGTTTAGTTTTGCATCTTGCATATGGAGAGAGCTTTCCTTTCATCTTTCATGGACTTGTTAATCAACTGCGCTCACCTTTCGCTTCTTCCCAATCATGTCTTTCACTTCTGGTCTTTCATATCACATCATTTTCTATTCATTTCGGGATCAAAATTGAAATCCGCGTTCACCTTGATCGTCCAAATCACCTTTTCCCCCTCTTTCGCACAGTTAGCTGACCTTTTGAGGCCTGATCCTTCGATTTTCGCTGGGGCATTCTTCCCTTCTTCATCCCCATCTCTTTCAACCTTCTAGTCTTTCATTCACTTTCCAATTCCTCCCCTCTGTGGTATTTTCGGGTTGAGGGACTGATAGGTTCATGCCCTGTGTCCCATGTGTGGGGCATATCTTCACTGCTTGATGGTTATTCCATTCTCTCTCTTTGATTATGATTTCTAGTGATTTGATCCTGTTGCTCTTGCTTCTGCTTTCCCTCTACCTGGATTTCACTTTCGATCCCGAGGGGGCAGACACATCATATATTATTGGCTATCTCTTTCCTAAGTGTTCAGTACTGTTGCTACCAGGCTGACCATGCAGGATTTGCTATCTCTCTACACTTCATTCTTTAGAGTTGGATCGCTATTTGCTTGCCTTCTTGGCTATCTCTTGCTTTCTTGGCTCATCTGAGTTGCTTTGTGATCCCAAATCGATCTCACATTTCAACTTCATTCTTTGACTACATGTGTTCCCAGATCGATCACACATTAGTCAAAGAGGGGCAAATGTATACACCTAAAAATGGTCATCTAGACTATTAGCCCGTTTTGCTAAATCATCAATTGCTTATTCTTGATCAAATCCTAGCTTTATCATTTATTTGATTATTTTCTATGGGCTAACCATCTTATCCTAAGTCTTTATTTATTAAAAGGAATATTTCCTCCCTTTTTAATAAATAAAAAGCCTCCACTTTTTCTCTTATCCTAAGTTGCACAAATAAAGTATTATTCTTATTTTATAAAAAAGGAAAAAGCACTTTTTGTCTCATATGGACACAAAAGTCAACTCTTATTTTCTCATTGGAGGATATTTGTGCACAAGGATCAAGCATCTTTTTTTCTCCACCGTTGATTAAATCTTTTGCCTCTTAATCTCCATGGTCTATTCCTTTTCATTTCTTATAAAAGGAGAGCTCTCTTCTTCATTTTCATATCTTAGGTTTTTATGCTAATGTTATGCTGCAGGTTTTCTAGGTCATTTTGGAGCTTTTGAAGATTTGAAAGATTTTTGGCTTTTGCATCTACATGTTATCATAGTTTCATTTCTTGCATTATCATGGAATTCTTAGCTTAGATTTCCTTTATGTTTTAGATTAACCCATCTAGCTTAACTAGGAGGCTTTGTAATACTTGCATCTTTTATTTTCATAGCTTAGCTTGCATTTCCATTTCTAGCATAGCATTGCATTGCATTTTCATTCTTGATTCTTGAGGATATTTGCATTCTTGCCCTTGTTTTCATTGAATCTCCCATTGCATGGTTTACTAGCAAGGTTATTGGTTAAATAGCTCTAGCTGAGAGCATTCTTAAAACCCTTGCACTCCATGCCTAGGGAGCTATGGATCGATTTTTGAGACCTCATTCTTGAGTGTTCTTGAATGTAATGATTCATAGAAGTGCACCTTGCACTCCATGCCTAGGGAGCTATGGATCGATTTTTGAGACCTCATTCTTGAGTGTTCTTGAATGTAATGATTCATAAAAGTGTGACACAATTATAGCACACATAGAGCACCTCCCATTTTGCTAGCTTAGTGAGCATTTAGGGTTGTGATAAGTGTTTGGTGTGAGTTAGAATAAGATCCATTAGGTTGGATCCATGGTTATGTTTGTAAGAGCCAAATGAGCTCATGAGGGGTTAGTGGTCTATTTGGCCTAAATGGCCTATAAAGACTCAAAGTGTTATTTTTGGGTAGAAATGGTCTAGAATATGGCTTAGGACCTAAGTGTCCTAACTAGGGTCCTAGAAGTCAGTCACAATCTTTGAGGTGACCCAAAGAGCCAAATAGCACTCAATGAGAAAAGTTGCTAGAGTTGCTCAAGCAACTTTTGCAACTTCTTGTAAAAGTTGCCAAAAGGAGGTTATAGCGGTTGTAACCACTCATGCTTGGTATATGAGCATGGAATTGATGAATTTGAAAGGTCAATGAAGTTTTAGACTGATTTCCATAATTAAGAACTTCATGTATGGATGATATATTGTCGTTCTCATTAATTGCAGGGTTTTTCTTGTTTGTTGTACGGCTTGTATGGATTGGTTAGGGTGATCAGGACCCATGGTAGTGTAGAGTGTTGTGTTAGCTTCTTTCTGCATTGATTAGATTGTTTCTAAGTTAGAGTAGTGAAGTTTGAAAGAGATTCCAAGGCTTTGGTCTGTAAAATCCATTTACAAAGTCTCAATGCTTGGAATGGCTCTAACCTGAGCATCCACCGGTGGAAATGGTTGAAACCATAGGGGATGGAAGGTTAGAGTCTGTACATAGCCTTTATGTTTCCATTTTTGTTGTGGTACTAAAATTTCTAGGCCAGGAAGGAAGCCCTCTGGCTGACTGTTAGGAACAGGTGAGCCAGGATAGGGTAAAGAAGGCATTGGTTCGAGCACCCATGATCTTGGAGGAAAGACTTAGAGGCATGTGTGGAAGCCCTAATGAGTCTCCTTGAAGGTTCAAAAGGTTGGAGAAAGTGAGCCAAAGTTTGAAGACCAATTTGGTGGTCATTTGTTTAGACTAGTCCAGAGGCCTAATTAATAGGCTAAAAACTAGGGCTTGTTGGTAACTAGGGTTATGGGTGCAACCAGAAGCCTAAAATTTGGATTTGAATAGTGTTGATGGATACCTTGAAGATTTTCAAGGGCTTATGTGAGGTTGTTTGGGGAATTTGGGAGCATTAGACCAAAAACAATGAAAATAGACCTACTAGGAAATGAGCCAATTAGGCCTTCTAGTGAATTTGATACCAAAAGATTTGGTAGAATATCCATAAGTGTGGGAAAGGGTTCCAAAGGACTTTTGAAGTGCCAAGGACATAATTAGGAGTCTATGTGATGTGTGTGAAGATCCTAAGCTAGGGTTTGGGATTTTAGAGGGGAGATCTAGTGAAGAAGCCTAGAGAATTGAAGGGCTAAGTGAGCCTAGAAGTATTGATTCTTCTACAAATCAACTATACCTTGGAGGAGAAGTTGATAGAGAGGATCTTGGAGATCCACATTGAGGAAGAACACCACAAGGAGTAACCATTGGATGGTTAAGAAAGGTTAGAAACACTTGGGAAAAGGAAAGAACACTAGAGTCCTAAACCCTCTGCATCACATATTCGTTATACGGCGGATTGCAATAGATATGGTGCTAAGTTTTATGAGAACTTTTGCACTTATCGACGTAACTCTCACATGCTTGCTCTCATGGCGGTACTGATGAGGATTATGGCTGGGATTTTCATTTATTACCCTATTCATGTTGCTAATTATGATTCGATTACTTTTGGGCCTCATACCAATTTTCCTTGTGCGAAAATCATTTCCCCTTCAACTTTTAACTGGAGTTACTTTGGTAATAAGGGGTGCTATTGGAGTCTGCGTAATATTTTATTGTTGCTCAACAAAAACTGCCCTAATGATCGTGTTGTCTTCACATGGTGCATGCCTTTATTGGTTTGTATTTTAGGTTTCTACGCTCCCACAGTGATGGGTGATGATTGTCACATAATCAAGCCAGACAAAATCAAGGAAGAGTTTACCTTGAACCCGATGGTTATGTATTTTTGTAAAGAGGGAGGCATTCTGCCTTATATGGAGAGTATGACTAGTCATGACAAGATGATCTCCAAGCAATTTGCAGCGTCCTGGAATGAGAGGCGGGTCTCTATCAATGGCATCTCATTTGAGATTAATGAAGACGTCATTGGTAAAGCCACTGGCCTTGCCACCACAGGCTGAAAATGGAAGAAGACCAGTAAAACCCCTGCCAAGACAAACCTTTCTCAATTCTTCCGGAGCCTTGAGGAGAGCCCTATCCCAAAGCATGGTGGCTATAGCACTGAGGACCTCCCAAAGTTTTGTCCTAAGATGTGCAAGATCATCATGAAGTACTTCACACTGGAAGGAGGGTTTGGGGTTTTCCACTACTACCATTTGCCTTTTTCTCAATCATCTTAGGCATAAAAATTTAATCTCCTTTCCATTTTTTCTGTTGCACTCCATAGAGAGTAATGTGGCTGATGTTTCTAAAGCTAAGAATCTAGGGAAAAAACTCGTTATCCTCCACCAAGACCTTATGTTGAGACTCTACAACTTTCACAGGGCCCTTTGCCCACCTCCCACATTATCTATCGTCTTTGAAGCCCTATCATAGCCCCATCCATCTCCTTCGGTCTCTTTGGAAAAAGGTCTTTCTACTCCTTCTGGGTCAAAAGGTTTACATGATTCATCCCCTCCTGAGAGCCCTAAGTCATTTGATATTCACCCTATCATTGATTCACCACAGGGTTTGAAACATGACTGCACCTCAAAGACCCACCGCCCTAATAAAAAGGGTAGGAGGATCATCCTCAATCTTGACAACCCTGACGATGTGGACCCCCAGCCCAGCCAAACTCGTCGCTCTAACTGTCTGGCTAAGGATAGAGGTAAAAAAGCCATCAATAATATTCTAAAACAGGAGGAGGTCATAGTGGACTTGGATAGCCACGACAAAGCTGATGATACCCAGAACCTCATGGAGGAGAAAGATAACACTGGGCACATTGCCATGGAGGAGGCAAACACGACCAAGGAGACCAATGTAGATGTAGGTTACACTAGTTCTGGGCTGGTAGGAAAATTCAAGTTCCAAATTGCTCAGCTCGAACGCTTTGTGGCCCAATTAAAGGTGGACTTGGAAACTACCAACAAGAGGCTGATGGACGTGAGCAAATTTGCATTGAAGGTCATGCACGCCTCTTCCACCACCCTCTATATGCTGAATGAGAAGGCCCTAGATGGGTAGGCTGCTAAGGACGAAGACCCTAGGGAACTTTTCAAATTCCTACAAGAGGAGTGGGCAGATATGCTGCTATCCAAACACCTATGGAAAGGAAAGTGAGCCTGGTTATGGTAAGGGTTTTTTGGGATGCTTCATCTAGCCCGTTGGGCTATGTTTTTTCTTTAGATTATAGATTAATTTCTAATTGTATGTTAAGATCTTTCTGCCTTGCGTGGCATGATGAAACTCTTTTATTTTCAGTACTCTAAACTTGGTTCCTTTTATGACTATTATGACTGTGGATATTCATTGTTGGTGCTCTGGTTTTTTTGTTTTGATTTTTGATAGAGGTGGATTGTTGAATATTTTAAACTGTCTGCTACTCCATTTGTGGTTAATCTATTGTTAGCTCACCTCTAGAGTGTTGTTTATTGTGCCACGAGTTAGCACCCTCTTGCTGCTACTCATATCAAAAATATTATCTTGTCTAAATCTTAATTCTACATTCACATCATATTATAATAGATGAAAATAATTATTAGTTCATAATATCAATATTGTTATATGAAAATAGTTATTATTTTACATTATTAATGTTGTAAAAAGAAACAAATGACTTAGTGTTGTACTTGTTTTTTAAAAAAGTATTTTATTTGATGATAAAAAAATATTAGAATCAATTAATTTTATATATCATTCAATTCAAAAAGTCAATTTTAATCAAATAAAATATAAATAATATTTTTTTATATGAACAAAGTCTAAAGTTGCTAACTTGCTATTACTTATTTAGCCATTTAATAGACCATATTTAAATATGATTAAAATAATGATACTTCATATACTCCAATTTACGACCACTTGTCATACCACATTAACTGCAAGATTTTTTCATAATTGTTTTATAATTGTCTATTTAATATGGTCTATTATAATTTATTTTTTATAGTTGTTAATTTATAATGACAATTTATTTTTTATAATTATTAATTTTAAATTAATTTTATTTTGATTTTTAAAATTAATTTTCTTATTGAAGTATTTTGCAATACATGGAAAGTGTACAACACCTTTACAACTACTCGCAGCACTAAGTCTTGTCGGAATAAAAAGTCACCTTGATAACTGTAACAAATGACAACATATCATGCCAACATTCGGGTGCAAATATGTTGCACCATAGGAAGTGTGTCAAATTCCAAGCTGAGTAAGCTGAAGTGTGTCAAATTCCAAGCTGAGTAAGCTGAGTAGGTTTATAGATTTTAATATAACATGGCATTGAATGGAGGTGTTGGATAAATCCTAAACTAAAACATCAAATGTATAAGGGAAGTTTGCGAAAAAGTCTTAAAGTAAAAGTAAGTAAACTAAAACGCATATTTTTACCAAGGGGGACACTTAGGGGAGAGGGAACAATAGTTGTGTAGGGTCCAATCGTCAATCAATCACTAGTGAATATATTATCTAGTCTTACACCACATTTTTACTATATATTTTGATTTAAATAATCCAAATGAAAATTAAAAAAATTTCAAATGTTGATAAAAATGGACCAATACTTGAACGAATGAGAACCTATAAATGTTATATTAAAAGAACATTAACAAGTGAAATAGATAACTTTTTGTCTCAAATAAAATATCATAGCTATCTATCATGTGTGTCACTTAAAAAATAATATGCTCACTTAATAAAATAAGATGCCCACTTAAACAAGTATTGTTATCTTAGTGCACAAATACTCTTCTTGTGTGTACAACTATTGGGGTAGCAAAGTATATGCATAATTAGAATATTTCATATTAATAATTTATTTTATCACACATTTTAAAGGTGAACACAACCTAAATGCCTTGTATTCTCCCATGAAATGTGTGAGATTGTCAAAAAGTTTTAGTGTTCAACTATTGGTCCCTTTGTATTGGATATAAGTTGTATTTTACATAACAATGTGTTATTTTTATAAAAAATAATTTTTTTTGTGTTGAAGCATTGGTCCTTTTGTGTTGGATTTAAAAGTTAGATATAACAAATATTTATGATTACTAATAGGCATATGGTCCATTTAAGTTGCATATATGTCATATTTTGTATAGAAATACAATCACCCACTAATAAGAAATGATATTTTTAAATTCAACTACTACAGATTTTTAGATTAAGTTGTGGTCGAATCTTTAAAAAGCCAATTTCTGTACACATTTAACTAGGTGTGATATTTTAACGAGTTGTGTGATGAGCCACACCTTCAAACCTTAGTTATAGGTAGTTAAGTGTCCATTTTACATTTCTAAAAAAAATGAAGGTCATACGATATTCCATGCAATGGCTACATGTTGATGAAGTTAGCCCTCACGACTATTGGCCCCTCTCCCCTAAAATTTTTTTCAAACTTCTCTTTATATTTTACGTTTTAATTTACGATTTATCCAATACCAAAGTAAGTGGGTCATCCTGGGTTAACGGGACATATGATCATATTTGTTTTTCCCTGCTTTATTATTTGTTCTATCAGATTATGTCGGTGTCAGTTCTCAACAATTGTAATATTGATGTGACAATTAAAAGGTCCTGAAGTGTCCTGAATCCAAATTCCCACTGGTTTTCTGTTTGAATTTCCCGCGTAAAGTAGAGTAGTCATTTGGGGCACTAGCTAAATAGCCAAAAAATTGCACCAACAGCCAGTGCCATGTCATACTAGCATGTATGGATACATTTGACAGTACTATCGTACATTTACAGAGGAGGTATCAGGTCCAGTTTGTCAATGATTTTCATAAGATAGGTAAATTTATTAATATGATTTAGGTGCATTTGAATTAATTCTACTTTGTATTATTAATAAATATATTATTTTAGTATTTTTTATTTATTAAATTATAATAATTGAATTTAAAATATAAGTATATAATTTAATAATATATTATATATAGATGCATATTAGAGGGATTATATAAATATAATTTAATAATTATAAGTTAAAAATTAATATTAATATAATTTTTAACATTTATTTTTAATAAAATTTATATTTATAATTTTTATTCAAGGTATTATTTTTTACATTTTTTGTCAAATCACTAGTAAATATCATTACAATGGTTATATATAACTTATAAACGCCCAAATAAAAATGAATATGATGTATTTTCTTATTTATGTTTATTTTATCACCCTTGTAGCTTATGTAACATCATAGTCATTTAAGCATTTAAAAGTTATGTTTGGAGTGATATTTTCACTAAAGATTTGACCAAAAAATATCTAAAATAATTATTAAATACAAATATAAATATAAATTTATGCTATATAAATTATATATTTTCTTTCAAATAAATATGAGGTTTATAAGTTATATTTAAAAATTAATATTTATAATTTAATATATAATTTATAAATGTCTAAATGACTATGATGCTTATAAGTTATAAGTAAAAAATATAAATATAAACAATAATCTTTATAATTTAATGTTATAAATAATTAAATTATTTAATGTTTAATAATATTGAAAATATATAACTTACAATTTAAAGAAAATATATATTATATAACTTTTTGAATATTTAAATATGAGTATGATGTTTATAGGTTATATAAACATTAAGTTATATATATTTTCTTATTTTTGTTTATTTTATCAACCTAACTTATATAACATCATACTCGTTTAAACATTGAAAAAGCTATAATGATTGTAGTGATATTTTACAAACGATTTCACAAAAAATAATTAAAATTATACCTAAAATATTTATTAAATACAAAATATAAATATAAATTTATGTTCAAAAAATAAAAGTTAAAAATTTATATTAATATTAAATTTTTTATATTAAAAATAGAGAGTTCAACAAGAGCGAAGGATGCCAAACCTGAAAGCAAAAACTAGGAAGGAAACAAAAGTCTCACTCCAAAAAAGCGACCAAGCAACGTTTACATATAAACAAAATATACAAATATTTTAATATTAATTTTTAACTTATAATTTTTAAATTATAAATATATATAATATATATATTAATAAAAAAGTTAATTAATTTAAATTAAATACGTTATATATATAATTATATTATTAAATTATCAAAATCTATAATATAACTTAAAAATGATGTATATATATACTTATATAAAATTTGTCTAATATGTATTTATATGTAATATATTATTAAATTATATATTTATATTTTAAATAAATCTATAAAAAAAATATATTAAAATAATATAATAAACAATATAATTGATGTATTAATATATTAATATAATTATTTAAAACAATGTATTATTAATAATAGAAAGCAGAATAAATCCAAATGCACCTAAATCATATTAATAGATTTATTATCTAATCTAATCTAATAAATTGGAAAAGAAAAGAAAATATTGATTCTTGTCTATGAATTATAAAAAGTATATACAATTTATTTTGAATTTTTTCATGATTCTGTAGTTTTCAAGTCAAACTCATTTACCTATATTTCCCATATTTCATAATAAGTAGTTCATAAAGAGCGTCTCAACCAATTTCTCATGAGAATTAATCGAACACTTAGCATTCATTGCATCTAAGTTACTTTTAAAGAGGTGAGAAGTCAAAAATCCAGTCATGGGAAGGGCCAATCCCAAAGGCAGTGGACCAATCCATAAGACAGTGGACATGGACAAAGTTCAAATTAATCACAACTTATTTTTTGTTTTTTCACTATGATTTCTTCTTTCCAAATAATAGATTTGTAATAAATATCTTTAAATTTTCTGGTACAGATTTTAAAGACAGCTATTACTGTTTGCCATTCTATATATATTTTTCCTCTATTGAAAATTAATTGAAATTGGATGAATTTAATTCATGGAACTATATTTTTCCGAAAAAGAATCTTAAATAACCATTAAAAGTCTAGTTGACAAAACAACGCCGTCCGTCATATTTTGAAACTAACTGGCCGCCTCTGTAGGCCCTAGAACTTTGTCATTACATCGATTCTTAGCTGGATGCCAGATATTATTTTCCTGAAAACCGTGACTAGTATAATTTATAGTAGTAAATTATTTAAAATAAAAATAAAACCACATTTAAAAATAATAAAAGTGAATACAGACATCGCGGCGATAAAAGATATAAATAAATTAGAATAGAAGCATGAAAATTACAGGGTCCACCATTACAAATTATCTCAGTTTTCATACAAATTTCAGGAAGTGTTTCGCAATTTCAACTCAGTTTTACAATAGTATAAAACTAAAAACTTGACTGTCAGAAATCTACAATAACCTACTAAATATAGACAAAAACTAAATCTAAAATAGCACTACGGATGGTGCCTACCTCTCCTTAACAGATCCACAAAAGAATTTACTGCTTGCGGTTTTCACTAATCTCCACTTCAAAATGTGCACAAAAGTCACTCTTTTCTGGATCTGGACTTTCAAGCTTGCAACAGTAAGCGCCTACAACATCCGCACATCGGCCACGGCGAGGAGCCAGCGATCAATGAACTCCCCAGTGATCATCTACTCTTTGAACTGCAGGCGCAATCTGTAAGCATCTGCTACATCTGCATACTTTAAACATTTGCTTACGGTAAACTATTTCAGAAAAAACATTGAACAAACCCTAACCTTTTTCCGTGCGAAATTTAGGGCAAATTAAAATGACGGTTTAGGGTTTTCCAGTGACATGCCATAGCTTGTAACCTAAGAAGGTAAATGTATTTGTCCCGCTACCCTCTCCGTAAACTATAATTTCCATTGCTGCAAAAAGATTTAGGAAAGCTAAGTGGTAATAGTAAAATTAACGGGAAAACAGGGCACGAATCGCACGAAAGCCCTTTCAAAAGAAGATATACAAAATACTGAACATTTTGAAAAATGAATGTGTATTTCTGTTGACAAAGACTAACAAGAAACAAGACAGAGAAAATCAGAGCTCACCTTTGACAGTCGGAATCATTCGAAGCCCAGAAATTTTGTAGAAGTAAAAACTTCAGTGGCTTTGGGGCTGTGTAACTCTCTCTGAGCATGAGAGTTTTCTCCCCATTCACATTCACATACCCTGTTCGGTGGGTTTTTATGGGGAAGCTAAATTTATTTATTTTAGCAGTTGGTGTGCTGTCCGAAATTTCCAAAGAAACGATAAAAAATACTTAGGGGTCAGTTGTCATCATCAACTATAGCACAAATACCTACTCTTCCCCCAGTTTGACATTCAATGTTTCTAGTACACGTGGATCTAAATTTGACGGTTGATCATCTATATGATATAATACTAGGTGCTTTCATGTGGCAACGGCTATCCAGCTTGTTGAAAATAAATCTACGGACAAATAAATTGAAAACAGAACAGAACTATAAATATCAGATTTTATTATCTCAATGAATTCACCATACAATGCAGCAGCTCAATAATATGTATTTGGCATCGCAGCTTGAGAATATGAAACAGTTTTGGAATCTGAAGGTTGCAGACCAGAGAAGAGGATTGGTCTTCACAGTCTCTAACAACTGTTACAGAGATAGAGGCAGAGCCATTACAATCTTTCACTTGAAGTCCAATCATTCCTGTGAAAAAAAAAGCTACATAGAGATATCCCCTGCTTGGATCTTATGGCTATGTCGTCACAATGCCAAGAGAAGCTCTACAGAATTCGAACTTCTCCCGAGATACAACTTTCGTTAAAACGTCTGTCGGATTCACTTTAGTATGGATTTTCTCTAACTGGAATGTGCCTTCCTCCAGAGCATGACAGATAAAATGATACCAAATTTTGATGTGCTAAGTGCGACTGTGGAAAATGGAATTTTTAGCCAAGTGAATGGCAGTATTACTATAACAAAACAGAGTGAAACCAGATTGGTTACATCCCAACTCTCCTAACAATCGTTGTAGCCATATCATCTCTTTGGCTCCCTCAGTTAAAGCAACATATTTAGCCTCAGTGGAGGAAAGAGTAACTACCTATTGCTTACAAGAGGCCCAGCTAATCACTACCTCGGAAAAAGTAAACACATAACTAGTAGTAGATTTTCTTTCATCTAAATCTCCAGCCATATCAGAATCAACATAATCACGAAGTTGAATTTCTTTCCCAGTAAAACATAAAACATAAGCAAAAGTACCTTTCAAATGCCAGAGAATCCACTGAACCACTTGCCAATGAGTCTTTCTTGGACTACTCATGAATTTGCTCACAACTCCCACTGTATGACCAATATCCGAATGAGTGCAGACCATTGCACACATAAGGCTGCCAACTGCAAATGAATACAGGATATTGTCCATTTCATTTTCATCTTCTAGAATTGAAGGACACATCTCAGAGGATAGTTGGAAATGATCAGCCAATGGAGTAGAAATTGACTTTGCATTTGACATATTAAATCTATCCAAGACTTTCAAAATATATTTCTCTTGAGATAATCTAATTTCTCATTTTCGTCTATTTCGGATTATATCCATCCCAAGAATCCGCTTTGTTGCCCCTAAGTCTTTCATTGCAAAACGGAGAGCCAAATGCCTCTTTAATTCGCTAACGATCCGCACGCTATTTTCGGCAACCAGCATATCGTCAACATATAGTAATAAAATGACAAACTCACCAGTAGGAAGGCGTTTGTAGTAAACACACAGATCTAATTCACAGCAAATAAAATTTTGTTGAGTCATGAAACTGTCAAATTTTAGATACCACTGCCTCGGGGCTTCCTTAAGCCCATATAAGTTGTGTTTCAGTCTGCAACATAAGTGCTCATCGCCCTTTTTAATGAAGCCTTTCGGCTGCTCCATGTATAGTTCTTCCTCTATATCGCCATGAAGAAATGATATTTTAACATCGAGTTGCTCAAGCTCGAGATCCCAAGTAGCTGCCTTACCCAAAACCAAACATATTGTTTGCACTTTTAAAAGTGGAGAAAAGATTTCATTAAAATCGATGCCCTTTTGTTGAGAAAAGTCTTTCACTACCAATCTGCCTGATATCTTTGTCGTCCTCCAGCTTCTTCTTTTAACCGGTAGACCCATTTATTTTTCAAAATTATCCGATTTTGTGGAGGAGAAACCAAATCCCAATTATCATTTGCTCGTAAAGACTCCAATTCGTCTTTCATAGCATCATGACAATGTACAAAATTGACATCCTTACACGCTTGGTTAAAAGTTTGAGGCTCTGCCTTGTATCGTCTTAAAATGGAAGCACTTCCATGATAAAAGCATTTAGCCCTCCGAGTAAGTGGTTTGGGGTCATGTTAAGCGTCTTTATTAGGTCTTTGCATGTATTTGGCTTTCTCCCCGCTTTCCACTTCTTTCTTGCACTTGATTCTTTCATTTTAGATGAAATTAGGGTTAGGATCCTGAGGATTCTCCTTAATTTCCCTCTTTCATGGCTCTATTTTTTAGGTAGGACTTAGAAATAGGTCCTCTTGGCCTTCATCTCAGTTATCATGAGATTTTATGTCTATCTCTGGCATTCTGTCCCTTCCTGATATCATTTCTAGGTCTTCGAGCATCTCCGGGACCTCCTGACTTGATTCTGACTGAATCTAGGCCCAAGGTCAAATTCGAGGTTGATCTTGACTAGGTCAGGATCAAGCTCAAACCTGACTAGGTCAGGATCGAGCTCAAACCTGACCAGGTCAGTCCCAACCTCGATTTTGCCCCCCTCTTTCAAATCTCCAAATTCTTTGATTTTCGGCCATCGGGTTTTCGGGATATTTGTTTTCCCACCTCCAAGTCGGCCATATCGGGTTTCAGAATGGTAAATCATCTAATTGCATTTAATCTAGGTATATTTTCTAAAGGTTATGACCTAATTGAGATTTAATTCTCCAAGGTGGCCCCTCTAGAGGATTGTGCCCTAGTTCACTATAAAAGGAGGCCTTCCTCTCTCATTTTCACATCTCATCTCAAGCAATTTCATGAGCAAGCTCTCAAGTGCAAGCAAGTGAATTCGAGCATTTAAGCAAGTCTTCAAGCATTCAAGTGTTCAAGCATTCATCCATCAAGGAGATCCATTGTTAGCTATTGAAGGATTCAATCTCTTTGGAGCCCCTTTGATGATCCATCCTTCTACATTCATTCAAGTCTTCTCATATGCAAAGATCAAGTCAAGATTGGTGTTGAAGATCAAATGTCATTGATTGGAGACATCCTACAATCATTCTACATCCATTGAAGCATTCCTACTTGTAGATTTGAGGATTTGAATCCTCTACAAGGACTTCAACATAAGCGAGGTGATTTGTTTCAATTGCTTTGTTTATGCACACTACATTTCAATTCAATTTCAAAGTTAATTCTCATACTGGGGTTTGACTAAGGCAAACCCCCCATACAACAAAAATCTCCATTTTCTTGCAGGTACAGGTGCGGGATTTCAAATCTAAGAGCGAATTTGGATTCCCTTTTCAGCGAACTTCTGAGATCTGCGAACAGAATTAGAATCGGCCTTCAAATAAAGAATTTAGCCTTTGACCTTTTATGAGGGTCAAAGTCGACTTGAGCTCATCTTGGAGAAAGATTTCTGGGTTTTCTTCATCTCGGTGTTTCCAATCCAAAATAGGTTGCAAAATCCTCCGAAACCTCACACAGACATCAGAAATTGGCATTTTCTAGATCTGCCCTAATTTGAGGTTAGTACTTGTATTTCAATTATTTCAGATTTCAAGCATAACTCGTCTAAAGGGAAATATTGGATTTGCTCTCTTTTTCATAATCTTTATAGATTGATTCGATTGTACATTAACCTCTTGGTTGATCAAATTGGATCTCTCCTTTGAGAATTTGGATTTGGGAATAGATCTCATATTTCCCCACACATTTATCTACTCTTACATTTGAATATTGGTGATTCCATTTTAACCATATTCATTTTGGTGAACCCGACATACTTACTCTCCTTTCTTTTGTGGAATTGGATGCCTTTATTGTGTTTTTCTTTTATCTTGTTAGTATTAGATTTTTCCTTTGTGTTAGATATTGCATGCTAATTAGATTTCATATTCATGCTTTATGTGTTGTTAGTTTAGTTCATTTGCATTACATTGGTTTATGAGCTTTACTACTAGTAGTCCTACTTATAACATTCCGGTTAGAAGAAGTCGTAGACTCATGGGTGCCTTTGATCCTGAATCTTCCTCTCCTTTCCTTAGGATCTTGGATGACAACTTGATTCTTCATGATTCCAATCCTACTATGGAGCAAAACTCTTCTCACTCATCTCATGATGAGGATGACGCTTTAAGAGTTCCTCCTGAACAAGTTCAAAAACTTTTCATTGAATTTGATAAAATGGGTAATTGGCTTATTCAAGAGAACCATAATCAAGATTCTATTCAAGCTATAGAGGCTCTTAAGAAAGTTCTTCATGATAGTGATCAAGGTGTTAACCTCTTGTGTGGTATTACTCACCTTGTGCATTCAAATGTTAAACCTTTAGTTCAAAAAGCTCAAGATTTAGGGTTGATTCCTCCTATCACTAGTGTTGAACCTCCTTCTAATCCTTTACCTAGTATTCCTACCTATACTCCTTCTTTGGTGACTGTGATGGTTCCCTCTGTTCCTATGAGTGTTCCTCCTGTGTCTCTTCCTACATCACAACCTTCATATCATAATGTTCCTTTTACTTATTCCAATCCGCTTCCAACTGTAGTTCCTAGTTTTCCTCCGATTGTGTCTTCTATTCCTACAGCTTCTTACACTTTACCTAGTGTGTCTAATGTTGCTACTCCTATTTCCTCTAATGATTCAACTATCATCAGTTTGGCTCAAACTGTGTCCTCCTTACAACAACAACTTGCTTCCTTAACCCAAAATAAGTTTAGTATCCCTACATGGGACATGAGAATTCCTTTGTCCTTGGATATTATCTGTACTCCTGTTCCTCAGCAAGGTGAGATGTCTCGTCTTGAGAATTATAATGGAAAAGGAGATCATGTTCATCATGTTAAAACATTCCAAATCCTTTGTAGTGATTATGCTCATGACCATAGGATTTTAGCCAAATTATTTGCTAGAACTTTTCGTGACAAGGCCTTACAATGGTATTGTTCCTTGCCTCCTTATTCCATTGATTCTTTTCCAAAACTTGATAATGCCTTTATCCAATAGTTTCAAAACAACATTGGCCCGCAAGTGTCTTTGACTGATTTGATGCATTGTAAACAAAGTGCTAAGGAAAAATTAACTGAATTTATTGGTAGATTTAAGCATTTGCATGCTCAGATTTCCTATCCTGTTCCTGATATTGATATTCAACGTATGTTTATTTCAAATTTGCAAAAGGATATTAGAGATAAGATTTTGCTTACTGAATTTACCTCTTTTCAAAAACTTTGTGTAGCGCTTCATCATTATCAATTACAAGTGAGTCAATTTGAGAGCAACACTCTAATGGCTCCTATCCCAGTTGATAAGAGTGATGTTGCCCCTAATCCAAACAAGTTTCAAAAATTCAACAATTATGTCAAGATAAATAAACAAGCGAATGCAGTTGCTGATCAAGTTGTTGTTGCATCTCATAATGTCACTTCTAGATCCACTGCTTTTCGATTAAATCGTACGTTTACTCCTCTTTCTAAATCTTTACATGCTATTATGAATAGGTTGTTGACTGCTAATATGATTACTTTACCTCCTATTCGACCTCTTTTACCTGCTACAATTGCATCTAAATCTTTTGATCAAAATGTTTTTTGTCAATATCATCATCAGAATGGTCATGATATTGAGAAGTGTTATTCTTTAAAACATAAGGTTCAAGATTTAATTGATTCTAATGTCTTATCTATTGATAATCTGGATGGTAGTGGGAACAAATTTGTCCCTCCTCCTAATTAGAACTTTCAAATCTATACGAACCCTTTACCTACACATGATACTAATACAATTGCTCAACCATTTGTTGTGGAAATTGTGTATGATTCAAAGATGGATGATCTCAATCATGTTGTTAATCGAGTGGAGCATGTTGGTCAATTTGTATCTTCACCTCAACCTCAACCTCAACCTTAGATTCAACCCAAAGTTCAATCTCAACCTCGACCAAAACCTAAACCTAAAATGAAAACTCAACCTCGACAACAATTTAAGAATAAAAGACCTCGAGAACTTTTGATTACCTTTGATGACTCTAAGACTATTAACACTCTTGATGGTCACCTTTACATTACTGCTAGGATTGCTCAGAAACCTACTCATGGTTGTCTTGTTGATCCTATATCCTTAGTTAATGTTATCACTGAAGAAAATCTTTTTATGAAAAGCTTACAACGTGACTTTTATGATACATTGGATGTGTGGATTCAAACTTGTAATGGTTTTCTTTATCCATCATTTGGTTCTATTACTTTACCAGTTGAGCTTTGTGGAAAAATTGTAAACACTACCTTTGTTGTGGTTCCTACTTCTGATCAATTTCAAGTTAAGCTAGGTTTGCCTTGGTTGACTATCATGCATGTTGTTGCTTCACCTATCCATAAGTGTCTTAAGTTCATTCATGATGAAGAAGTGAAGATGATTAATCATAGCTTATATCAACCTTCTAGGCCTAGAGATTGTGTTGCTCTTGATTTCTTTTGGCCTTCATTACCTAATTCATGTCCTCCTCAACCTAATAATCTTTTTCGATCATATCAAGCTTATAAACATTGTAAGATTCTTTAATTAAGCTCACCTCCTATGGATCTTAATCGTGGTCTTTTACCTACACCTTTAATACCTCCTTTAACTATGGCTTCTAGTTTTGTTAATCAAGTTCCTTCTACTGAACCTATCAAAGATCCTATGATTGTTTCTCCTATGGTTAATAATCCTATTGATCTTCCTAAAGAACCTATGAAGGATCCTGGTACTGTTCCTCCTAGTTCTCAGCCTATTTCAAATATATCAAAACATAATCAATCTGCTAATGAATGTCGTAAAAAGTGTTGTACTCATGCTAAAGCTCAAAGATCTCTACCTTCCTTAGATAAACCTATGCATAATATGTTAGAAGAGGTTGTTACTAATAATGATGTTCACATGCATGATTTTGATGATTCTATTCATATCTTAGATCCTATTTTGATTAATTTGGATGAAAAAGATATTCTTGATGATACTGATGATGTTAATGATGAATATGAGACTATTGACATTGACATTGATTTGCCTAATATGCTTTCATCACAATTAACTCTTACACCCAGTGTCGAACATTGTGATTCTCAAGAGGATCCTTGTTTGGAATTGGCTATCATTCCTCCCGTGTTGGATATAGTCTGTCTTGTGAGTTACCCACCTTCCCTACATGATATACAACGAGATGGGGAGAGTAGGTGGCATGCTTGATCAGCTTGTCCTTCATGGTAGCTTTGTTGTGTGTTTTCCTGTTATACTGTGTTTCTCTCGTAATGTGATTTCTAAATGTTGTTAGATTCTTTTATATGATCCTTGTTACTCAGTTGGTGCAAGGTGATGAAGGAATTGAAACTGTTGTTCAAATTCTTCTATATGTATCTCTATTCTTCTATGCGTTGTTCAATGTTATGTCGTAATTGTGCTATTGTTCGTAAATGTTTCCTTGTGTAATCTACTTGGATTTGAGATATGGTAGCACTAATTCTTTTTGGTCTCCATGTCATGGTCTGAAAAGATTCTTCATCGTATATCTTATGTGATCTTTCCTCCTTTGTGATCATAATTCTACTTTCTTTGGGGAATGACGTCGATTCATTTGCAATAATATCATATATATATTATCTTATGATCATACTGACCCCATGGTAGGTAGATCCCTTCTATGTTCTCTATATGCTTCTGTGATATTTCCCTTGATTTGTCTTTGTCTAGGGGCATCTCGATATGGAAACATAATCAGTGGAGTTGTTTATGGTTCCGTTAAAACCATTGCTCCTATTAAAGTGTTAGCAATGACTTTAACGTGGGGGAATATGCTCTGCTCACCTATTGCGCACACACACTTTTTGATACGCATATTATTTTTCAAGATAATTTTCTCCCTTTTTGGATTAGTAACTAATCCTTAAAGCATGGATTTATATTTTAGGATCTCTTGATCCCTCCAGTTTCAAATACACATATATTTTGATCCCTTAAGGTCGAAGGTGTCCTTAAGACTGGATCTTTTTTATTTTTGGTTTTATTCTTATGGAATAGAATATTCTTAAGGATGAATCCTTGATGGGTTGACTAGTGAGTAGCCACATTCACTAGGTAGTTCAATTCCATCTTTCCAGTTGCACCATTCTCTTGTGTGGTTCACAATGGGACATAAGTTCTCATTAGGCGAGGTAATCACACCTTCTTTCTCTCTCTAGAGATGTCTCTCTTATTGTGATCTAGGAGTCGACGAAAACTTGAGTCCCTGGGGGCTTAAGGTTTCTCTTTTTCCCTTGGATTACGATAAGATTATCTTTTCATTCTGATCTCCTTTACCAAGAGTTTGCATCGAGTCCATACTCTTGCTAAAGTGGGGGCTTAATGTATCATCTTAAAATGGAAGCACTTCCATGATAAGAGTGTTTAGCCCACTGAGTAAGTGGTTTGGGGTCATGTTAAGTTCCTTGATTAGGTCTTTGCATGTATTTGGCTTTCTCCCCACTTTCTACTTCTTTCCTGCACTTGATTCCTTCATTCTAGGTGAAATTAGGGTTAGGATCCTGAGGATTCTCCTTAATTTCCCTCTTCCATGGCTCTAGTTTCTAGGTAGGACTTAGAAATAGGTCCTCTTGGCCTTCATCTCAGTTATCATGGGATTTTATGTCTATCTCTGGCATTCTGTCCCTTCTTGATATCATTTCTAGGTCTTCTGGCATCCCCGGGACCTCTTGACCTGATTCTGACTGAATCTGGGCCCAGGGTCAAATTTGAGGTTGATCCTGACTAGGTTAGGATTAAGCTCAAACCTAACTAAGTTAGGATCGAGCTTGAACCTGACCAGGTCAGTCCCAACCTCAATTTTGCCCCCCTCTTTCAAATCTCCAAATTCCTTCATTTCTGGGCATCGAGTTTTCGGGATATTTATTTTCCCACCTCTGGGTCGGCCATTTCGGGTTTCAGAATGGTAAATCCTCTAATTGAATTTAATCTAGGTATATTTTCTAAAAGTTAGGACCTAATTAGGATTTAATTCTCCAAGGTGGCCCCTCTAGAGGATTGTACCCTAGTTCACTATAAATGGAGACCTTCCTCTCTCATTTTCACATTTCATCTCAAGCAATTTCATGAGCAAGCTCTCAAGTGTAAGCAAGTGAATTCAAGTATTCAAATAATTCTTCAAGCATTCAAGTGTTCAAGCATTCATCCATCAAGGAGATCCATTGTTAGCTATTGAAGGATTCAATCTCTTTGGAGCCCCTTTGATGATCCATCCTTCTACATTCTTTCAAGCCTTCTCAGATGCAAAGATCAAGTCAAGATTGGTGTTGAAGATCAAATGCCATTAATTGGAGACATCTTACAATCATTCTACATCCATTGAAGCATTCCTACTTGTGGATTTGAGGATTCGAATCCTCTACAAGGACTTCAACATAAGCGAGGTGATTTATTTCAATTACTTTGTTTATGCACACTACATTTGAATTCAATTTCAAGGTTAATTTGTAAACTAGGGTTTGACTAAGGCAAACCCCCCATACAACAAAAACCTCCTATTTTCTTGTAGGTACAGGTGCAGGATTTTGGATCTGAGAGCGAATTTGGATACCCTTTTTGGTGAACTTCTGAGATCTGCGAATAGAATCAGAATCGGCCTTCAAATAAAGAATCTAGCCTTTGACCTTTTATGAGGGTCAAAGTTGACCTGAGCTCATCTTGGAGAAAGATTTCTAGGTTTTCTTCGTCTCAGCGTTTCTAGTTCAAAACAAGTTGCAAAATCCTCTGAAACCTCACACAGACATCAAAAATTGGCATTTTACAAATCTTCCCTAATTTGAGGTTAGTACTTGTATTTCAATTATTTCAGATTTCAAGCATAACTCCCCTATAGGGAAACATTGGATTTGCTCTCTTTTTCATATTCTCTATAGATTTATTCGATTGTGCATTAACCTCTTGGTTGATCAAATTGGATCTCTCCTTTAGGAATTTGGATTTGGGAATAGATCTCATATTTCCCCACACATTTATCTACTCTTACATTTGAATATTAGTGATTCTATTTTAACCATATTCACGCCTGATCTGAACACAGAGAAAATAATAGTTCATAATCATCAAATTTTTTGGGACATTTTCATTCTCTTGTAGATCTATGCAACTAAATACGCAATCCAATGCCAGGGTCATTTACTTCACCAGTCCCCTTCTCATTATGTGTATTGATGGCATGTCCATCGTGCATTTTAGAGGTACCAATGGTCGTATCATCCTCAGCAAGGTGCGAGCAAGGTAGAGGGGACACCGTGTGGGGAGCTAGCCACAGTGGATGCTGGCTAGGAGTGGTGGAAAGAGTGGAGGTTGTGGTGGGCAAAGACAGCATGGCTACACATGTAGGAGGGAAAAGAGTCTCCATGCACGGGAGAGTAATATCCAGGTGTGACAAAGTTTGGGATGCGTGCATCAGGAAAAGTGGAGCTTTGTAGGAAATAGGAGCGTGAGGTGGAGTAATGGGGAATAGAGCCTCCTACTCTGTCACTCCACCAGTGGAGGGATTTCTAGGTTGTGTAGGAAGTGGAATGGTATTTGAGGTGATAATGGTATTTGTTGTCATGAGATGGGGCTACGTGGGCATTGGACAATGTAGAGATTGGGTAGAAGAGGAGTGTCCAACAATGCTTGAAGGGATAACTATAGATGGGTGAAAAGTGATTCGTGAAATTCTCTGCATAGGATTTCCATTGTCAAACAAATCAAATTTAATTTAAAATCATCAAAAGTAAAGTTCTAATTTTACAAACCTGAGAAAGACTTCTCATTAAATACAACATCCCGAGTGCGAATCACTTAGTGATTGAATCCTAGAGATGAAAACCAAATTGATCCTCACCATACCCCAAAAATATGCACCTCTTCAATTTAAAATCTAATTTTGTTCTCTGATATTTCAAAATGTGAACATAAGCATCACACCCAAACACGCGCAAATGACTAAATGAAATTCTCTTATTAGACCACCTCTCTTCCAGAATGTCAAAGTCAAGTTGAGATGTAGGAGCCCAGTTGATAAGATAAACTATTGTATTACATGTATCTACTCAGAATTCTTTCCCCAAACTAGCATTGGAGAGCATGCATTGAGCTCTTTCCAAAATAGTCTGATTCATCCTTTCAGCTGCACCATTTTCTTATGGTGTATAAGGGATTGTTTTAATATGACGAAAGCCACGATCTGCACAAAAATTTTCAAATTCCAAAGAGCAAAACTCACCACCATTATCTGTTACTAGATATTTAATTTTCTTGCCTATTTGGTTTTCAACCTTTGCATTGAAAAATTTTAATTTTGTAAATACCTCTGATTTCTTATTTAGCACATAAATCCAGACTTTACGAGTGCAGTCATCAAGAAAAGTAACGTAATAGTTTTCACCACTGATAGAAGTTACCTTTGTAGGATTGAAAACATCGGAATGAATGAGCTCTAATGGAGAAGATTTCTTCTCATGACCCATCCACACAAAACTTTCGATTTTGTTTGCCATAAAGACAATGTTCACATATCTCCAAATCAATTGATTTAAGACCTGGAAGTTGATCTCATTGAAGCATAACTTCAAGACCCATTTTGCCCACGTGACCGAGCCTCTTATGACAAAGTTCAGCATTGTTGTCTGTAGTGGTCATAGTTGTGCCCACTTCACCATTGCACTCTAAAACATATAGACTCCCTAATTTCTTCCCCTTTTCTAAAACTAGCACACCTTTGGTTACTTTCCAAGTATCTAATGAGAGATTAACATTGCAACATTGAGCATAAACAAAGCTAACAGAAATCAAATTTCTTTTAAGAGTAGGGACATGTCTAACATCCTTTAAAATCCATTGTTTACCATTTTTTAGGGATAACAAAATGAATAGATGTAAAATGGATTCACCTCTATTCAAATGTAAAGGGGGAAATATGAGATCTATTCTCAAAACTCAAATTCCCCAAAGAAGAGATCCGATTTGATCAACCAAAAAGTTAATGCACAATCGAATCAATTTTATACAAAAAAAGAGTAGGAAGAGAGAGTAAATCTAATATTTCCCTAAATGTGGAGAATTATGTTTAAAATATGAAATAATTGAAATACAATTACTAACCTCAAAATTAGGGTAGATCTGGAAAATGTTGAATTCTGATGTCTGTGTGCACTTTCGAGAAAATTTGAAACCTGTCTTGGACTAGAAATGTTGAGATAGAGAAAACTTAGAAATCTTTCTTCAAGATGGCTCAGCTCGGGTTTGACCCTCATAAAAGGTCAAATACCACATTCTTTATTTGAAGTCCGATTCAAATTCTGTTCACAGATCCTGGAAGATGGCCAAAAAGGGTATCTAAATTCTCTCTTAGATCTGAAACTCTGCACCTGTGCCTGCAAGAAAATGGGGTCTTTTTGTTGTATAGAGGGTTTGCCTTGGTCAAACCGCAATTTAGGAATTAATGTTGAAATTGAATTGAAATATATTGTGCATAAACAAAGTAATTGAAACAAATCACCTTGCTTATGTTGAAGTCCTTATAGAGGATTTGAATCCTCAAATCCACAAGTAGGAATGCTTCAATGGATGTAGGATGTCTCCAATCAATGGTATTTGATCTTCAACACCAATTTTGACTTGATCTTTGCATATGAGAAGACTTGAATGAATGAAGAAGGATGGATCATCAAAGGGGGCTCCAAATAGATTGAATCTTTCAATAGCTAACAATAGATCTCCTTGATGGATGAATGCTTGAACACTTGAATGCTTTAAGAATTGTTTGAATGCTTGAATTCACTTGCTTGCACTTGAGAGCTTGAGAGCTTGAGATGAGATATGAAAACTTGATTGAGAAAACTTGATGTGAAAATGAGAGAGGAAGGCCTCCTTTTATAGTGATCTAGGGCACACTCCTCTAGATGGGCCACCTTGGAGAATTAAATCCCAATTAGGTCCTCACCTTTAGAAAATATACCTAGATTAAATGCAATTAAAGGATTTACCATCCCGAAACCCGAAATGGCTGACCTGGAAGCGGGAAAATAAATCTCCCGAAAGCTCGAAGCCCGAAGATTTTGGAATTTGAAATTTTGGAGAAAGGGGTCAAAGTCGAAATTGACCCTGACCTAGTTAGGGTCGACCTAAGACATTGACCTTTTTCTTAGGTTGACTCAAAATTGAATTAGGAGGTCCCAGGGATGCCCAGAAACCTAGAAATGATGCCAAAATAGGATAGAATGTCAGGAATAGACATAAAATCCTATGATTACTGAAATGAAGGCTAGGAGGATCCATTTCTAATTCCTACCTAGAAAATAGAGCCATGGAAGAGAGAAATTCAAGAGAATCCTTAAGATCCTAACCCTAATTTCACCTAGAATGAAGAAATCAAGTTCAGGGAAGAAGTGGAAAGCGGGGAGAAAAGCCAAATACATGAAAAGACCCAATCAAGGTAGTTAACATGACCCCAAACCACCTACTCAGAGGGCTAAATGTTCTTATCATGGAAGTGCTTCCATTTTAAGATGATACATTAAGCCCCCACTTTAGCAAGAGTATGGACTCGATGCAAACTCTAGTTAAAGGAGATCAGAAAAAAGATAATCTTATCGTAATCCAAAGGACAAAGAGAAACCTCAAGCCCCCAAGGACTCAAGTCTTCGTCAAATCCTAGATCACAATAAGAGAGACATCTCTAGAGAGAGAAAGAAGGTGTGATTACCTCGCCCAATGAGAACTTATGTCTCATTGTGAACCACACAGAAAAATAGTGCAATTGGAAAGATGGAATTGAACCGCCTAGTGAATGTGGCTACTCACTAGTCAACCCATCAAGGATTTATCCTTAGGAATATTCTATTCCATAAGAATAAAACCAAAAATAAAAAACAAAAGAGATCTAGTCTTAAGGTCACTTCCGACCTTAAGGGATCACAATATATGTGTATTTGAAACTGGAGAGATCAAGAGATCCTAAAATACAAATCTGTGCTTTAAGGATTAGTTACTAATCCAAAAAGGGAAAAAAAAGTATCTTGAAAAATATGTGTGTATTGAAAAGTGTGTGTGTGCAACAGGTGAGCAGAGCGTATGCCCCCACGTTAAAGTCATTGCTGACACTTTAATAGGAGCAATGGCTTTAACGGAAACATAAACAACTCCACTGATTACGTTTCCACATCAAGATGCCCCCAAACGAAGTCAAATCAAGGGAAATATCACAAAAACATATAGAGAACATGGAAGGGATCTACCTACCACGGGGTCAGTATGATCATAAGATAATATATATCATATTATTGCAAATGAATTGACATCATTCCCCAAAGAAAGTAGAACTACAATCACAAAGGAGGAAAGATCACATAAGATATACGAAGGAGAATCTTTTCGGACCATGACATGGAGACCAAAAAAAATTAGTGCTACCATATCTCGAATCCAAGCAGATTACACAAGGAAACATTTATGAACAATAGCATAGTTACGACATAACATTGAACAACGCATAGAAGAATAGAGATACATATAGAAGAATTTGAACAACAATTTCGATTCCTTCATCACCTTGCACCAACTAAGTAACAAAGATCGTGTAAAAGAATCTAACAACATTTAGCAAACACATTATGGGAGAAGCATAGTACAACAGGCAAACACACAACAAAGCTACCACGAAGGACAAGCCAATCAAGCATGCCACCTACTCTCCCCATCTTGTTGTATATCATTTAGGGAAAGTGGGTAACTCGCAAGAGAGACTATATCCAATGCAGTAGGAATGATAGCCAGTTCCAAGCAAGGATCCTCTTGAGAATCACAATGTTTGACACTAGGTGTAAGAGTTAATTGTGATGAAAGCATATTAGGTAAATCAATGTCAATTTCAATAGTCTCATATTCATCATTAACATCATTAGTATCTTCAAGAGTATCTTCTTCATCCAAGTTAATTAAAATAGGATCTAAGATATGAATAGAATCATCATAATCATGCATGTGAATATCATTATTAGTATTAACATCTTCTAACACATTATGCATAGGTTTATCCGAAGAAGGTAAAGATCTTTTAGCTTTAGCATGAGCATGACGCTTTTTATGACGTTCATTAGTAGATCAGTTACATTTTGATTTATTTGAAATAGGTTGAGAACTAGGAGGAACAATCATGGGATCTGTCATAGGTTCTTTACGAAGATCAATAGGATTATTAACTATTGGAGAAACAATCACATGATCTTTGATAGATTTGGTAGAAGGAACTTGATTAACAAAACTAGAAGCCATAGTTAAAGGAGGTATCAAAGGTGTAGGTAAAGGACCACGATTAAGATCCATAGGAGGTGAACTTAATTCAAGGATTTTACAATGTTTATAAGCTTGATATGATCAAAAAAGATTATCAAGTCAAGGAGGATAGGAATTAGGTAAGGAAGGCCAAAAGAAATCTAGAGCAGCACAATCTCTAGGCCTAGAAGGTTGATATAGACTATGATTGATCATCTTCACTTCACCATCATGAATGAACTTAAGAAACTTATGGATAGGTGAAGCAACAAAATGCATGGTAGTTAACCAAGGTAAACCTAGCTTAACTTGAAATTGATCAGAAGTAGGAACCACAACAAAGGTAGTGTTCACAATTTTTCCAGAAAGTTCAACCGACAAAGTAATAGAACCAAATGATGGATAAAGAAAACCATTACAAGTTTGAATCCACACATCTAATGTATCATAGAAGTCACATTGTAAGCTTTTCATAAAAAGATTTTCTTCAGTGATAACATTAACTAAGGAGGTAGAATGAACAAGACAACCACGAGTAGGTATCTGAGAAATCCTAGCAACAATGTAAAGGGGACCATTAGGAGCCTTAATAATCTCAGAGTCATCAAAGGTAATCAAAAGTTCCCGAGGTCTTTTATTCTTGAATTGTTGTCAAGGTTTAGGTTGAGTTTTCACTTTAGGTTTAGGTTTTGGTCAAGGTTTAGATTGAACTTGAGGTTGAATCTGAGTTTGAAGTTGAGGTTGAGGTTGAGGTGGAGATATAGACTTATCAATATGCTCCACTTGATTAACAACATGGTTGAGATCATCCATCTTTGAATCATACACAATTTCCATAGCAGATGGTTGAGCAATAGTATTAGTATCATGTGTAGGTAAAGGGTTCGTATAGATTTGAAGGTTCTGATTAGGGGGAGAGACAAATTGATTCCCACTACTATCTAGATTATCAACAGATAAAACCTTAGAATCAATTACATCTTGAACCTTGTGTTTTAAAGAATAACATCTCTCAGTATCATGACCATTCTGACGATGATATTGACAAAAAGCATTTTGATCAAAAGATTTAGATGCAATCATAATAGGTAAAAGAGGTCAAATAGGAGGTAAAGTAATCATATTAGCAGCTAACAACCTATTCATAACAGCATGTAAAGTTTCAGAAAGAGGAGTAAACGTGCAATTTAATCGAAAAGTAGTGGATGCAGAAGTGGCATTATGAGATGCAACAACAACTTGATCAGCAACTGCATTCGCTTGTTTGTTTATCTTGACATAATTATTGAATTTTTGAAACTTGTTTGGATTAGGAGCAGCATCACTCTTATCAACTAGAACAGGAGCCATTGGAGTGGTGCTCTCAAATTGACTCACTTGTAATTGATAATAATGAACCGCTGCACAAAGTTGTTGAAAAGAGGTAAATTTAGTAAGCAAAATATTATCTCTAATATCCTTTTGCAAATTTGAAATAAACATACGTTTAATATCAATATCAGGAATAGGATAGGAAATCTGAGCTTGCAAATACTTAAATCTACCAATAAATTCAGTCAATTTTTCTTTAGCACTTTGTTTACAATGCATTAAATCAGTCAAAGACACTTGCAGACCAATATTATTTTGAAATTGTTGAATAAAGGCATTAGCAAGTTGTGGAAAGGAATCAATTGAATAAGGAGGCAAGGAACAATACCATTGTAAGGCCTTGTCACAAAAGGTTCTAGCAAACAGTTTGGCTAAAATCATATGGTCATGAGAATAATCACTACAAAGGATTTGGAATGTTTTAACATGATGAAGAGGATCTCCTTTTCTAGTATAATTCTCAAGATGAGGCATCTCACCTTGCTAAGGAACAGGAGTACGAATAATATCCCAGGACAAGGGACTTTGCATGTCACATGTAGGAATACTAAACTTGTTTTGAGTTAAGGAAGCAAGTTGTTGTTGTAAGGATGACACAGTCTGAGCCAAACTAATGATGGTTGAATCATTAGAGGAAATAGGGGGAGTAGCAACATTAGACACACTAGGTAAAGTGTAAGAAGCTACAAGAATAGAGGACACAACTGGAGGAACCCTAGGAACTATAGTTGGAAGCAGATTGGAATAAGTAAAAGGAACATTATGATATGAAAGTTGTGATACAGGAAGGGACACAAGAGGAACACTCATAGGAACAAAGGGAACTGTTACAGTCACCAAAGAAGGAGTATAGATAGGAATACTAGATAAAGGATTAGAAGGAGGTTCAACACTAGTGATAGGAGGAGTTAACCTTAAATCTTGAGATTCTTGAGCTAAAGGTTTAACATTGGAATGAACAAGATGAGTAATACCATGCAAGAGGTTAACACCTTGATCACTGTCATGAAGAACTTTATTAAGAGCCTCTATAGGTTGAATGGAATCTTGATTATGGTTTTCTTGAAGAAGCCAATTACCCATTTTATCAAGTTCAGTGGAAAGTTTTTGGACTTGTTCAAGAGAAACTCTTAAAGCGTCATCCTCATCATGAGATGAGTGAGAAGAGGTTTTCTCCATAGTAGGATTGGAATCATTAAGACTCATGTTATCATTGGGGATCCTAAGGAAAGGAGAAGAAGATTCAGGATCAAAGGCACCCATGAGTCTACGACTTCTTCTAACTGGAATGTTATAAGTAGGGCTAGTGGTGGTAAAGCTCATAAACTAAATGAACTTAACTAAGAACACATAAAGCATGAATATGAAATCTAATTAGCATGCAAGATACTAACAAGATAAAAGGAAAGCACAATAAGGCAAAGGGAAATCTAATAACCAAAAAGAAAGAGAGTAAGCTAGTCAGGTTCACCAAAATGAATAGATGTAAAATGGATTCACCTCTATTCAAATGTAAAGGGGGAAATATGAGATCTATTCTCAAAACCCAAATTCCCCAAAGAAGAGATCCGATTTGATCAACCAAAAGGTTAATGCACAATCAAATCAATTTTATGGAAAAAGAGAGTAGGAAGAGAGAGTAAATCTAATATTTCCCTAAATGTGGAGAATTATGTTTAGAATATGAAATAATTGAAAGACAATTACTAACCTCAAAATTAGGGCAGATCTGGAAAATGTTGAATTCTGATGTCTGTGTGCACTTTCGAGAAAATTTGAAACTTGTCCTGGATTAGAAATGCCGAGACAGAGAAAACCCAGAAATCTTTCTTCAAGATGGCTCAACTCAGCTTTGACCCTCATAAAAGGTCAAATACCACATTCTTTATTTGAAGTCCGATTCGAATTCTGTTCACAGATCCCAGAAGATGGTTGAAAAGGGTATCTAAATTCGCTCTTAGATCTGAAACTCTGCACCTGTACCTGCAAGAAAATGGGGGTTTTTTTTTATGGGGGGTTTGCCTTGGTCAAACCCCAATTTAGGAATTAACATTGAAATTGAATTGAAATATACTGTGCATAAACAAAGTAATTGAAACAAATCACCTCACTTATGTTGAAGTCCTTGTAGAGGATTTGAATCCTCAAATCCACAAGTAGGAATGCTTCAATGGATGTAGGATATCTCCAATCAATGGTATTTGATCTTCAACACCAATCTTGACTTGATCTTTGCATATGAGAAGACTTGAATGAATGAAGAAGGATGGATCATCAAAGGGGGCTCCAAAGAGATTGAATCCTCAATAGCTAACAATGTATCTCCTTGATGGATGAATGCTTGAACACTTGAATGCTTTAAAACTTGCTTGATTGCTTGAATTCACTTGCTTGCACTTGAGAGCTTGAGAGCTTGAGATATGAAAACTTGATTGAGAAAATTTGAAGTGAAAATGAGAGAGGAAGGCCTCCTTTTATAGTGATCTAGGGCACACTCCTCTAGATGGGCCACCTTGGAGAATTAAATCCCAATTAGGTCCTCACCTTTAGAAAATATACCTAGATTAAATGCAATTAAAGGATTTACCATCTCGAAACCCGAAATGGCCAACCCGAAAGCGGGAAAATAAATCTCCCGAAAGCCCGAAGCCCAAAGATTCTGGAATTTGAAATTTTGGAGAAAGGGGTCAAAGTCGACATTGACCCTGACCTAGTTAGGGTCAACCTAAGACATTGACCTTTTTCTTAGGTTGACTCAAAACTAAATTAGGAGGTCCCAAGGATGCCCAAAAACCTAGAAATGATGCCAGAATAGGATAGAATGTGAGGAATAGACATAAAATCTTATGATTACTGAAATGAAGGCTAGGAGGATCCATTTCTAAATCCTACCTAGAAAATAGAGCCATGGAAGAGATAAATTTAGGAGAGTCCTTAAGATCCTAACCCTAATTTCACCTAGAATGAAGAAATCAAGTGCGGGGAAGAAGTGGAAAGTGGGGAGAAAAGCCAAATACATGCAAAGACCCAATCAAGGCGCTTAACATGACCCCAAACCACCTACTCAGAGGGATAAATGCTCTTATCATGGAAGTGCTTCCATTTTAAGATGATACACAAAATATCACCCTTTCCTACGATATCACATTATTTGTTATCTCCAAGAAATTTTTTACCAAACATACCCTCTTGATAATTTGTGAAGGCACTCTGACATGGAGTAGCATGGAAAGAGGCACCGGAATCAAGAACCCACAAACTTGCATTCATGTCACTAGCTGCAAGAACCATTACAACATCATCCTTAACAACTGCAGTGTTTACTCTGTCATCCATCGCTTTGTCTTGGGCCTTTTTGTATTTCCAACATTTCATCTTTGCATGTCCTGGTTTACCACAAAACCAACATGTACTAGTTTTTCCTCTAGATTGAGACCGATGTGTGGATTGAGATCTTCCATGGTTGTTGTGTCTACCTCTTTCTTGACCCCTAATCCAATTGCTTGTGCTAACCACTGTTAATGCATCCCCCGAGGAAGACTTGTGATTCTTCCTACACGTCTTCGCTGAGAAGCATAACAACAACCTCATCAAATTGCAGTTTGGTTTTGGCAGCCACCGAAGTGCTAACTACCATTACCACCCCTTCCTAGCTATTCATTCGGTAATGAACATAGAAACATAATACCTTTCATTTCATCATCTAATGTTATGCCTACTAAAATCAATTGAGAAAGTAAAATATTGAGCTCATTTAAATGATTTGACATAACTCCTCCTTTCATTTTTAGATTGTATAACTTTTCCATTATGAATACCTTGTTCGATGCTGAAGCTATATGATATAATGAAGATAACTTATCCCACAACACTTTCATTGTCTTCTCTATCAAAATTGTTAGAATAACCGAGAGGGGGGGTGAATCAATTAGACCAATTATCCTACAGTCCCCAATACATAGATGTACCTTATAAAACAATTTCAACAAATTATGCAGCTCAGTAACATAAAATATCAATCTATCTGTCCACTTTACCGATTACCAATAATTATCCAAAACTGTGATTTTTGACTAAATCAACTATGCAATATGTAAAGTATGATAGAAAAACAATCATAGCAAATATTATATGATATAATGAAGATAACTTATCCCACAACACTTTCATTGTCTTCTCTATCAAAATTGTTAGAATAACCGAGAGGGGGGGTGAATCAATTAGACCAATTATCCTATAGTCCCCAATACATAGATGTACCTTATAAAACAATTTCAACAAATTATACAGCTCGGTAACATAAAATATCAATCTATCTGTCCACTTTACCGATTACCAATAATTATCCAAAACCGTGATTACTGACTAAATCAACTATGCAATATGTAAAGTATGATAGAAAAACAATCATAGCAAATAACACATAACACAATGATTTAATGTTGAAACCCTGCTGAGGAAAAAACCATCTGGGACTGGTAACCCAAAATAAGTCACTCTTCTAAAGTGAGGTCGGTAATCAACTAACCCTGTTAAAGGTTACAATACACACTGTTAGGTGTGACCTGGTTAGATGATTTATCACTTACAGTTAACTTTTGACCAGCATTCACTATGGGGTCAACAAGATAACACTTTACATGCAATGAATGTCATAGGGTAATACAATAAGACTATTAAGCCCACTCCATTAAGAGATTTTTTGAATCAATGGTTAAACTGATACAATACTGATCTGATTCAAATACAACTCAATTACAAATATTCAGATCTATGCTAAGCTCATAAAATCCCCTAATCATTAATCAATTCACTTCCTCAATATTTCTCAACTTACTTTCACTCGGTAAATAGTTCTCTAACACTCGGTAATGTGTGCAGCTCAATTCTTTCAATAACCAGTTTGATTAGACATGCATCAATACAATCGTCATGCGAAATCTCTACAATCTCCTTTTGTCAAGAATGTTTCAATAATGAAACTCATATCTCTTAAATAGACAAGTAAATTATTTTCATACCAGCCATTAGATTTTGCCTCTTAATCTCCTTCGTCCATTTTGCCGCTTAAACCTTCCTCAACAGATGTGTCATTTACACGTTTCAATCTCATCCTTTAGATCATCTCTAAATTTTGTCAGTTGTGGATCTCATAACTAACTTCATCATTAACCTCAAAATCATAACAATTTCCAGCTCATCAAATTCAATCGGCTGTTCTTAGCATTTAATGTTTTTATCCATACTCGGTTAATATAGAAATGCGCTGGTGATAACTAGCTTAGTTATTACTGTCTCTCGATATACACTACATTGGCTCAGTGTATATTGAAATCTTCAATTATCGACCAAATTGACTTGTTCAATTTCAAATCTCTTCTTTAGAATAGATTAATGTAACATGCTCAAGTCAACAATATAAAACTATAGACTCATCAATAAGTTACCCAATGTTTACCTTATCCTTATCTGTCATATCCATCTTTTCCTCATGTAGATATCTCAATTCTTCATATTTTCTTCCTTCAATAGATGTTTGGATGTTTGTAACTAACATTATAAGTACTATCAAAACTGGTTGACATCAATGCCAACATATTGACTGATTTAATCATCTTAAATATCACTTCAGTAGCTCCGTGATCTCTAATCACTATTTCTTTAGTTCATCACATATTCAATCAGTTGTAGTTCATTAATCTCTCCCTTTGGCATTGATGACAACACAAGCAATATGAAAAATATGCCACACATACCAAACATGTATTCTACAACTATGTAATTAAATTTTGTAGCTCGGTAAGCTCTCCCTAGCTTGATATTTAATATGTTAAATCACTACAAAATAAAACAACATTACATGCAAACTCTCCCTACAGATTTGATCTTTTCAGTTCTCATATTCTCATTCTCAGCAACAGATACTCCAATATTCAAGTCTCTCTCCCTTTCTATAATATCTCTTTGATCTTCTTATGCAATATATATATTTCATATGCAATCTCTCTCCCTTTGACAACAATGCCAAAGAAAATATACAAACAACTCTTCAGCAGCCAAGTAATTATTTGTTATTCGGTTCATATTAGGCACCTTCTATGTACTGATAAACAAATTTCTATTCTAGCTTCTACAATCTTTCATAACCTTAGAAAAAAATAAAGTGTGAGCTATGTGCAACAATATGAATGATCTTTTGATAAGTATAGATTAATGCAACCTTTTGATCACCTTAGTGACCGATAGACAAGGGACGGACCCTAAGTCTAGTCCTCAAATATTCAAATGTGTCCCTCAATAATGGTTTAATAAAGATATCAGCAAGTTGTTCTTTAGATGTTACAAATTCCAGTTTCACCTTCTTCTCTTGAACTTTTTCCCTTCAGTAGTGATACTTAATAGATATATGCTTTGTTTTTTAATGCATCACAGGATTTTTGGAAATATTTATAGCACTAGTGTTGTCACAATATATAATTACTATGTTAGTGATTACCTCATTCATTCCTTCCAACACTTGTTTAATCCAAGCAATATTCAAACAATTCGTAGCAGCAACAACATACTCTACTTCAATAGTGGAGTGAGAAACACATGTTTGTTTCTTGCTTATCCAAGTCACAATCCTTTCCCCTAAAAAGAATGCTCCACCAGTTGTGCTCTTTCAGTTGTCTATGTTTCCAGCCCAATCTGTATCAGTGTAAACTCAAAGTTCAAATTTGTCTTCCATTGTGTACCATAAACCATAGTCTTCTTTCTTCTACAAGTATCTCAAATTTTTTTAACTGCAACCATATGTGAATCTTTAGGATTAGCAGAGAATCTTGCCACAATTCCAACTACATGTGCAATATCAGACCTACTATGTACAACACACATCAGTTTCCCAATCATAGATTGATACAGTATTTGATTTACTTTTGTAGATTCATCATCCTTTGTCAATTTACATCTAGTTACCATCAGTGTTCCTACTAGTTCTGCATCTTCCATGCCAAAAAAATTTAACACTTCTTTAATGTATTTTGATTGAGTGATTAAAATCCCATCATTCTGTTGTATAATCTACAAACCTAGAAATAATTTAATCTCTCCAAACATAGACATCTCAAATTCCTTTCTCATTTCATCAGCAAAAGATTTGCAAATAAGATCTTGTCCACCAAAGATTATATCATCAACAAATATTTTAGTAATCAAAATTTTATCATCAAATTCTCCTTTCATGTACAAATTACTATTTTCACTAGTTCTTACAAAGCCAATACTGATAAGATAAGCATGAATTCTTTCATACCATGCCCTTGGTTCTTGTTTTAGTCCATACAAAGCTTTGTGCAGTCTACATACCACGTTCTTCTGATTCTAATCAACATACCCTTCTGATTGTTCTATGTAGACCTCCTCCTCAAGTATTCCATTCAGAAAAGTTGATTTACATCCATTTGATATACTTTGAATCCCTTATGTGTAGTATATGGACTCCTTCAAGTCTAGCAACAAGTGCAAAGGTTTCACCATAATTGATACCTTCTTCTTATGCATATCCCTTGCAAACAAGTATTGCCTTATTCCTAGCAACCTCACCATTTTCATTCAACTTATTCTTAAAAATCCACTTAGTACCAATAACATTTTTATCTTTCGGTCTGGGTACTAATGTCCATGTCTTATTCCTCTCAATCTGTTCAATTTCCTCATTCATAGCATTGATCCATTCCTCATTTTCAAGTGCATCCCTAACATTCTTAGGTCCAAACTCACAAACTAAGCATGTGTTTTATCTTAACTTACTTTAGGTCATCATGCCAGCTTGCTTATCTCTAATGATTTGATTCTATAGATAGTTATTGACGCATTCAAGGTTGGTGGATCCAATTAAGGATGGACCGACCTTGGAGCCAAATCACATATGTAGTGGAAACACATAGATAAGGATCATAGGTCTGAATGAAACAGAGTCTTTACTCATCAAATCATTGATTACAAGCAACGTGTTAGGCTATAAGGCCTTCCCAGTTATGACCAATTACAAAAAAGATAACAATCTACAAGATCTCATAGGATCTAGATCTTTTCCACAACATTAGCAATCAGCTAGTCCATATCTGTAACACACAGCACACTGGTAGGCACCCAGGAAAGATCTAAACTTGTGCTCCAAATTCCAAGCAATCTTCCCGCTCCTAAGCTCATAGCCTACTAACCGCTCTCACTTCCTGATGCCCCCTAAACAATTACCCAAGCATCCTATAAATACTGAATCCCAGCCACAAGTTGGCTGATGAAACAATTAACCCAAACAAACAAATATTAAATGCTAAAACACTAGTCGGCTCTCAAATATCCTTACAAAATAGATAAAATCTCAAATATGGCCCCAATGGTCATCAAATCCACATAGAAGAGTACAAAATGCCAGATCTAGGTCCCCATGCATCCAACGGTCAATCCATAACACAAGGAGCATGACCCAAATTAAATGCACTAGTCAGCCAAGCTGATCTATCCAAACAATCCAGTCGATAAGCAAGAATACTAAGCAATAGAAAAGATAACTAAGCACCAGTCGACCGACCATGCCAAGCATGACTGAGAAACATAGTTAATGTTGAGCAATAGGAAATGAATGCCTTCAGCTACCGAGCGTTCTTTAGAGACAAAGCATCCTAGGAACCAAAGAAATTGAGCAACCGGTTTCCCAAACCGAGCAAGAACTCCACCAAATCATGATCAAAACCAACCATCTACCTTCAAAGACAAACATAATTTTGGTTGATACAAGACTGCCAAGAATCCTAGGATGCTCCTGTATCAGACACCCTAGGTCATAAAGATTTTTTCATAAGAAAATCAGGAATGCCTCAAGGAAATCAGAATAGGTATGCTGAATCTATTCTCCACCCACATCTTTCCTTGTCCTTCATCCCAAGTAGTCTTTGCTTCATTCATTGTCTCATGCAGAAAGTCCTTCTGCTTTTCACTGTGCTTATCTCTTTAGTCGGCAATTGATCGCAACTGATTCTGACCACTACCGATCACAACAGTGCCTCAGTAAGGTTCATCCTCTCTAGGCTTCTCAATCAACTCAGTATCATATGCATCTTTCTATGTCATAGATGTCACCATGTGGTGAACCATCTCTGCCAACAAAACCATCTACTTCTCGATCTCAACAAACTCTTTAGATATCCCATTCTCTTTCTCCTTCAAATCAGGCTTAACAGGAATAGGTCCTTCCACCTTGTGCTCCTGAGGTTTTTCACAAGGACAACATATGATAACTCCACATCCTTTAACCCATGTCTCCTGTAAAGGTATCAGCTTATGCCAAGCTCCTTCATTCCTAACCACATAAGTATTAGCATGACCATCAAACAAAAAATTTCTGTCAAACTACCAAGGTCTACCGAGCAACAGATGACAGACATCCATAGGCAACACATCACACAATATCTCATCATGGTAAGATCTAATATGGAAATTAACCAAGCATTGCTCTTCAACTCTAGCCTTAGAAACATCTTGTATCCAACTAATCTCATAAGGATTAGGATGCTTCTTCCTTTCTAGATTCAATTTACTAACCATTTCTTCTGAAACAAAGTTCTCAGAACTGCCACCATCAACTAGAACATTACATACCTTATCTTTGCACTTGCATCTGGTCCTGAACAAATTTTTTCTTTGCACCAGTTCAAAGACACATGCAGCAAATCTTCTAGTGACAAGACATTCGCCTTTCTCAGGAACATTCTCAATGTCTTCTTCAACAAATAATGCAACTCTTTTCTTAGAACACTGCCAACTTCTATGACCAACTTCACCATAGTTATAACACATACCAGTGAACTCATTCTTCCCTCTACCTCTCTGTCTAGCATTCCTTTGACCACTGCGAGATCCAACATCGGGCTTAGGATTCTCTGTCACATTACTTTCAACAACTGTCTCACCAGTCTTACCACCTTGGTTCCTATTGTTCTGTCTACCTTCAAAATTCTTATTAAGCTTCTCTTCAATCTTCAATGCCATCTGATAAGCATCTCTTATTGTTGTCATCCGAACAGTAAGCAACTCCTGTTGAATACTATGTCTCAAACCATAGACATACCTAGCAACCTTCTCTTTATTAGCTTCAGAATGACCAGTCCTAATCAGAAGTCTGTAAAACTCCTCGGTATAATCTTGTACAAGTTTGTTAGTCTACTTCAAAGCTTTCATCTTCTTAAACATTTCCAATTCATAATCCACCAGAATGAATTTCTTCTTCAACTTGTCAACCATTCGGTTCCACTTAGTGATATTCTCTTTTCCTCTTCTACCTCTTTCCAACTGAACCTCTCTCCACCAAATATTTGCATGACCTTTCAACTTAGTCTTTGGAAATCTAACTTTATTAGGATCTTCTATTTCTTCATACTCAAAGTATTCATCAATCTCATTGATCCAATCAATCAATTCTTCAAGCTTAAGGATTCCAACAAATGTAGAAAATTCAATCTTAGGTCTCTTCTCAATCTTAGACATAGCTTTTAGGATTCTACTCTCTTCTGGATCTCTAGCTTCTTCTACAACTTCTTCAAAATGATCTTCTTCTTCAGATTCATCAACACTATCCCCCTTCAGGGTAGGCTTCTTCTTTCTCAATTCTTCTTGCAAGTCTTGCACTTGTTTCTGCAAAGCCCTAAAATCATCAAGGCTGAATTCTACAATAGTCTCTTCATCTGAATTCTCATGATTTCTCCTCGGTGACATCTTCAAACCAAGATCTAGACACACAAGATCCACTCAGCTCCAACAAGAACAAACCTTTGCTCTGATACCACTTGATGCAGTCAAGGTTGGTGGATCCAATTAAGGATGGACCGACCTTGTAGCCAAATCACATATGCAGCGGAAACACACAAATAAGGATCATAGGTCTAAATGAAATAGAGTTTTACTCATCAAATCACTGATTACAAGCAATGTGTCAGGCTGTAAGGCCTTCTCAGTTATGGCCAATTACAAAATAGATAACAATCTACAAGATCTCGCAGGATTTGGATCTTTTCCACAACATCAACAATCAGCTAGTCCAGGTCTGTAACACACAACACACAGGTAGGCACCTAGGAAAGATTTAAACTTGTGCTCCAACTTCCAAGCAATCTTCCTGCTCCTAAGCTTGTAGGCTACTAACCTCTCTCACTTCTTGATGCCCCCCTAAATAACTACCCAAGCATCCTATAAATACTAAATCCTAGCCACAAGTCAGCTGATGAAACAATTAACCCAAACAAAAAAATATTAAATGCTAAAACACCAGTCTGCTCTCAAATAGCCTTACAAAATAGATAAACTCTCAAAGATGGCCCCAACGGTCATTATATTTGCATAGAAGAGTGCAACATGCTAGATCTAGGTCCCCACGTGTCCAATGGTCAATCCATAACATGAGGAGTGTGACCCAAATTAAATGCACCAGTCGGCCAAGCCGATCTATCCAAAAGAGATAACCGAGCACCAGTCGACCGACCATGCCAAGCACAACCGAGCAACATAGTTAATGCCAAGCAACAAGAAACTAATGCCTTCATCTACCGAGCGTTCTTCAGAGACCGAGCACCCTGGGAACTAAAGAAACTGAGCAACCAGTTTCCCAAACCGAGCAAGAACTCCACCAAATCATGATCAAAACCAACAATCTACCTTCAAAGACAAACATGTTTTTTTGGTTGATATAGGACTACCAATAATCCTAGGATGCTCCTGCATCAGTTACTTCTCACAAATCTTGCTAGCACTTGATCTCTTCTCTATTCATTATTGAGTTCAAGTTCATTTTCCTGCTCGGTAGCTTCTTCCTGATCCTCAGTTTGCATTTGTTGATTCTCGGTAACATTTTCCTGATTCTCGGTAGACTTGGCCTATGGCTTCGGTAGATAAGATGGATCTTCAACATAAGTAAACCTGCCATAGTCTTATGATTCCTTCATGTTTTCTTCATCATTCTTTTTAGCAAACTCATCAACTCTTACATTAGCACTTTCTATCATTTTATTAGTAGCCTTGCTCAAATATTTATAAGATTTACTCTTAGTAGAATATCCTAAAAATATTCCTTCATCACCTTAGAGTCAAATTTACCATTTCTATCATCTTTCATAATATAACACTTACTACAAAAGATTTTGAAATAACTTACACTTGGTGTATATCCAAACCATAACTCGTAAGGTGTCTTGTTTGTGTCTTTTCTTTAGTTGAACTTAGTTCAGGGTGTATACTACAGTGTTAACTGCCTCTCTCCAGTACATTTGTGCAACATTTTTCTTAATCATCAATGTTCTAGCACAATCAACAATACATCGGTTCCTCCTTTCAACAATGTCATTCTACTGTGGTGTCCTAGGTGTAGAAAACTGCCTTTTGATTCCATGCTCATTACAGAAGTTAGTGAATTCATCAAAGATAAACTCACCTCCTCTATTAGATCTTAAGCATTTCAATTCTTTTCTAGTTTCTTTTTCAACTTTAGCCTTATACCATTTAAATAGTTTGAATGCCTCAGATTTTTCTTTCAAGAACATTATTGTCATTAGTCTAGTATAGTCGTCGACAAATAAAATAAAATATTTATCACCATAATAGCTTTGAGTTCTCGTAGGACCACATAAGTCAATGTGTACCAACTCCAAAATGTCTTTAGATGAATAGTCCTTACTTTTAAAACTAGATTTGATCATCTTTCCTTTCTAATATTGATGACACATAACATGATTAGGTTTGGTTAGACTCATAAATCCTCTAACTTTTCTCTTTCTATTGATCTTAATCTTGTTATCAAAGTTTACATGACATAACCTCTTATGCCATAACCATGCATCTTCATTTTTCATCAGTAAACAAGAATTCTCAGTATTATCAAGATAAAATAAATTACCTTTTGATTGTCCTCCAGTACCAACAAGCTTTCTATTTTCATCATAGATTTTCACCTTCTTGCTTTCAAATGCAACTCGGTGACCTGTGTTATTCATTTGTGCTACACTCAATAAATTATAGTTAAGTCCTTTTACCCAGTATGCATTATGACATCTAATTCTATCATTCTATAAATAGATCCTTTCACTTTTACCAAACAAGGTGTGTCATTTCTGATTTTCACTGATCCTCCATTATAATGCTCAAGATTATCAAATTTATCTTCATCACTAGTCATGTGATGTGTACAACCACTATCAATGATCCAAGTATCATTCTTAATAACTTTAGAAATAAGTGTTGTTTCTACATACCTTTCCTCCTCCTCTAAATCATCTTTCATTGCAACAAACGCTACTTCAATATCATCATCAGTGTCAGTGTTGGTGTCATCTTCTCCAAAAAGGTAACATGCCTTTTTGCCTTTATCTCAATTGTCTCTATTGTACTATGAGTTTTCTCTTTAATTCCTTCTTCCATACTTTCCATCACCAGATCGGTCTTTATCTTCCTCTTTCCTATTAGGACATCTAGTAGCAATATGGCTAGCCTCTTTACAATTAAAACAATCTAAAGGTAACTTTCCCTTATACCTTCCTGTAGCCTCTGGGTCATGAGTTCTTCAAGCTCATCAAGCTCATCTTCAGTGTTATTATCACTATCCTTCTTTATATTATGCTTATTGCTAGATTTACCAATCTCAAGAGATGACATAAAAGTAGACTCAACACTCAGTACAACACTATTGTCAAAATTATTCAGCTCAAAAGTTGTTAAATTTCCATTCAGACTATCAATAGTAAGAGTGATATTAGGTGCAGACCTCATTTCATGAATAGCAGATATTCTGATTGCATAGACAGGCAATAAAGTTCTTAGTATCTTACTTACCACTGTATCTTCAGATATAATACCTCCTGCTCTTCGGATAGCATTGACTACCTCTTTGATTCAGTTTGTGTATTGTGTGATGTTCTCTCCTTCTTTCATCTTCATGACATCAAATCTACCTCTCAAGCTTTTAGCTCTGGCTCTCATCACATTCACATCACCACCATAAAATAGAACAAGTTTATCCCACATTTCCTTCACTGTAGTACAATTCTTGACATACTCAAATTTAGCATCAGATAGAGCAACAACAATCTCTATCATAGTAATATTGTGTTCATGTTGGTCTCTCAACTAATCAAGATTCAAAGGTCCAATAGTTAGTTGTATGTAGCCATTGTCAAGTAAAGTTATAGAAGATTCATTGATTCTAGATATGTGAAGTCTCATCCAGCTTTGCCATGTAGTAAAGTTATCTTTTTGTTCAGATTTGACACTTCCCTCTTATACATCTTGTGATCTTTTTGCTCAAGTCCTTAAAAATTTCTTCCAAGCAACCAATACTACTCTGATACCAATTTTTAGAATAACTGAGAGGGGGGTGAATCAGTTAGATTAGTTATCCTACAGTCCCAAATACATAGATGTACCTTATAAAACAATTTCAATAAATTATGTACCTCGGTAACATAAAATATCAATATGTTTGTCCACTTTACTGATTACAAGTAATTATCAAAAATTGTGATTACCGACTAAATCAACTATGCAATATGTAAAGTATGATAGCAAAATAATCATAACAAATAACACATAACACAATGATTTAATGTGGAAACCTTGCTAAGGGAAAAACCACCTGGGACCGGTAACCCAAAATAATTCACTCTTCTATAGTGAGCTTGGTAAAGAGCCAACCCTGTTAAAGGTTACAATACACACTATTAGGTGTGACCTGGTTAGAGGGTTTATCACTAACAGTTAAATTTTGACCAGCATTCACTATGGGGTCAACAAGATAATGTACTTTATATTCAATGAATGTCATAGGGTAATACAATAAGACTATTAAGTCCACTCGATTAAGAGATTTTCTAAATCAATGGTTAAACTGATACAATATTGATCTGATTCAAATACAACTCAATTGAAAATATTCAAATCTATGCTAAGCTCATAAAATCCTCTGATCATTAATCAATTCACTTCCTCAATATTTCTCAACTTATTTTCACTCGATAAATAGTTCTTTGATGCTCCATAATGTCTACACCTCAGTTCTTTCAATAACCAATTTGATTAGGCATGCATGAATACAATCTTCATGCAAAATCTTTGCATTCTCATTTTTTCTGGCATGTTTCAATAATGAAACTCATATCTCTTTAATAGACAAGTAAATCATTTTCATATTAGCCATTAGATTTTGCCTCTTAATCTCCTTCATCCATTTTGTCACTTAAACCTTCCTTGGTAGATGTGTCATTAACATGTTTCAATCTAATTCTTTAGATCATCTCTGAATTTTGTCAGCCATGGATCTTATAACTAACTTCATCTTTATCCTCGAAATCATAACAATTTCCAGCTCATCAAATTTAGTTAGTTGTTCTTAGCATTTAATGTTTTCATCCATACTTAGTTAATACATAAATGCGTCAGCGATAACTAGCTCGGTTATTACTGTCACTCACTATACATTGCATTGGCTCAGTGTATACTGAAATCTTCAATTAACGACCACATTGACTTGTTCAATTTCAAATCTCTTCTTCATAATAGATTAATGTAACATGTTCAAGTCAACAATATAAAGTCGTAGCCTCATCAATAAGTTACCCAATGTTCACCTTATCCTTATCTGTCATATCCATCTTTCATGTAGATATCTCAGTTATTCATCTTTTCTTCTTTCAATAGTTGTTCAGATGTTTGTAACTAATATGATAAGTACTGTCAAAATTGGTTGACATCAATGACAACATATTCATAGATTTAATCATCTTACATATCACTTCAATAGCTCGGTGATCTCTAATCACCATTTCTTTAGTTCATCAAATATTCAATTAGTTGTAGTTCATCAGAAACATTGAAGAGAACATTGCTTGAGAGTGATAAGAAAATTGTTTCTCTTGCTTTCTAGTCAATCTTCTCCCATTCTTCATTTGATAAAGATCATTTACCCTTAGCTTTTCCAAGCAATGTGATAGATCCTACTTGATTAGTAGTGAATCTATCTGCACTTTCCATAGCCCAAATTTTTCCCTCCAAATTTATCGATCTTCCATTTGTCCGCCTCATCCATGATTTCAATAAATCTCCACCGATTTCCAGAAAATCAAAATGAGCTTTCCCAGCTCTGATACCAATTGTTAAAAATAAATCTACAGATAAATTAATTGAAAACATAACAAAAATATAAAGATCATAAACATAGGACAAAGATACAGAAAATTATAGTGGTTCTTCCATTACTAGACTACATCCACTCTTCACATAGAGGATATCAGATTTTATTATCTCAATGAATTCACCATACAATGCAACAGCTAAATAATATGTATTTGGCATCATGACTTGGGAATATGAAACAGTTTTAGAATCTGAAGGTTGTAGACTAGAGAAGAGGATTGGTCTTCACAGTCTTTGACAACCATTATAGAGGGAGAGTTGTTACAATATCCCACTTGAAGTCCAATCATTCCTGTGAAAAAGAGAGTTGCATAGAGATATCAGCTGCGTGGATCTTATGGCTATGTCATCACAATGCTGAGAGAAGCTCTACATAATTCAAACTTCTCCCTAGATAAAACCTTCGTTAAAATGTCTATTGGATTCACTTTAGTGTGGATTTTCTCTTACTAGAATGTGCCTTCCTCAAGAGCATGACGGATGTAATGATACCGAATTTTGATGTGCTTCATGTGATTGTAGAAAAAAGAATTTTTAGCCAAGTGAATGGCACTATTACTATCACAAAACAAACTGAAAATAGATTGTTTACATCCCAACTCTCCTAACAATCATTGTATCCATATCATCTCTTTGGCTCCCTTAGTTAAAGCAACATATTCAGCCTCGATGGAGGAAAGAGAAACTACCTATTTCTTAGGAGAGGCCTAGCTAATCACTACCCCAGGAAAGGTAAACACATAACCAGTTGTAGATTTTGTTTCATCTAGATCTCCAGCCATATCAAAATCAACATAACCACAAAGTTGAATTTCCTTCCCACTAAAACATAAAACATAAGAATAAGTACCTTTCAAATATCGGAGAATCCACTAAATCGCCTGTCAATGAGTCTTTCTTGGATATATTACTCATGAATTTTCTCACAACTCCGACTACATGAGCAATATCTGAATGAGTGTAGACCATTGCATACATAAGGCTGTCAACTATAGATGAATATAGGATATTGTCCATTTCATTTTTGTCTTCCAAAATTGAAGAACACATCTCAAAGGACAGCCAGAAATGATTAGCCAATGGAGTAGAAACTGACTTTGCATTTGACATTGTAAGATATAAAACTATACCTTTTTGGAATATAGTTTTATATGTAATGTTTTATTTTTTGTTTAAGAAGGGGGGGTGTGTGATGGAAAATTTTGTGGACATATAAACTTAATAAAACATGAATACTTATCGTGAAAAGGAGCAGATTCAAAAATCACTATTTTCTGGTGCTTGTGTTTAGTTTCAGGAAATTCTACAACCAAATATGGCCTGTAAATGCAGAACTAGAGAAAACCTAGAAACCCTATGTCTTTCTGAGAAAGGTTGCCCTTGACCCAAAATAAGGATAAGATCTTACCCTGGGACACAATCTTACCCCAAAAATTTGACCTTGATCTGCACTGTTCCAATGGAAATTCTGTTCATGGATCTTGGAAATTCACCGAAAAGGGTACTCAGATCTGAATTGCAATTCATTATCCCACACCTATACCTAAAAGAAAAAGGGTTTTGTTGCTTGCATGAGGGGTTTTCCTTAGTCAAACCCCGGTTTGGAATCAACCTTCAAAATAGAATTGAAATAGAGAATGCTAGTAAGTAGTAGAAGTATCTATCTAATAATGAAGCTATAATATTCAATAGATATGCAATTGTATTTGGAATGTAAACAAGTATGATAATGTGAAATATTGGACTCAATCACTAACAAATATAAATCAAAACCTCCATGATCAAGTATGCTTGGAATCCACCTTGAAGGTAGAATGAATAGGTCTTGAAGATGAACAAAGGATCTTGAAGGAAGATCACACCACATGATGGATATATCTAGGGTTTGAATGATGAATCTTGAATGCTTAAATCCCTCCAAAGGCTTGAATGCTTGAATCCTTGATGTTCAATGGAAAAATTGAATGCTTGGATGTCGATGATGGCTTGAATGCTTAATTGATTGATGATAGAAATATTGCAAAAGATGCGTAATAGTGGATGTGAAAATGAGAGAGGAAGGCTTCCTTTTATACAAGTCTAGGGCACAGACTTCTAAAGAGGCTAACATAGGAGAATTAAATTCCCATTTAAACCTTAACCCCTAGAAATAGACCTATATTAAATATAGTTTAATATTTTATCATTTTGAAATCCGAAACAGTTGACCCGGAAGCGGGAAATAAAACTTTCCAAAACCTGACATCCGAAAACTTCTAGAATATGAAATCTGGACCCATTGTCAAGGTTGAGGTCAAATTTGACCTAGGTCAAGGTCGAGGTTGATCTTGACCCAGAAGGTCAACCTTGACCCTAAGGTCAAGAATCTCAGGGTTTCAGGTCAGGGTGCCAGAAACAAGTTGGAAAGAGGTGGAGAAAAGGGCAAAAAAGGGGGAAAACCATGATTCAAGCTAGAGATCCCATGAAGGCATCTGACATGACCCCAAACCACCTACTCAGAGGGCTAAACCAGTCCTAAATGGAAGTGCTTCCATTTTCTGACGATACATTCAGCCCCCACTTTAGCAAGAGTATGGACTCAATACAAACACTTGGTAAAGGAGAAGAAAGATCTAAGTGAATTCGCAATGAGATAAAATAACACTTAGTTAAGGATATGAGCCCCAAAACTAAGGATTCTAACTCATCATACATGCATGAGGGTGTGAAAATAAAGACAAATCTAAAAGATACAAAAGAGGGGTTAGTACAAAAACAAATCCAAATCAACTAGCAAAGGAAACCTTGCTAAGAAATGCTTCCTATACTAATATCATATTTGGAAAGCTATCATAAAAGCATAAATGATTACATAAGAAAGACAAGAGAAACACTATAAATAACATAGCTTCATGATCTAATCCTACAAGCATGAAAGTGAAAAGAGAGAAAAGAGAGAGTGATTACCTCGCCCAGTAAGATGCCCACCTAACCATGAATCACCAAGGAGGGAGAGCCCAATAGGTAAAAAAACTTGATAGTTCACCCAAAAATTATGCTTTGAAGTTGTAATGCATCTTCTGACGGCTTTTGGAATACTCATAAATCTACCTTCCTGCATCACTATGAATATAAAATGTGTGTCTCTTTAGGATTTAGCAACTTATGTGTGTTACCTTCTGAGGATTTAGCATATTTAAAAATTGAAAAATGCATTTCTTTAAGATTTAGCAACTTATGTGTGTTACCTTCGGAGGATTTAGCATATTGAAAAATTGAAAAATGTGTGTCTCTTTAGGATTTAGCAACTTATGTGCGTTACCTTCAAAGGATTTAGCATATTAAAAAATTGAAAAATGTGTGTCTCTTCAGAATTTAGCAACTTATGTGTGTTACCTTCGGAGGATTTAGCATATTGAAAAATGAAAAATGCAGCATAAGGGATACCCTATATATGCCCCCCTCCTTATCATGGCTATCACCTAGACATGATAAGGAAGAGAAGGAGGAGGATACCTACTTCAAAAAGCAAGGAGGTATCCTATTAACAACAATGTATACTACTTTCTTAGCGAAGGGTATTGACCCTTACATCCAAGAGCATAGATAATCGTTAAAAGAATATGTCACTCATGGAAAAAGGATCCTCAAAGAAAGAGATCTTATCAACAAGACTATAACTATAGAGGAGTACTTTAGATAAAATATCATCTTTTAAAGAGAAACAAAAATTCAATCATCCAGCCCCCTATTATCAAGAGGAAGAGGAATCTTTGAACAAAGAAATCAAACTCTAACCCTAAAGCAAGGGAAAGAGTTTATAAAGAACATAATTTGCAAAATAAAGAAGAGGTGATGAGTTGGGACAACAACCTCTCACATAAAAGGATATCCATAGCCAAAACCTTAGTCAGTATAATAAAATAATGTTGTAAAATAAACCAATGTCATTAAGCTCTAAGGAAAATAGATCCCTATACAAAGAGAAAAAGAAGGAAGAACCTTGTCCCCTAGGGATGAAAGCAAGGGATACCTTTGCAAAATAGATATCTTGAATATAAAATAGAATCTATGGATGATTATAAACATAATACAACACCATAGGGAGGAAAGAAAGAAAGAATACCAATTAAGCTCAGGAAAAAATATATGCTAAGAGCCTAATGGATCCTAAAAGACTAGATTAAATGCCTCTTGCCCCCCAGTCATGAGACAAGAGGATAAAAGATCTATATTATGGAAAAATCAAGGGGATGCTCCCTATCAAAGTTATGAAGGAATTGTAAAATGACACGAGAGTGGGATATAATTCCTAAAGCAACTCTTTCTCTAACATATAACCTGAAATGCACACAATCAACAAGTAAATGTGTATTACTATAATGAAAAGGACATTTTTAGTTGGATAGAGAATCTTTTAGCATAGGTCTAAAGATTTCTTTCTTGGAATTCATTAATTGAACAGACACCTTCTTAGCTACATCTTGGGGAGTATTAGGGTAATCTATGGTAGGTATAGGGAGAAGACCATGAAGAGGTGGACGACGATCAAAATCAACCACCTTGAATTGAGATTGTGAACAACCAACACCACACATATCTCATTTAGGGGATATATGAACTGGATACTTAATACCATGCTCACTAACACCAAGCCCTAAACCTTTATAACCTTGTTTAGCCATCATATTATATCCTGCAATATACATATCATGTAAAGCTTCTACAAGAGGTGATTGTTTATCATGTTCATGAGTAAAGGTTGTATAAGGTGGAATAATAGGTTTAGAAGAAGTTTCTTTTCTCTTCCCTTTAATATCATCTTGGATCAGATATGAATTAGGAAGGTAAATCCAAGAATTCTTGCACATCTACAACATGAACCATAGTTTGCAACTTCTCATAAGTATGGGAAGAACTAGGAATAGAAGATGGAGAATTAGGCATATTAGGAATTAGATTAAGATTAGGAAAATTAGGAACTATATTAGGGATGATAGGATTAGTATTAGGAAGATTAGGAGATGGTGTATCATCTACCAAATTCTTCACATAATCTAAAAGAGTAATAAGCCTGCCACATAAATCTTTAATGAAAGTTTTGAAAGTAGGAAGACTAGTATCTATCAATCTCACAAAAGCATAGGCAAGTGAAAGATGAAGGGTGACAAACATAGCAAAATGGATGATACTCTCATAAACATCATAAGTATGATAAAGAGATGATAAGAGGAGGATAATAAAGGAAATAACCATACACCAAAGTATCTTAAAGATATTCATAGCAAATAAAATGCAAGAAATATTTTTGTATTTTGTAGAATATATAGATTTTTTTGTTTTTTGAATTTTAAAATGCAAGAGCATAAAATAAATCTAATCTTAAGGAAAGAAGGAAAAGCATCTAACACGAAAAAGAAAGAGTTGTCTATCGCGGGTTCACCAAAATGTAGGATATAAAACTATATCTTTTTGGAATATAGTTTTATATGTAATGTTTTATTTTTTTGTTTAAGAAGGGGGAGTGTGTGATGGAATATGTTGTGGACATATAAACTTAAAAAAACATGAATACTTATCTTGAAAAGGAGCAGATTCATAAATCACTATTTTCTGGTGCCTGTGTTCAGTTTTAGGAAAATTTGAAACTGTATCTGCCCTGGAAATGCAGAAACAAATAAAACCTAGAAACCTTATATCTTTCTGAGAAAGGTTGACCTTGACCCAAAATAGGGGTAAGATCTTATCTCAAGGCACAATCTTACCCTAAAAATTCAACCTGGACCTACACTGTTTCGACGAAAATTCTGTTCACTAATCTCAAAATTTTGCTGAAAAGGGTACTTAGATCTGAACTGCAATTCATTGTCCCACACTTGTACCTACAAGAAAAAGGGTTTTGTTGTTTGGATGAGGGGTTTTTCCTTAGTCAAACCCTGGTTTGGAATCAACCTTTCAAATAGAATTGAAATAGAGAATGCTAAGTAGTAGAAGTAGATCTAACAATGAAGCTATGATATTTAATAGATATGTAATTGTATTTGGAATGTAAACAAGTATGATAATATGAAATCTTGGACTCAATCAGTAAAAAATGTAAATCAAAACCTCCATGATTGTATGCTTGGAATCCACCTTGAAGGGAGAATGAATACATCTTAAATATGAACAAAGGATCTTGAAGGAAGATCACACCACCATGATGGATGGATCTAGGGTTTGAATGATGAATCTTGAATGCTTAAATCTCTCCAAAGGTTGGAATACTTGAATCCTTGATCTTCAATGGATAACTTGAATGCTTGGATGTAGATGATGGTTTGAATTCTTACTTGAATTATGATGGAAAGATTGCAAAAGATGCTTGATAGTGGATGTGAAAATGAGAGAGGAAGGATTCCTTTTATACAAGTCTAGGGCACAAACTTCTAGAGAGGCCAACATAGGAGAATTAAATTCCCATTTAAACCTTAACCCCTAGAAATGAACCTAGATTAAATATAATTTAAGAGTTTACCATTCCAAAATCTGAAACAACTGACCCAAAAGTGGGAAATAAAACTTTCCAAAACCAGACATCCGAAAACTTTTGGAATCTGAAATCTAGACCCAAGGTCAGGGTCGAGGTCGACTCTGACCTAGGTAAAGGTCAAGGTTGACCTTGACCTTGAGGTCAAGAATCTCAAGGTTTCAGGTTAGGGTGCCTCTTTAATTTGCTAATGATCTGCACACTATTTTCAGCAACTACCATATCATCAACATATAGTAATAAAATGATGAACTCACTAGTAGGAAGGTCTTTGTAGTAAACACATGGATCTGATTCACAACAAATAAAATTTTGCCGAGTCATGAAATTGTCAAATTTTAGATACCACTACCTCAAGGCTTGCATAAGCCCATATAAGCCGCGTTTTAGTCTACAACATAAGTGTTCATTGCACTTTTTAATGAAGCCTTCCAGCTACTCCATGTATACTTCTTCCTCAATATCACCATGAAGAAATGTTGTTTTAACATCGAGTTTCTCAAGCTTGAGATCCCAGACAGTTGCCATACCCAAAACCAAATGTATTGTTTGCATTTTTACAAGTGGAGAAAAGATTGAATTAAAATCGATGCCCTTTTGTTGAGCAAAGCCTTTCACTACCAATCTGGCCTGATATCTTTGTCTTCCTCCAACTTCTTCTTTTAACTGGTAGACCCATTTATTTTTTTAAATTATCCAATTTTGTGGAGGAGAAACCAAATCCCAAGTATCATTTTCTCATAAAGACTCCAATTCATCTTTCATAGCATCAAGAAAATGTACAGAATTGACATCCTTATAGGCTTGGTTAAAAGTTTGAGGCTCCACCTGATCTCAATACAGAGAAAATAATAGTTCATAATCATCGAATTTTCTAGGATGTATTTTTATCCTTCTACATGTATGCAGTTGAATACCTGATCCAATGTTAGGGTCATTTACTTCACAAGTCCCCTGCTCATTGCGTTTATTGATGGCATGTCCATCATGCATATCAAAGGGACTAATGGTTGTATCATCCTCAATAAGGCATGGACAAGGCAGAGGGGAAACCGTGTGGGGAGGTAGCCATGATGGACGCTAGCTAGGAGTGGTGGAAAGAGTGGAGGCTACAGTGGGAAAAGGTAGCATGACTGCAAACGTAGGAGGGAAAATAGACTCCACGCATGGGAGAGTAATATCTAGGCCTGACAGAGTTTGGTGTGGGTGCGACAAGGAAAGGGGAGCTCTGTAGGAAATAGGAGCATGAGGTGGAGTAATGGGGAATAGAGCCTCCTACTCTATCACTCCACCAGCAAGGGATTTCCAAGTTGCATAAGCAGGGGAATGGTATTTAAGGTGATAATGGTATTTGTTGTTGTGAGATGGGGCTGCATGGGCATTGGAAAATGCAGAGATTGGGTAGAAGAGGAGTGTCCAACAATGCTTGAAGGGATAATTGTAGATGGGTGAAAGGTGACTCGTAAAATTCTCTGCATAGGATTTCCATTATCAAACAAATCAAATTTAGTAAAATCATCAGAAGTGAAGTTCTGATTTTGCAAACCTAAGAAAAACTTCTCATTAAATACAAAATCTTGACTGCGAATGAATTTCTTGGTGATTGAATCCTAGAGATGAAAACCAAATTGATCCTCACCATACCCCAAAAATATGCACCTCTTCAATTTAAAATCTAATTTTGTTCTCTGCTCTTTTGGAATGTGAACATAAGCGTCACACCCAAACACATGTAAATGATTGGATGAAATTCTTTTATCAGACCACCTCTCTTCCTGAATGTCAAAGTCAAGTTGAGATGCAGGAGCCCAGTTGATAAGATAAACTGTTGTATTACAGCCTCTTCCTAGAATTCTTTCCCCAAACCAGTATTAGAGAGCATACATCGAGCTCTTTCCAAAATAGTCTGATTCATCTTTTTTAGCCGCACCATTTTCTTGTGGTTTATAAGGGACTACTTTAATATGACGAATGCCACGATCTACACAAAAATTATCAAATTCTGAAGAGAAAAACTCGCCACCATTATCCGTTAGTAGACATTTAATTTTTTTGCCTATCTGATTTTCAACCTTTGCCTTGAAAATTTTAAATTTTGTAAATACCTCTGATTTCTTATTTAGCATATAGATCCAGACTTTACAAGTGCAGTCATCAAGAAAAGTAATGTAATAGTTTGCACCACCAATAGAAGTTACCTCTATAGGATCAAAAACATCAGAATGAATGAGCTCTAATGGAGAAGATTTCTTGTCATGACCCATCCACACAAAATTGGTTCGATATTGTTTGCCATAAAGAAAATGCTCACATATCTCCAAATTAATTGATTTAAGACCCAGAAGCTGATCTTGTTGAAGCATAACTTCAAGACCCCTTTTGCTCATCTAATCAAGCCTCTTGTGCCAAAGTTCATCATTGTTGTCTGTAGCGGTCATGGTTGCACCCACTTCACCATTGCACTCTTAAACATATAGAATCCCTAATTTTTTCCCCTTTCCCAAAACCAACACACCTTTGGTTACTTTGCAGGTATCCAATGAGAAATTAACATTGCAGCCTTGAGCATAAAGCTGGCTAACATAAATCAGATTTCTTTTAAGAGTAGGGACATGTCTAACATCCTTTAAAATCCATTATTTACCATTTTTCAGTGATAACAAAACATCACCCTTTCCTACAATATGACATTCCTTTTTATCTCCAAGAAAAAATTTACCAAACATACCCTCTTGATAATTTGTGAAGGCACTCTGACATGGAGGAGCATGGAAAGAGACACCGAAATTGAGAACCCACTAGCTTGCATTTGTGTCACTAGCTGCAAGAGCCAATACAACATCATCCTTAACAACTGCAGTGTTTACTCTGTCATCCATCACTTTGTCTTGGGCTTTTTTGTATTTTCAACATTTCTTCTTTGTATATCTTGGTTTACCACAAAACCAACATGTACCATTTCTACCTCTACATTAAGGCCGATGTGTGGATTGAGATCTTCCATGGTTGTTGTGTCTGCCTTGTTCTTGATCCCTACCCCGATTGCTTGTGCTAACCACTATTAATGCATCACTCGAGGAAGACTCATGACTCTTCCTACGCATGTCTTCATTGAGAAGCATAGCAACAACCTCATCAAATTGTAGTTTAGTTTTGGTAGCCACCGAAGTGCTAACTGGCATTACCACCCCTTCCTAGCTATTCGGTAATGAACATAGTAAGAGAATAGATTTCATTTCATCATCCAATGTTATTCCCATTGAAATAAATATAGAAAGTAAAGTATTGAACTCATTTAAATGATTCGACATAACTCCTCCTTCTTTCATTTTCAGATTGTATAACTTTTTCATTATGAATACCTTGTTAGATGTTAAAGCTATCTAATACAATGAAGATAACTTATCCCACAACTCTTTCGTTGTCTTCTCTGTCGAAACATTGAAGAGCACATTGCTTGGGAGTGATAAGAAAATTGTTGCTCTCACTTTCTGATCAATCTTTCCCCATTCTTCATCTGATAAAGATCCTTTACCCTTGGTTTTTCCAAGCAACGCAATTGATAGATCCCGCTTGATCAATAGTGACTCTATCTACACTTTTCATAGTCCAAAATTTTTCCTTGCAAATTTTTTGATATACTATATCAGTTTCTGGATTTGATTGTGTAGAATTTTTTAACCATATAGTGACTCTATCAAAACATTGAAGAGCACATTGCTTGGGAGTGATTAGAAAATTGTTGCTCTCGCTTTTTGATCAATCTTCCCCCATTCTTCATCTGATAAAGATCCTTTACCCTTGGTTTTTCCAAGCAATGCAATTGATAGATCCTGCTTGATCAATAGTGACTCTATCTGCACTTTTCATAGCCCAAAATTTTTCCTTGCAAATTTTTTGATATACTATATCAGTTTCTGGATTTGATTGTGTAGAATTTCATGGTTAAAAAATTCTACACAATCAAATCCAGAAACTGATATAGTATATTCATGGATTGTGGAAATCTAATAGACTTGAAATTTTTTGATCTTCCATTTGTTTGCCTCAACCATGATTTTGAGAAATCTCCACCGATTTGCAAAAAATCAAAACAAGCTTTCTTAGCTCTGATACCAATTGTTGAAAATAAATCTATAGACAAATAAATTGAAAACATAATATAAATATAAAGATAAGAAACACAAGACAGAGACACCAAATTTTTTGATCTTCCAGTTGTCTGCCTCATCCATGATTTCGAGAAATCTCCACCAATTTGTAGAAAATCAAAATGATCTTTCTTAGCTCTGATACCAATTGTTGAAAATAAATCTACAGACAAATAAATTGAAAATATAATAGAAATATAAAAATTAGAAACACAAGACAGAGACACAACAAATTATAGTGATTCATCCATTACTGGACTACATCCACTCTTCAGGCCGAGGATATCAGATTTTATTATCTCAATGAATTCACCATACAATACAACAACTCAATAATATGTATTTGGCATCACATCTTGGGAATATGAAACGGTTTTGGAATCATACTATTGGTTGGAGCATACTCTCACTTGCACGTAATAAAACACAGGTAATACAGTATATAGCTTTGAATTAGACAAAAACAACTTTAACATTTTTAAAGTTTAAACTTTTTATAATTAAGTTTTATGAATCGTAAATATGAATGGAGAATTTTTTCCGAATTTTACAAAAGTTTTTGTTTTTTAAGCTCAGTAATAATAATAAATTAATAATATTTAATTTTTTAATATATTAATATGTTTAAATTTTTTAAATTTTTATATAATATAATATTAATTTATTGTAAGATGTATAAATATAATTTTTTATTAATATAATTATATATAGTTTTTATTAAATTAGTTTGATATAGTATTATTCTTAGTGATAAAAAAATCTAGCTCAAAAAATTTGAAGTATATAATTTGTATTCTTACAGATATTAATAATTTTAATGTGATATACTTGTTAATTGAAACTAATTATAATTTAAATTTAAATAATAAATTAAGATAGCATGAATTTTTTAACTTTTCAATTGAACTCAATACAAATAATCAAATAAAATAAATTCTAAAAAAATCTAAACTAGCACATTGATTTGATACTAGAATTTAACAAGCAATAGTCAAATACCAAAGAATTGAACAATTAACATTAAGAAGTAAATAATAAAATATTAATTTAATCATGATTAAATATCAAATGTCTTAAAAGTGTTTAGAAATAGGCTAGGTGAATTTTTTCACACATATAATACTTGCCTAATTCAAAATTAGAATATTAATTGATATCTATGTTTTAAATGTTGACCATGATCCTCCCTCTATATAAATATCATCAATACCTATTTTTTGTTCTAGATCAATACATAATGATAACATATATTCTTCACTTTTTTAATTATATATTTTATGAAAAATTTAATAACTATATCTATATATACCTATTTTCAGAAAGTTAAATAATATCATTACAAAATTTTCATACAATATATTTTTGAAAATCATTAATCACATTTATATGTTATAATATAATAATTATTTAAATAAAAAATCAAAATATTAAATATATAAATATTATTAAAAAATTAAATTTTATTAATATATTAATAATTTATTTTATTAAGTATAAAAATATTTAAAAATTAAAATAAATTATTTTTAAAATTAAATCAAATGTCTTTACTTTTGAATTTGATATGGCTTAATATGTATTTGGCATCACAACTGGGAATATTGAAACTTTATTAAATTTTCAGTTCCAAATTTTATTGTTTTGTTTTAGAAATTATGGTAGAAAAATTTAATTATCTGATGATAAGCAAGTGTTAGTCCGACTTCAAAAATATAGATTTAACCATCACATTTAATATTTTTATTTTTATTTTTAATTCTAATTCAATTAATGTTTAATTACCATTAGTATTCAAAATGAATAGCCAGATTCTATATGTAATACGCCCACCCCCTTCCTTTCCTTTCTATCCCTACCCTCAGCCTATCTTCCACATGCCATAGAAATATAAGGCTGGGAACTCTAATTCCCCACCCACTTGCCAGTCCCATTAGAATAGTAGGGCCTTTAAAATAGTTTGTCTTGAAAATAAGTCCTCAAATATTAACTTCTTAATTTCACATTCTTTACTTTAACATTGTAAATCTAGAATTTGATGGCCATATATGAGAGGCTACAAATTTATTGGACTCTACGAATTGATAAGCTAATTTTTTGTAAAATCATAAATTTATTAATAAACTATTAAAAATTATTGTAAGTAACATATATTTTATTTAATAATATAAATATATGTTTTTTTTTTTTTAAAGCAAAAGTGGTATAACCACCATATTTTATTATTAATCTAATTCAATAACTCCCCCGTGGAAGAACCAGTAAGAAACCCCGGGATCATAGTTATATACATGCATATATTCGAGGATATATAAATACATAAGTATTACAAATTTCGAGCAAAACAACGAAGACACCAGAGACGTTGACTGGAATAAGTTCATCACGTTACAAATGCTCCACGAATGAGAGTCCAGTATGTTGAAGGATGTGGATGTCAGCAGGGCAGTTATTAATCTTCCCTGTCCACCGTACTTCTTTCTATCGCAGGCTTTCTCAATGCCTTGTCGCATGATCGCAAGGCATCTCTCTCCTCGCTTGCGATCATGCGACCAAACTCCTTTCCGCCACTCTGCATTAACTGCCCCAGCTACCATCCATCTTCCTCACCTACCATGAGTTGTGCCACGTGCCTTGTTGCATGATCGCATGGCTTCATTCCCACCCATGCGATCATGTGACCTCTTTACTTGCCTAGCTTTTTGTGAGCCGCAACCACCGAATTAAATGCGACTACTTTTCTATATGCGAACCTGCGATAGTATTGTGTGGGGCCCTCTCCTTTCACCTTTTCACATGATCGCATAACCCTTGTTTGGTTTATGCGATCATGCGACAATCTCAAATATTATGCGCTGCCTAAAGTTTTTGGCCAGGCTCTTTTCCTTATGCGATAACTGTGCAGATGTTTCAAAGTGCGTGGGTCCCCTCTATTGCTCTTGTCGCATGATCACATGAGCATTATTTTCATCATGCGATCATGTGACCAACCCGTTTTCATCCGCTAACTACTGTAATAAATGCAATACATTTTATATTCCCTTTTCTCTGACGTTTCTCTCATTCAGATGTGATCCAGAGCATTTCGACCTCTTTACTTGCCCAGGTTTTTGTGAGCTGCAACCACCGAATTAAGTGCGACTGCTTTTCTATATGCGAACCTGCGATAGTATTGTGTGGGGCTCTCTCCTTTCACCTTTTCGCATGATCGCATAACCCTTGTTTGGTTTATGCGATCATGCAACAACCTCAAATATTATGCGCTGCCTAAAGTTTTTGGCCAGGCTCTTTTTCCTTTTGCAATAACTGTGCAAATGTTCCAAAGTGCATGGGTCCCTTCTATTGCTCTTGTCGCATGATCGCATGAGCATTATTTTCTTCATGCGATCATGCAACCAGCCTGTTTTCATCTGCCAACTACTGTAATAAATGTGGTACATTTTATATTCCCTTTTCTCTGACGTTTCTCTCATTTGGATGTAATCCAGAGCATTTCGAGATCGTTCTATAGGAAGTATATATTGTAAACAAAAGGAATGTTTTGAAGTACAGTCATATACAAAAATATAGATGATATTCTGGGCATAGGCATCTTTAGGCACAGTCTGTAAATCAAAAAATTTGGCATTAATATATGCTCTGTTTACTCTGATCTGTTATCCAGCATTGTAATGTGTGTATCTTCCTCCATCAAATTGCTCTCTTCCCCAACAACCAGTTGAATTGCATCCCTTATTGCTTGCGACTTCACAGCCACAAACACATGTGTGTCGATGAGCTTGCAGATGGGGAAATATATATGCATCTATTAGAGAACAAACTTCACATCCGGACATTTGAGGCATCAACTACACATGACACTATTTCTCGACTATAGATTTCCTTCCACTTGGCATCGTGATTAATAAATGAATCATCATTAATAGCCACCAGTTCATACCCATCACAACCTTTGTTTGCCAGATGGTCTACTAGTCTATTACCCTCTCTAAGCGTGTGAGAGATCTGAACTTCTTGAAATGAATCCAGTAACAGCCAAATCTGTTGAAGGATGTATGATAGTTTCCAGTTGTGGGATATTATGCTTATACATGTAGATATAATCACTATTGAATCTCCCTCTATTTGAATCTGACGGAAGCCTTCATTTTTTGCTAGTATTAGGCCTTCTAGTAATGCCTTGGCCTCAGCCATATTTTTTGTGCCATCAGGAAGCGGGTAGCATTTTACTACTAGTAATATTCCTTGAAAATTCCAGATACAAATTCCCATCCCTGATTTACCTGGGTTCCCTCTTGAAGAGCCATCGAAGTTACTCTTGCTAAACCCTTTGGATGGCGGCATCCACTTAATCCCTTCTCTTTCCAGCATTTTGTTTGGTTTTGGTTGGTAACACCAACCAAAGGGAGCATGTATTTGTTTCCACTCTCGCAATATAGATGAGTCCCATGATGTCATAATTAGATTATGTTTAAGCTTATTATGGCTGGCATTAACTAGTTCTGATATCGATCTTTCTATTTGAGCTGTGACCACTTGGATTGTCAAAAATTGTCTAAGAAAGATTCTTTTATTTCTCTCCCACCAAATTGCCCAGACCACTATTGCTAGAGTGCACTTCCAAATTTCTGAAAAAAGGGAGGATGAATATAGTTGTGGCCATGAGTCAAACAGGTCCCTTAGCTTGCATGGAAGAGGAGTTGGATATTGTAACTTTCTAAGGACAAAATGCCAGCATTCTTGAGAAAATTCACATTTTAAGAATAGGTGGTCTGTGTCTTCTTGATGATTATCACAATGCAGACAATTAAAAGGCTGAGCTATATTAAGTCTCTGAAGCCGCTCCCTTGTTAATGCCCTATTATTCAAAGCTAGCCAAGAAAAGCAACCTGCTTTTGGTAATGTTAGATTATTCCAGCAGAAGGAATAAGCACGGGATGGTTGCTTGGTTGCGTCTCTCTGCTGAATAAGTTTATATCCATCCTTAATATTAAAATTCCCATCTGCCCCCGGTGCCCAAATCAAATTATCCTCCAAGTTTGATAAGTAGATCAGTCTTTGAGACAAGATTTTCTGAAATAATTGACTCTGTTGTGGTGAGAGAGGTAGTTCTTGGGGCTCTTTCCAAATTACTTTCCTTGAGTGTAGGCATAAAGTAGATACATATCCAATTAAGTGAATACCCCAAACATTTTCTGCTACAGAGATAATATCCTCCATTCCAATGTCATTTTTACTAATCAAAGGTGGTACCCCACTCCATGAATCACGCCAAAACTTGACTGATTGACCATTATTGACTTCCCATGTAATATACTTGCATATTAAATCTCTGGAGGAGATCATGAAGTCCCAAATGGCTGAACCTTTAGGGGGGTCAGATACCGATATAATTCTAGCCAGGTTAGAATCATCTACGTACTTGGCTTGCATAATTTGGCACCAAATATTATGTGGCTTAGAATACATTTGCCATACTAATTTGCCCCCAAATGCTATGTTCTGCTTTTGTAGATCATGAATCCCTGCCCCACCCAGCTGCTTAACTTGTGCCAATTTCTCTATCGAGACTAAAGGGATTTTCTTTTCTCCGTTCATGTTCCTAGGCCATAGAAAATCTCTAATCAGTTTCTGAATTTTTTGAATGACCGACATAGGAGCCTTGAGGACTGATAAGTAATAATTGGGGATTGCTGAGAGAACTGTTTTGAGTAAAAGTATTCTACCTGAGAGAGACAGCCACCTTGCTTTCCATGCAACCACCCTGGCTTTAATCCTTTCGATGATTGGTGTCCAATAACTGATTTTATTTGCCCCCGTGAAAAATGGGATACCAAGGTAGACTGATGGAAGGGAATCCACTAAAAATCCAAGGAGGTTAACTATTTTATTAGATACAATTTGATTTGTATTAAATAGATATATCTTGGATTTGAGAGGATTAAATCTCTGATTTGATGCTATAGTATACAGGTCCAAGGTTTCTTTGATTTGCTTGGCCTCCCTGATGTTTGATGTACCAAATAATAATGTATCATCAGCGAAGAGTGAGTGAGTCACTGAGATATTTGTTTGACCAATTTGCACACCCAACCACTTGCCTGCCGCTTTCTTCCGAAGTATGAACCTACTAAATGTCTCTGCCATTAAAATGAATAAGACTGGTGATAAAGGATCCCCCTGCCTAACTCCTTGTGTAGATGAAAAATAACCCACCGGAACACCATTTATCAAAACTGAAAAAGATGCACCCAAAACACAAGCTTTTACCCATTTACACCAGCTTCTTGAAAATCCAAATTTTTGTAGGACCTTAATGAGGAAATCCCAGCTAACTCTGTCATATGCTTTCATCATGTCCAATTTAATAACGAAATGTGCTGATTTACTATTGTGGATAGAATGAAGAACTTCATGAGCCACTAGAGCTCCTTCCATTGTCTCTCTACCTGGAACGAAGCCCCCTTGTGGATGCGAGACAATCTTAGGGATAAGGTACTACATCCTTAAGTAAATAACCTTTGTGATGATTTTATAGATAGTATTGCATAAGGATATCGGTCGGAAGTCTGCAAATGTCTTTGGATTTTGCACTTTTGGAATAATGGCTATATTAGTAGTGTTGAAGTTTTTCAACATGGTCTTGCTGGTCCTTGATTCTTCTATAACATCTAATAATTCCCATCCAATCCAGTCCCAGCATACTTGAAAGAATAGAGAAGTAAAGCCATCTGGGCCTGGGGCTTTGTCTGGAGGCAAGGAAAAGACCACTTTTGTAAATTCCTGAATGGTAAATGGAGCCATAAGTTTTAAATTATCCACTGTTGAGATCATGTTGGGGATTACCTCTAGCAATTCCTCCATTGGAGGTGGCAGTGGACAAGCAATGGTAGGAGGGGCTAACAAATTTTGAAAAAATCTAACCCCTTCATCTTGTATGCTTTGAGGTTCTGACAATAAGATGCCATTGTCAGCTTTGGTTATAGAGAGAATACGATTGCTCGCTGTTTTTAGTTTAGCTGACGCATGAAAGTATTTTGTATTTCTATCCCCCTCTTTTAGCCAAAGTTCTCTTGACTTCTACTTCCAGTATTCCTCTTCTCTGCTACATATTTCCTCCCACTCCTGTACTAGACTTTTCTGAGTAGCGAAGGAGTCATTATTCATCCCTTTCTTTATAATAGTGTTATATATGTCCTCTAATTTGGTCTTGACTATTTCTTTCTCTTTAAAAATATTCTTAAATATTGTCTCATTCCATTTCTTGATCCACTATTTGGTGAGCTTCATCTTGTGTGCAAACTGGAACATTTTAGTTCCATCTATTACGGGCACTGAATTCCAACAATGCTTAAGTGAATTCAAAAAACTTGGGTGGTGTAACCACATTCTTTCAAACTTGAATGATGGTCTATGTTGGAAATCTTGTTGTTTTACTGTCGTGTACAAATGCAGACAAATTGGGAAATGATCTGAACCTGGTTGTGGTAGAATTTCTGAGTGAAATGTAACATTGACTAATTTCCAGTATTGGGAGAGGAGAAATCTGTCTAATTTGATCGCTATTTGAGAGAAATCTACCCTTTTGTTGGTCCATGTAAATGACCCATTTGATGGCACAACATCCATTAGGCCATTATCTTCAACAAAATTTGCAAAGTCCTGAATTGTCCTCATTGGTGGACAAATTCCACCCATTTTTTCTGACAGTTTTAAAATGGCATTAAAATCCCCCCCAATATGATATGTGTGTCTGATTGAAGTTGTAAAAATTGAGTAATCTCTGACGACAATCTCAATTTGTCTTGGGTTGCTGTGGGCCTGTAAACATTAAACAATAATATTTTAGTATCAAAACATTCCAATCTGATGGCTTGCCAATTATCTTTCTTCTCAATAATTTGGACTTGAAAAAGATTAGTATCCCAGAGGATAGCCAGCCCACCTGATGCACCTATCGCTGGACTATGAACAACATTCCATTTTGTCCATTTCCCAATAGTTTTGTTAAAAACCTCATCTGACATCTTTGTTTCTTGAAGTAGTATAATATCCACTTTTATAGAATCAATTTCTAGCTTGATTCTATTTCTTTTGTCAGAGGCATTGAGACCTCTAACATTCCAAGATGCTATCTTCATTGCTGACAAGGAGAACCTTTTGTTCTCCTCGTCAATCTTTTGGAAGGTGTGAACTTCCCATCCAGTGTTGATTGAATTCCAGCTTCAATTTCTTCTTTGACTATAGTGCTTTTGGGCTTTCTACCTCTTTTTTTTGGTGAAGCCTTGGCTTATGCTTGATGTAATGGTGATAGCTCAATTGATAGTGACATATTAGGGTCAAAAGCCATAGGACCTGCTCCTACAACACAAGTGGTATTGTTTGCGCCATCACATATTTCCTGATTAGTCCGATCAATAGCCAAATCTAGGTCATCATGCAATTCCTGGTCAAATCCTGCTAGGTTTTTTGCTGATGTAGGAAATGTGTTATTCTGTATCCATTCTACAATGCGGGAGTGAACAGTCTCCTCTAATTCAAATGGAGGCACCAACATACTAGCAGCATTGATGTAGTCTTTACTAAGGTCGACGAATATAGCTTCTTTCTGCCCATTAACTCTCCCCTTAGATTGACTAGTAGAATCTAGAGAAGAAGAGCCTTTAGAATCCATACTGAGCTCATTTACCACTTGAGCCTTATTATTGTCACTTTGCTGGTGCATGTTTAGAATCTGATGCTCTTCAAGTGGTTGCATATTCTCTTCTACTGGAGTATTGGTGAACCCATCACTCAGGCATTTATGTTGATCTTGTTTGTTGTACACACCTTCATACTGAAGGATCCTCTCTTCTTCTGCTATTTCAAATATTATTTTGGTAGCTAGGTCTGTCAATAACTCTTCTAAAATTTTCCTAGCTCGCAGATTTACCAACACCTTTTTATCAAACACATCATTTGTAAATGGATTTGTAGCAGGAGAATCTGAAAACATTAAGTGTTGTACTATGTCATCCTGACTGAAACTTGATTCTTCTGATTTACTCCAATCTAATAAGGTAGGCTGCTTGGAGGTACTCAAGAACACCATAAAGATACTTATAGCCCAATAAAAGTAGATAGAAGCTTCATATGGGTAAATCTTGTTAGGCAACACTTCAACAGAGCATGGAGAAGAAGATTTCAATTCCACTTGCTGAGGGATATGTGATATGGAGCACTGGAAAGGATTTGTACAAAAGTTATCACATACCCTCAATTGGGTTAATGGCTGGGATTGGCAATGAGTTGTGAAGTGCCCTAATTGATGCTGATATAACATGATAGTCTCCTCATTTTGGAGATGAATTTTCTGATCCCACTTCCCCCATTTGGATTTTAGGGAAATACATTTTGGAAATTCAGAAGTCCCATCATGAAGGATACACACTCTAACTTCTCGGTGCAGCACCTGAAATGGTATTAGGTCATGCTTAGCAAAGATACCAAGCTGATTCGCAATGATTTCTACTATGTCCAAATCTCTGAATTCTAAAGGCAAGTTTGGCAAGGCAATCCAAATGGGGAAGAAAGGTGGAGCTCTATCTTGTAGTTTTAGATTAGGGGTCCACACTGCAGTAAAGAGTCCAACTCCTTTGCAGAACCAACTTTTGATCTTGTGTATCCCATCCCTCATATCAGAGTTTTCAAATTTAGCAAGAAAATAACCCAACTCAATATTTAACCAAAAAACATCAATTAACCTTGGCCAATTGTCAAAGGCCCAAATTTTAATATCATCAATACGTAAGCCTGTTCTCGAAAATGTACCTATTAATGCTATATTTCAGAGATGATGAATTTGATCTTGAAGCAGATGATCTGGAAAGGATATTGATGTATGTTCACGAGTCTCAGACCCCTGATGAGTTGCCTTCTAAAGAGTGCTCTGCTTCATCTGCCAGACTTGAATAGGTTGCTTAGGATTGAAAGGGGCTCTATTTGTTGTGACCTGATGAGATTGCCCAGTATGTTGATTAGATATCTGCTTTGTAACCCTCAAATCTCCCTATTTTTTAGCGGGCCCCTGATTATATCATATGGCTATAGGCAATCTCGGTGGCGTGCCTTCACAAATGTCCAGTATTTCTTGCTTGTGGAAGTGCCGATATCTACCCTGAGCTCTTTGCCTTGGCAAGAAGAGATTACCTCCCGCCTCATGAATATAATGTGCATTGTTAAAAGGGGCTTTGAGATGTTGTACTGCCTTATTGAAACCCTCCTTCCTCTGCAACCCAGACTGGGGCTTTACTGGTATGTTAGTGAATCTAGGATTCACAAAAAAAGGCTTGGCTGGTTGGACTGTTACTTTTCCACTAAATATTTTCATTATGTCATCAGGATCAAAATGGGTAGCAGTGTTTCCCTTCACCCAATTTTTCTGTGCAAACGGGACCGATTGAAAATGTGGAGGGTGAGAGGGCTTACGGGAAACCTTACCATAGTGTGACAAATCTTGTTGCAGTTGGTACTGATCGAACACCTGCTTCTGTGATGGAAGCTGCTGCCTGGCCCCATATGGGTATTGTTGTCTGCCTACCCCTCCATCGAATCCGCTGAACTCTATGTTGGATACTCCCCTCTTCCTCGCATGATCGCAAGGCAAATTTTTACCTCTTGCGATCATGCGACCTCGATCACGGGAGCGGCTATTATCCGGGTATCGCTGTTTGCCTTCCCCTCTATCAAATCCGATGCACTCTCTGTTGGATACTCCCCTCTTCCCCGCATGATCGCATGATATTGTTTTACCGCTTGCGATCATGCAACCGTTTTGAAATTTCATTTCTCCATTTTTTACCACTAAATAATATAAATATATTTTGTTATCTTTTAAAAAGAGAATACATGAATTTGAGAAACTTGCTATACTAATTCACAACATTAGTATACAATATATATGTTTTTATATTATTTATTATATATTTATATTAATTTAGAATTCTTTTAAGATAAAACATATGAACTTAGAAACTTGCTTAGTTAATTTGAGGGTTTTACGTATAGTACTAATTTATAATTACTTTCTAATTTTATATTATTTTTATTACAATTAAAAAAATTTCAAGTTATTATTTATTATTATTGATTTATATTTTTTTCAAATAAAAGATGCGAATTAAGAAACTTCCTGAGTAAATTTGTATATATTAGCAATTTATACTTATATTCTAATTTTTACATTCTTTGTATGTTTAATATATGTATTACTAATTAGATAAAATATTTAAATTTAAAATAATTGTCTTAAAATATAAAATAAAAGATATTAAAATGACCAAATCGTAATAAAAAAATCAAATGGCACTTAGGGGTGACCGTCAAATTTCAGGCCTAATTGTAATGATTCATTTTATTAGTCTTAATTTGACGTTCTTTGGCCTAAAGATTGTAGACTACACTTTATGAAAAAATAGCTAATTAGATTTACAACCATATATTCATTAAAAACATCTCAAAATATTGAAATTATTGAGGTTAAACATGTTCCTAAAATCTTTGAATATCAATATTCTAAGAAAACGGTCAACAATTGCTTCTATGTACTACGGCCAACCCACATAAAAAACTCAGAGATTTTCTGTAATTTATTTGTCTTATAACTATTCATGTTATGGTTTTATTGAGAATGCATAATATACCAGACGCATCTGTGGACAAGATATATCCCTCTATAATCATTTCATCTTTTAACTTCTATTGGCATGACATTGACTTCTCTGGTTATCAAAGAAACATACCATGGACCAATAATTTGCTTATACGAGAACATTAATAAGGCAATCCTCTAATGGAGCTGAAGAATATCAACGGACAACTACATCCTCCATATGCAATCTGTACAAATATAGAAATATCATGAGATTTTAACTCCTCCTGCGATGCAACACGACCGGCCTTTAACGAACATATTTGATTAGTGATGTCGAAGATCCACTCTATATAAACTGAGTAACGTTTTGAGATACATTTAGACTCGCATTTGAACAGCAAGGGGCCAAGTTTAGGGCAAGTCTCACGTACCAAAGGGTTAGCCAGTTGTTCAGAGTCGACAGAGAATTCAGGCAGAGGTTTTGTACCTCCAGTAAGAAGAACTAGTGTATTGCTCTGGTCAGTCGTGATTACAAGCTCAGTCAAGGATTCAGTCAGTCAAGCTTTTACACCTCCACCAACAAGCACACGTATACGATCCCTGCCATCCAAGGATTCAGAGTGAACTTCTGTGTTAAAATTAGTAGTTCGGAAGATATTCCAGTCTGGAACCGCGTCATTCAGGATGGAGCGATTATGGAGAAGTATTCTCCAAGTTTCCTGTTCTTTTTTCTTCTCTTCCTAAATACAACGTACTTGCCAGTTCTGTAATGTTCCTTTTTAGCAACAGCTTTGCTTTGTTTCTAAGTTAATCTCTACTCCACCGTAGGTGATGAGAGGTTATAAAAAGGAGATTGATGTGAGTGCTGGAGATATACAGATGAAGTTTTGAAGGAGATTGATGTGAGTGCTGGAGATATACAGATGAAGTTTTTTTAAGAAATGACACGAGAAAGGGAGATTGGGGTGAACAGAACGAGGAGTTGAAATGTTATCGGAGATTGCAGTATTGTTGTGGATGTCAAGTTATGGAAGTTATTGTAAATTTCTTCTTCTGTTATAATAAAATCTCTCATTGAATGCTGATTTTTCCCTAAAGTTAGGGTTTTCTAGGGTAAATCATTGTGTCAAAGTGTGATTGGTTTTCTCCAAATTTCTGTTGTGTTTAGTATTTCGTGAATGGTGTTTTGCATGCTTGAATTCTTTGTTTCAGTCATTTGATTCTCGTTATTCGAATCTTTGAGTTTAAACAATAGTAAATTCATTGCTAGGTTTCACAGCACCAATAAGAGAAACATATTTTTCACATGGTATCGGAGATAGATTCTAAAGGAGAAAACTAGGGCTTAATCGCACATATGCAAGTTTTGATTTTCTTTTTGTGTTCAAGGAGGTTAAAGTTTAAGGATTTCGACAATGGCAGCAACTGGATTAAGTGATTTAGACAGACTTGAGGGGGCTTCAAAATTTGGCATGTGGCTATACCAAGAAATGCTACACTACTGGCTACCTACAAGAGAGAAGATGTCAAAGCTAGACGCATCATTATGGATGGGGTCAAGGATCACCTTGTCCCTCATATTGGAAAATTAGACACCTGCAAAAAGATGTATGATGCAATACTCAAGTTATACAAGAGTTCAAATTTGAACAGGTAGTTGATTCTAAGGGATAAGTTAAGAAACACCATAATGAACAAAGGGGAGAGCGTAGTGGACTACATTACAAGGATCATAACAGTAAAATATGAGATGATGAAGTTGACGGGATTGCATTGGCAGGTCTCACAAAAGAATGGGACATCTTTGTCAAAGTTGTATCTGGACGACAAGATATTCCTGATTGGGATCATTTGTGGACTGATTTCACTTGGGAAGAGTTACGACTGAGCTATGCTCATGGAGGCAGTAGCAGTGGTTGTAAGGGTGAGGTGGAATAGAATATTGCTCTTGCTAACAAAATAAAATCCAAGAAAGGCTTAAGCAATGAGTCTACCTCCAAAGGGGACAAGAAGAAAAAGAAAGACCTGAGCAAAATTAAATGTTATGGTTGTGATCCGCTAAGACATTATGTCCATCAATGTCTGAATCAGAAGAAATGAGAGAAGAAGAAGCAAATAACAACTTCAACAGATGTTGATGAGCTATCCTCTAGACTAGAAAATTTGAGTTTTCTCTTTTAAACTGCTTATCTAGCTCGAGCACTACAGGGGTTTGGTATATTGAAGGTGGTGCGTCATGCCATATGACATGAGTAAGAGAACACTTCTCTAACTACAGAGAAAAAGAGAGATAAGATTCCAAATAAAAGTGGGAAATGAGTCCACATGTACTCTTGTGGGAAGAGGGACAATTTCATTTCAGAGGGAGTCAAGCAGTGATATTAAGATCACAGATGTATTGCATGCGCCAGGGATGCACATGAATCTGATTTTAGTGTCTACCCTTGAAGACAAAGGGTACAACATACTCTTTCAAGAATAGATGGTGTATTTAAAATATAAGGACTGGAAGAAGGCAAAGAAGATTGGGGTTAGAAGTGAAAACTTATACAAGTTGAAGTTTGAAACTCCAAAGGAACTAGTGAGCAGTGAAAAAGGTAGGGAAATAAGAGAGTTATGACATAGGTGAATGGGACATATACAACATGGGGCATTGAAATTGCTTAGAGAAACCGTAATAGGAATTCCCAAGTTGAATGTAGAGTATGGTGACACATGTAAATGATGTGTACTCAGCGAATTTTCAAAGACATCCTTTCCTAGAACTGACATTAGAAGAAAAGGTGTTCTTAGTTTGATACATCTTGATATTTGTGGTCCCATGTCTACTCAATCCTTGACGGGTTATGAGTATTATGTAACCTTCATTAATGGTTTCTCTAGGAAGACCTGGATATATTTCTTGAAGGCCAAAGATGAGGTCTTTAGTTGCTTCCAAGAATTCAAAGCACTTATGGAGAATATGACAGGCATGAACATCAAGGTTCTTTGAATAGACAGTGGGGGTGAGTATAAAAGAAAAGCCTTTCAAGAGTTTTACACCAGATAAGGAATCGAGAGAGAGTGGACTACTCCCTACAATCCACAACAAAACGAGGTTGTTGAGCGTAAGAATAGAGAAATTATTGAAGCAACCAAGGCCATGCTATTTGAATAGGATCTATCTAAGTATCTTTAGAAAAAGGATTGAAACACAACAATCTACATTCAGAATAGAGTAACTCATAATATTTTAAGGAAAATGATACCAGAAGAAGCCTTTATAGGGAAGAATCCTAAGGTCTAGAATTTTTGAATCTTTGGCACTATAGCACACTGTCACGTTCCATCAGAGAAATGAACCAAGTTAGATTCAACTTAGAGAAAGGTTTCTTTGTTAGGTACAGTGAAACCTCCAAGGCATACAAGATCTTTAATCCAGGGATGAGGAGGATCATAGTGAGACATGATGTGAAGTTTCTGGAGGAGAAAGCCTTCAGAAAATCTCTAGATTTTCTAGCAATTGAGTAGAGTTAGAAGATTGAGGCTCCAAAAGTGGATCAAGAGTCTCAGGTATAGGGCACTATGACATGTACACATGTAGATACAGGCACCTTGGGTAAGTTGAGTCCACAAGAGAAGAAAAATAACGGACAACAAGCTCTATCTATTGGTGTATCTCATACTGGTGGGAAAAGGACTAGCCGAGTGGAAACTCAAATTGTGTGAGATCCTTAGGAGTTAATTGGAACTCCTATAATGAGTGGTAGGGAGAGGAGACCACCAGCTAAATATTCAAACTATGTGGCATTAATAAGCGATCTCATTGATAGTGAGACTTCCATTTATCAGGATGTTGCACAACAACAGGTTTAGCGAGACACCACAGTGGAGGAGTTCAACTCCACCATGAAGAATGATATCTGGGAGGTAGCACCAAGGCCTATAGATAAAGCAGTAGTTGGTTCTCATTGGATCTATAAGATCAAGCATGTTACAAATGGTATCATAGAGAAATAGAAATCCAAGTTCATGGCTAGTAAGGGTAAGGGGTTATCTTAGAAGGAGGGAATCAATTATGATGAGACATTTGCTCCAGTAGCCAAATATACCTCCATACGAGTTGTGATCCCATTAACAATGCAAATGGGATTGTAGAACCATAAGATGGATGTCAAGATGGCTTTCCTAAATGAAATTAGAGAGGGGGAGAAGTGCATCGAATAACTAGAAGGTTTTTAGGCACATGGGAGTGATTCTCATGTTTGTAAGTTAAAGAAAGCACTATACAAACTTAAACATGCATAGGATAGGATTCATGAAGAGTGATGCGAACTCCAACATTTACTATCTCATGGTGGGAGGTGAACCACTCATTCTAGTTTTGTATGCAGATGATTTATTTATGATTGGTTCACTGAGGCTCATAGAGGATTGCAAGAGTGAACTACCAGTATAGTTCAAGATGAAGGATTTGGGGTTGATGTACTATTTTTCGTAGACTTGAGGTGTGGCAAATAGAGGGAGAGATTTTTCTTGGTCATTGGAAATATTCTATGGAGATCTTGAAGTGATTCAAAATGTTGGATTGTAGACCCATATCTACATGGATGGTTACAAATTAGTGAAAGATCAATGCACCAGAGAAAGAGACAATAGACTCCACCTTGTATAGATAACTTATTGGGTCATTGATGTATCTAGTCAATAAAAGACTAGACATTTTCTTTGTAGTCAACTTTCTTAGTAAGTTTATGGTAGAACCAAAGAGAATACATTGGAGAACAACAAAGTATGTGATGTGGTATCTATGTGGTACAATTGGGTATAGGTTGAGATATACTCAAGGTGATGGTGTCAAGTTGATTGGATACATTGATGTAGACTCACCAAGTAATGTTGTGGATAGGAAAAGAACTCCAGGGTGTTGTTTCAGCATGGGATTAGGGGTTGTCTCTTGGTACAACAGGAAGAAAAAATTTATTTCATTAAGCTCTACCAAAGAAGACTAAATGGAAGTGAGCATGACAACATGCTAGGCCATATGGCTTCAAAAGTTGTTAGTGGCACTTTTTGGTTAGGAGCTAGAATTGACCATCATTCACTATGATAATAAAATTTGCATAAAACTCTTTGAGAATCATATGTTTAATAATAAGTTGAAGCATATTGACATTAGATGTCACTTTATTAGGGATTTTGTATAGTGTGGATTAGTTTGACTACATTATATATCTAGAAATGAGTAGGTACAAATAGACATCTTAACAAAGGCCTCAATAAAAAGAAAGTTTATATTCTTCAGGGACAAGCTAGGTGTAGTAGAGATCACCTTCCTCATAAAGAGGGAGTGTTAAAATTACTAGCTCAGAAGATATTCCATCCTAGAACTGTAAGATCAATTGGACAAGATAGTTATTTATTTTCATTTGTGAAATTTTTCAGTTGCCTGGATTCTTGATTTGAAGACCTAAGGGCAGAGTTTGAGGTTATTCTACTGGAAATAATTTTCCAGGAAGGGTCGTACATGACCAAAACTAGTTGTACCGATTTCTAGACCACACACAATAGGTCATACCAATATGAGATCATTTTCATAGGGTGGTATGGTATCTACAAGACTTTTGTCTCAATCTAAACCATTGGTAGCAATTATGGAAGCTTGGAATTGCTTCGACAAGCCGTCTAGGTCTAGGAATCTTTTCACTAGAAGCTATACAGTCTAGATTGTATTAGGAGGGAGTTGTCCCTACTAAGATTGTACCATTTTAGAGCCAAAAGTGAGAAGTAAAGGGGTTTGTAAGTGTTTCCATATATTTAGTAGTATTATCAATATCGGAAAACATACTGGTATGCACAATATTGATTATAAATTGTACAATTTAATTGATCATTGTTTATTTTATATTAGGTGTCCTAGTGGAATGCAATCTCTATGTATGTTTGATCAATGAATTTATCTTTTGTTGAAGTTTCTTGAATTTCCAAGACTAAATAGAAGTTTCATGAATATATATAATATCATAATGTTGTAGCTAACTACATGTTTATCTTGTGTTATTCCCTTGGTATTTGGAAAAACTATATATAACTTCCCAAGCTTAATCTCTGAAATAAATTTAAAAAAAATAGAAGTTAACTATTAATGTGTAAATAAGGGAAGATATTTACAGTGGTATCAAAATAGTGCATACTACCGTCCTGCTAGGTATAAAATGATTGGACAGTGATATGATAGATTCAAGTATGCAACCATGGACTTACCATTATACTTCACATAGAAATAGGAAAGATTTAGGAGGACAAGATGATCCAAAAGAAAATGGGATTACAGGTGAAGAAACCATAGGGTCCATATAGGTGAACAGGCCGAAGGGAATATGGGTGAAAGAAGGGATCTAGGTGAAGATACATTTTTTAATATGATGGAGGATTTGCATCTTCAGGAGAATTTTTTCTTAAAAATATATATTCATATTATGTAGTCAACATGTTTTTGTTGTTTAATCCTAAGGGGGGGTTCCTAGAGAAAATAGAAGTTTATATTTGATGTTTTTTAGGATCAATGTATTAAGGGGGGAACATTAGAATCATAATACATTGATTGTTTTGATTAGGTAAAAGTAGGTTTGAAGGGGACCCAAAACCCCAAACAAAAAACAAAGTCAAGAACTGGTTTTACAGGGACCAACAACCCAGAGTATCAAAAAAGAATTCGAAGGCTGGTTTCATAGGGACCAACAACCAACTCAAGCTAGTTTTACAGGTATAAACATCCAACATGATTCAAACAAAAAACAAGACCAAAAGTCCAAAAAAAACTAGAGAGAACTAAATAGAGAAGAAAGAAACAACTAATTAGACCAGATATATAATAACACTAGTAATAGAAGTTCCTACAACAACAACCTCTTTGAGAGAATCTTGAATATTCTTGGCAGTGATCTAGAGGTCAGCTTTCTTAGTGCTTTGTTTGGTTCTTCTGCTCAGACCACCAGCCAACAATGGAGCATGACCGGTCGAAGTAGCTTCATCAGGAGAAGCTTTTCCAATAGAAGCAGTAGTAGTCAGGATGGATGAAGTAATAGCCTGCATGCCCTCCTCCCTGTCCTTAATCAATTTTCTAAGGGTGGCTTCATAATTATGAAGTTTAGTTGGAATGTTCCCAACTAGAGTTTCTAGCTCCCTCTGCTTCTTACTTTTCTCATCCAGCTTAACCTGTAAAATAAGGGTCTTATCCTGCAAGGAAGAAACAAATGAGTGTAATTTTTTAATCTCATTATACATCGAGCTGTCCATAGCCATCCCAAGATTAACTTTATTTTTGGATTTATTTAGAAATTCCAGACAATTATCATCACCCTCCAGGTCTTGAACATCCATATTATCAACATTCACTTGATTCTTTTCTTTTTCCAGCATATCCTTGAGGTCCTAATTTTGGGTATTGGGCGCAATATCAGTGGCAAGGTTTTTATCTTCTTGACTGCATTTAGCCTGAGGAACATTAGCTGACACATGATCAAGGGAGAGGACAACATTAACAGGGGACTTCTCAGCATAATCCATATCCAGAGAATGGGTAATCAATTTGATTAACCCATCATTATCATTCTTACTATTCTCTATATTGACATTGGTATCTTGCAAGACATCATTATACTCCATCTTTTCACTTTCATCTTTAATGAAAATATCCTCATTCACAAGACTAGCATTACGCCTAATTTTTCTTTTACGCTTAGTAGAAGAGGAAGGAACATTATCATTGGCTTTAGCCTTATTAGCAGAGGGCTTACCTTTCTTGCTCACCGTACTAGGGGAGGTTTGCCGATAATATTGGGTTGAGATATCATCCAGGCTGAGAGAGGTATCATTGGTTTTAGAAGAGCACCCGTCACTCGTTGTTTGGGCTATTTCATCACCCTGGGAAGTACCATCTTCCTCCAAGTCACTTGAGCTTTGTTCCGATTTCATTTCCATACCCGGAACCCGCTTTTTGCTATTTTTCTTTTTCTTTGAGGACCCATCATCATTATCCTTAATACTGAGTGTGTCATCCACTTTCCTTTTCTGTTTACTGCTGGAGACAAAATGAGTAGGGGTACTATCCCGATAGAACTCAGTGATAAGTAGGATGAGACCCTCATGGAGCATAGGTCTAGAATCCTTTTGCTTATGGGCTTTAAGCCCTTGAAGGAGAGAATTCACCAAATAGAAAGGAAAGGAAATTATTTTCTTATAATGGAAGTGGTTCAGAAAAACAAAGTGAAATTGATGAACCCTGGAAACCCTACCATTCAAAATAAAATACATCTGCACGCAAGTCGGAACCTCTTGCCAGATGTCCTTAATTTGATCAAGGTCATAGAAGTTACCAACCTTCACTAGTCTCGCATCCTCCTGGTCAGTTTTAGGAAAATGCTTAACCACCTCTTTCGAAGCTTTTTTCTGTTTGTAAAATTTCATGCCTTCATTCGGCAACCCTCTAACCTCAACAATGAAGTTAGCATTAAGAATAAATTGTCTGCCATAGAGCATTACCTTGTTACCATCCCATTATTTGTAGAATCTGTCCGTCACATGAGGTTTGCAACCATGAAGTTTTTCAATACAGGTGGTCACCTTCCCTTTCTCGAGCTGATGCCAAACTTCCTTCTTCTTTTTCTAGTTATTATACTTCTCAGGTTCCAACTTCTTTTCTTCCCCTCCCATGTTCACATAAAGAACAAAGCTCTGCAAAATGAGAAAAATAAAGCTGAGAGAAATACCCCAGGAAAGGTTCAGCGTTTTACCTCTTGAAAACCCAAAAAACACCCATAATCCCAGCGAAGTCCTAACAACCATGCAAGCATGAAAACTATTCCATTTAAAGCAATAAATGAAAGTAGTGATGATTTGATAAGTGGAGGATGCGAGCATATCAAATGCAGATTTTCCATTCTCAAGATATGTTTCTTTCATAATTACACTTTTCTTTTAAATCATCATCCATGTTTAGCTGGTCAGTCCACATGACAATTTCATTACTTTGTACTGCTAGGTTGGCCATCCGATCGACCAACGTGTTTGTCTCATGATACTTATGAGAAATGAACACTTTTTGAAAAAAATTAAGGTCTTCTTTGCTTTCCAAAAGAAAGTTAGAAATGTTCCAGGCAAGGTCATTTTTTTCGTTGAGGATATTAACAATATTTCTTTAGAGTCCCCTTCCAGCTAGAGGTTCCTACAACCAGTATCCAGCTTGATCATATAATGGGCTCTAGCCATCTCAACTTTATGGCTAGAAATGATTCCAAGAGGAATAGCCTGAGCCCTGATAATATTGCAATTACAATCCTTAATGACATCCCCACAACCAACCTTGCCTGGGTTCCCTTTGGAAGCACAATTGAAATTAGCCTTAATCCAGCCATTGGGAGGAGATAGCTAGATGGCATTCTCCCGCAAATTATCCTTTTTGACTTTACTATTATGACCAGGATGCTCCAAGTTGAGATTGGAAGAGGGGCCCAAATGCGATATAAAATTCTTCTTTAAATTTCTGATAATTCTTTTTCCAATGACCTAGGAGGGGGTACTAGTATTTCTAAAGATTCTGTCATTCCTTTCTTTCCACAAGCCTTAGCAAATGTGGAGGAAAGAATACTACCAAAGGAGGAAAACATGTTCTCCTTTGAAGGGGCTACTCCAACTTAAATAACTATCAGAAAGATTCTCCTAAAAATTCCATTGAATTTCCAAACATCCCTACCATAACAACAATGTAGAAAAATATGATTAACAGATTCCATATCATTTCTACAAAGACAACACTAGTTGGTTAAGATCATCCCTCTTTTTCTAAGATTGTCAATAGTGAGAATTTTGTTCTGTAAAGCAATCCAAAAGAAAATCTCAATCTTAGGAGTAAGACCTTTGATCCAAGCTTTAATCCAGGAGAGGTCAATTCTCTTTTCTTCAAAAAGGGAAGAAACTTTGAAGTTACCACTCGGGTGAAGAACCCAGATGACTTTGTCTTGAGAATTGAAATTGATGCAAGAAGAAAAAAGAGAGAGTTGAATAGGGCAAGGATTGATATGCAAAGAAGTTAGGTCCACCCACCTGTTGTTGACCTAGTAGTCATTGACTTTAACACCAAAGGTGGCTTTGCAATGCTCAATGATCTGGTCATTATTGTAAAACAAGTTCATGGGAGAGTCCCATAACCAGCTATCCTCCCAGAAACAAATAGTTTTACCATCACCCAACTTCCATTTACAACCTTCGGTCAGAGTACTCTTCATGTCTTGAAGTGGTGGTTCTATTTATTTGTGACTGGTGCAAAACTACTCTTTTCTCTCTTATATAATGATTCTCCTCTCCTTGTACATATGTATTTTTTTTATTATGTTTTTGCCATTCCCAATCACATAGTTGAGGTGACCATACTTTAGAAAAGGTTGCTTGATCTAATTACTTGTGCATGTTTAAACTTATATCTCATTATAAACACTAGCTTAATATAATTTCAATGATGGTTAGAAATATTTTATTTATGACCTCTTAAACATATAATTTACTTACTTGACCCTATTAGGGTATTTTGTTAATCTAAAATCTCCGCACGTTCATACGAAGAAGAGGGAGCCTAATCATAAAAAATTTAAAACTATGATGCTCTTATATGGTTAGAAATTATTAAATACATAAGAAAGCATCAAATGTTATATTCGGTGGGTTTTGTATTCAATGTATGTGGTTAATTTATTAATCTAATAACATTGATATTTGGTTATGAATGTGTCAGATTGCATTTAATATGTGATGTGATGTAATACCATTTCTTTTGGCTTGTCTTAATGTATTATTTTTCTTGACCAATGTATCTTTCCTATATTGGGTGCTTTATCTTTTCATCTTTTGTCTTCACCTATTCTGATGAAGCTCATGGAAACAATGACATTGATATCATGGTGGAGAGTGAGAAATGAGACATCTCAAAGAATCCTTGATCCTAATATCATGGCAAAGAGCAAGGAATAGCTCATTGTTTTTTTAATTTTATTTTTATCATTTTATATTTGATTTTTTCTTGTTCGTCACATTTAGTTTCTTATCTGCTATTTGCATTGAACTACTCAAGGATGTTCCAAAGTATAAAAAATAACAAAAGACATATTTATCCTATCATAGTCTATCTATCATTTCATAACATTCCATGTTATCTGTTCCATATTTAATATCCTTCCATAGGTTTCCATGTTATCACATGATGTCCTTTCCATCTTATAATTCCTATCCATTTCATTATCCATTTATATGTTTTACTCTGGATTTGATCAATTAGATAGTTTTCATATGCTTGAATTTATATTTCTTGCATATTCTTTGGAGTTTGATCTTTTGATCCTAATCTTTGGTCCTTGATCTTTTTATGCTTTATCCTTGATTTATCTATTTATCTTTTTCTTTTGCATATTTTGATGAAGTTCATGGAAGCCATGATCTTGATATCACGGTAGAGAGTGATGAATGGGGCATCTCGAAGAAGTATTGATTTTGATATTATGATGGATAGCAAGGAATGACTTATAGTGCTATTTTTTATCATTTATATTGATCTTAATAATTATTTCTGTGTATGTTTTCTGCTCTAGACCAATCAATGATGATACAAAGCATAACAAATAACAAAAGATATAGTTAGCCTATCATATGCTAACTATTCTTTCATAACTTTCCATCTTATCCACCATATTCTTTCCATCTTGCATAGCTTCTCATAGCTTTCTGTGTTAGGGTATGATATCCTTCCCATCTTGTAGTTTCCTATCCATTCATATATTTTATTTGGATTTGATCAATAGGATAATTTGCATATACTTCCCTCTATTTTCATTTGTAATGTCTTGCGTATCTTTTTTCTAACTTACTACTAGAACATATCATGAGTATTCACTCCTTCATTTCTTCCTACATAGCATAATTATGAAGAGCGCATTTAGCACATTGGATTGCCTATACTATCTTCAAGTATAAAGAATCCATTATCATTGTCAAGAGCTATCATCCATTAAGCACAATGAAATCAAGGTTATGCAATAGGATCTGAGAGTAATCTATATCATTTGATTTTATGCATAAATCTTAGACTTTATTTGTGTTTATGTGTGTTTTTTAGTTTAAAACTTCCATTTCATTATTTACATTATTTTGATTCCCATTTTCACAACATACATATGTTGTACACCTTCCATAATGTTCTTGAAACATACAAAAAAAAATGATCTACTCTAACTTTATGTTTTTTTAGTTACTTTTTAATAGACCTTTGATATATTAACTATAACATATCTTTTCTATTAGCATAACCATTGTACTTCAATCAGATAAAAACATTAGTTTAAATATAAATTAAACTATAAAATAAAATAAAACACTGTAGAAAAATCAATCTTCGTTCACCCCACAAAACATTTGTGGCGTATGTACTTTTTAAAAGAGGTTATTAAATGTATGGTTGGTAAATCCACCAATTGCTGAAGCTCTATATTGGACTGTAAACGCTAGTTTTCACCTTCTTAGTCTTTTCAGCTTTATTTTATCCAACAATCTAATACTTTTGCTTTCATTTATCTACTAAGAAATTGCACCTGCTTGGAGAGACTAATTAATTCCATCCTCTAAAGTAACAGAAGAATATCAGCTGACAACTACATTCTCCAACTTATTCAATTTATAGAGTGGTGGATATCCGCTTCTGACATACGCATTGACGGACTCTATGAAGCGGTGGGTTGATTTCAGAGAACCTGATTTCAAACATAGGTGTCTTAGCATTGTGTTTATAAGATTTCAGAGAACCTGATTTCAAACATAGGTGTCTTAGCATTGTGTTTATAAGATTTCAGAGAACCTGATTTCAAACATAGGTGTCTTAGCATTGTGTTTATAAGATTTCAGAGAACCTGATTTCTACTCTGCCATGTATAAAGCCAGTTTGAATAGCTTGATGACCTCCTTGCTGCTACAATCAACATCAACAGAAGCAGTTTTAATACCATCTGGTACTCCCCTCTCTCCATAATACACATCACCAAATACTGAAATACTATATTCCACACCCTCCTCAAGCTTATCTGTCGCACAACGATCACATGTGAGGATTTTAATATCCTCCATGAAATCATCATTGTCACCGACAACATAAACAGAAATATCATGGGGTTTTAGCGAATTCACATCTCCCCGCTCAAGGACACCGGATTTTAACGAGCATTTATTGGTATGGTTGTTGAAGGTCCACTCTATATAAACTCCTACCTCGCCACATTTGAAAAAAAATGGGCCAACCTCCTGTACCAAACAGTCAGCCATGGATTCACAGTGTTGGCTAACAAGTAAATACTTTTTTCCCCGTTCTCCTCTTTTCAGAACACCAAGCGCGTGCATGTTGCACGAGAGAGGGGAGGATTGAAGATGAGCTTTTGCACCTCCAACAATGACTGGGCATACATCGCGATTCACAGTCTTCAATTCAAAGTCGTTGCTGTGCTTCAAATTCTCCACCCAATTCCCTAGAAAATACACCCGCCGCCTCCATCGCAAAGGTAGTCGCTCACACAGCCACTGTATTGCTTTGTAGAAGAGTTTATTGATAACGCAACCAACATACAGTCTGACTGTTGTGCTGAACCCCACAACTGCCACGATGAAGCTTAGCAATGCAGGAATGAGCCAGTGAATATGATTTTGACTGCGTAGGGACAAACCCACCAAGTTTAGAATCTTCAGAGATCTGTCATCTAACTTTAATAAGTTGATAGGCAGAAAGTAATTGTGGTCCAGACGAACAACCGCATGGTTGTCCAATATCATTGAATCCAGCACTTCTTCAAGCACTTCTTCCCATATTTCTATATGGTCTTTCACGAACACCGTGTGCGGAGCCACTTCTTTGATATGTAGCACAGTTTCCCACATTTTATCTGTGATGTAATATACAGGCCCATCCTTTATCACCATCCTGTTTCCTTCCTTGAGCTCCACTTCAAACTTATTACATCACATTTTATCTGTGATGTAATATATAGGCCCATCCTTTATCACCGAGATCGCCCCACTACTCTCAGAATTCCCTTCTTTCCTGGACTGTTTAGGATCTTTTTGCTTGTTCCCTTTGGACACATCTCCTGTGGTGGTGGCATGAGAGATCACTTTTTTGAAGACTCAGCCTGTGAATCCCTTGAGCTGTTTGTAATCTGTGTAGGGGAAGTAGAAGCGGTGAAGCAAGTAGGCAAGGGTGCAATGTATCACCGCCCAAAGAGGGGTCGTCTTCATGATCTGAAAGATTTCGAGGCTAAGTTACAATGGCAGCAACACCCTTGGTATAACTTCCTTTAAATCTGTCATAGTTTCTCCTTCTTCCTTTCCTCCTATCCAGTAGAAACTTATAAAAAACTTAAAATCTTCTGAAAATTTATTATCTCCTTTCCTCCTATCCAGTAGAAACTTATAAAAACTTAAAATCTTCTGAAAATTTATTATCTTCTTCCTTTCCTCCTATCCAGTAGAAACTTGCCACATAACACAGGCAGCCGCGGTCAGTTCCCGCATTTCTCCTTGCTACTAGACATAATACCCGATCAACCAACAAACTGGCTTTGAGTTCTCTTTCTTCTTCTTCTTCTTCTTTCCTTTTCTTCCTTTATGTTGTAGACTTTGGAACAAAGCAATTAGAACTAAGAATATATTGGAACAAAATGATATCTAAAATTCAATTTCCAGATCTTCTTAATAAAATGTTAGAGTTAAAATAAATATTAGGTCGTCAAAACATCATCTGCATTGATTTTTTAAGATATCCCTTGTGTATAAAGTTTAAACAAATAACACCCAGTGTAAATTTGAAGTGTTGCAGTGAAAGTGATCAATATTAGAATCAGAAATAATCTGATATATGTAAACCTAATAGTCAATATTGAAAGTTATATACTGTAAATTGTCTAGTTGTAAACGAACACAAGTAGAAGTTTTTACAGAGTTATCTTGCGATGTCCAATGCAGCAAAAATATTGAGGGAGGCAACGTGCTAATTAGAGTAAATGAAAAAACATAACATTAATCACAGAAAAGCCCCTTCAAAATAGGGTTTCTAAGATTCTGAACATTACTGGCAACAAACGCATCAAACATGCAAACAATACAAAGAAATAAAGAGGTGAAGCAGATATACCAATGAGACTCACCAGTAAGTAGTTGTGGCTCTCTGTATTTATAATTATAGGGAATATGGGCACAATCTTAAATAACACCGAATTGTTTAGGTGGTTCATTTGAGAATTATTGTTCTACATTAAATCATTCATATAGATCAACCACCAAACATATCCATTAAATCAAACTAAAAAAATAGCATTCACATTTCATTGTTATCTATCGTATAAGGTTGACTGGTTTGGGGAGGTGCCATTTTCAGAGAATTAAGTCAATCTGTGATGGCAAATAATATGCGTTCAAATTTTCCAATCAAAACAAGACTATTGAAGATTTTATTAATCTTTTCCTTCGCATTTTTGTTAATCAAAACAAGAAAAGCGTCAACACAAAGAAAATGGCCGGCGATAAGTTGGATTTGCCTCTTCTATCTTTGTTCAATTTGTTGATATCCATGTTCTTTTCGTTGCTCTCTTATTCGCGAGGGGAGCGTGGGCATGTGCTTTTGTAGTATTCGTGATAAAAGTTTGGGAGAGGTAGTCGTATATGTTTTTGATAGATAAAAAGTAGTAAGAGGGTGTTGGCTCGAGTAACAAAGGGACTAGAGGCGTATTAACAACATATTAATGACCCTAGTCAAAGCATTACAGTAGCAGTTTAACAGCAGAGAAAAAATCCAGTCTAATCTGCCTCTATAAAAAATAAACACCACAGTACTTTTCAAAAAAATTAAACCAGAGTATCTGAAGCGGATAGTAGCAATTAAGATAACATATATAAGCCACGTAGGGCTATATCAAGGACTAGGCAAAATAACCTTAAAACCCGAATCAAAATAGGAGAACTGAGGGCCATGCCCAGACAAAAATAAAAACCTCATGAGCACCAGTAGCTAGTTCTTTCCACCCAGATGTTGACATCAGGGTCCTGACCCACTCCTCCTACAGCAATGGGAAGAGATCCTTATTGTCCTCATCCACGACCCACTCCTCCTACAACAATAGGAAGAGATCCTTATTGTCCTCATCCGCCTCCAAACTACTACCCGCCAGTTTTTCTTGCGAGGGTCATAGCCGAAGCATGCATGAACTTCAACGCAAATTTGTTAGTCATCATACAGTGATGCTTCAGTTCTTGCAAGCCCTGTTTGATGTCAGTAATCTCTTTGTCCAAAAGGTATTCGTATATGTTTTTATTAGTTTGGTTGAGAATTATTGAGCGTACCTTTCATTTATATCACTTAATTTCAAATTTTATTTTAGATTTTTTTACAATGTATTTTTATCGAAGATTCTTCGTCTGTAAAGTGGTTTTAACATGATTTGGGTCTCATCTTTTATGATGTTAGCACTTTGTATTCAGTAAGAATTGATTTCTCATGGACTCATTTCAAATCTTGTTTGTTGTTTTCTACCATAAACTTTTCTAATCATGAATAATTCATCTTAAAACATTACCGTTAAACAAATATTAAAAGAACAAAAAAAACTGTATTTTATAACTTTTAGATTTTGAAATGGTAATAATTATGACTAAAGTAAGAAGAGGGAAAAAAAGTTTTCTACTATTGTGAAATTAATAGATTTATAAATAATACAAAAAACTATAATAATTTCTTAATAATCTAATAATTATGGATGAACTTGAAAGAATGTGGATATCTATCTGATTTTTCAAATTTAACCATTCAAATTTATTCAAAGATAAGAGATTTCTATAATCCATAATAATAACATATAATCAGTTGTAATTGGAATGTAAATGAATTTGTGAAAAATGTGCTTAATGACAACGATGAATTTGTTTCTCAGATAAACAATAGATCATAATCTTCTCCCTGTCCGCAATGATGAAGTCACCCATTGGCCTAGTGTGTTGTTGGGTTTCAATAATCATTAAGTTCCACTTGGAATTACACTATAAATTTTTGACAGGGTTTTCATTGATCAACCATTATTATAAATAGCATATGTCAAATCTGCAGGCTTGGCTTCGATTTTGGCTGTTTGGATGGCGATTGTAGTATATTCTATTTTATCAAGCATGCCCGTTCTCTGTTTATTGGAGTGTTATACTGCAATTTTGTTGGCTCAGCTGTTTTGGTGCTCTTTCTTTGTTCTACAGGGGCACGCAATACTATCCTTCAGCTAGCTTTTTTGGCACACAGATTGAACTCCCATTTGGTTACTCATTCAGCATCATTACTTTTTTCCGGATTTGGCTTCATTCAGCATCATTACTTTTTTTCGGATTTGGCTTGATGAAAGATCTTCCAATGTGGCTCGGTCAGATGCTATATTCAGTTTCTTTCCTGATGGATCTGCTTTCTTCTTCCTCCAACCATGGGACTCTGCACCTTCTCTTCGATGGCATTGTAATTATTTCTAAAGGGATGGGTTTCTCTTTTTTTTGGGATCACGATGTAGGACATTTCTTTCATGCTTATCTTATAATTGGGATGGGGTGGCGATATAGTTATATTTTCAAATTGGCAAAGTTGTAAATCTTAATATTATGCCCTTTTTATGTTGTTATGTTGTTGATAGTTGTTTTAGGCTTTCAATGGATGGAAGTGGAGGTTTTCTTGTCCGGTTCTTTCCTATTTTGATATTGCTATCAGGATTCAACTGTGTAGTTTTTTGAGTCAAACTCATTGACCCATAATTCATGAGTAGTGGTTCACGTGAACCCATCTCTCATGAGAATGAATGGAACACTTAGCACTCATTGGATCTAGGTGATGGTCACAGAGGTGAAGCACCGGGACTTCCCGGGAGGTCACCCATCCCAATACTACTCCAGCTCGAGCTAGCTTAACTACGGAGTTTCATCCATGGTTAAACCAGCTCGAGGATGCAAGCAAAGTGGGTTTAACCATGGATGAAACTCCATAGTTAAGCACGCTCGAGCTGGAGTAGTACTGGGATGGGTGACCTCTCGGGAAGTTCCAGTGCTTCACCTCTGTGAGCATCATCTAGATCCAATGAGTGCTAAGTGTTCCATTCATTCTCATGAGAGATGGGTTCATGTGAACCACTACTCATGAATTATGGGTCAATGAGTTTGACTCAAAAAACTACACAGTTGAATCCTGATAGCAATATCACAATTTGACTTGCTGTAGAAAATATCTCCTACTTATCAGATTCTTTCCTCATATAATATAATATAATGACTATGTCCACTTTTGTAAATAAAAATATATAATCGTTTGTGAATTTAATTGTGTTAAATATTTTTTACATTTAATGATTATATGTTATTATTATAGAATGTAGAAATCTCTATCTTTGATTAAATTTGAAAAATCAGATAGATATCCACCTCCACTTTCTTTTTGTTTTTTGTTGCACTCTAATCATTTATTTTATTTATTGGATTACTTAGTGTTGTTTTACTGCACCACCCTCCCTTTAAGATAGCATTCATTGAACATAGTGGGCGCACCCATAATTTTCAGGGCTATCCAGACGTTGGTGACATTAGGAAATGTGAGAGTTTATTGATTTGACAAATTAAATGGTACAACGTAAGAGCTAAGACATCAGAGATTACGTCAGTAATAGAAACGATAATTTTCGTGCGTTCCCAATTTCATTTCCCATTTTCCTTTTAACATTTCCATGTCCGTTTCCATTGCATTTAATTTTGTTTGAACACTGCATGCATTTACACGCAGATTTTGGTACGGAGTACCTACACCAACATCGTGTGAAATCGGGGAAATTTTCTTTTACAAAAATGTGTGTAAGTTGTATTAGATTTAAATGAAACACCCATAGTTCTTTCAAAATGGAAGCTTAGTTTGTATAAAATTGGTTTTATTTTAAAGTGGATGTTTAACTTATATAAGAATATTTTTGTTAATATTTCGAAAGATTTTTTTTAGTTTGGAAGAAAAAAAAAATGATAGTAGAAAGAAACACTTCAATTCAAAAGAAATTTAATGGTACAATAAATTTTAATTTTAGTGTCAAGGAATACCTCCACTAATATGAGGTTAGTATTAATTATATCACTTGAATGATATACATATATATACAATTTGCATTTAAAAATAGATAGAATAGAAAAATATCATTATAATTATTTTTTGACAATTTTAAATTAATGTATTTTTATATAATTTTTAAAGTTGAAAACGCATATAATTCTTTTAATTAATAAATGTTTAACTATTCTTAATATTTTAAATCCACTTTGTGAATCGCCAACTTTAACTTCAACCAATATAAGATTTAGCTATTACATTTAATTACTTTTTAATAATACACAAACAAAAGTGCACACATTGCTAAGCAACAAGAACAATGCTAATGTGAGAAGTAGATATCTTGGTCATTAAGAATTGGTTGATTCCAATGATAGTGCCCTATTTATCTTATCTTATTTTGGATAAAAAAGAGTTGTGTGAATAGGTGAAATAGTAAGCTCAAATTGAGGTAACTTCCCACTATCACACCAATGAAGGAGGTTAGGCTACATTAAAAGCTAGAATCCTAACCATGTAGTGGAGGAGACCTATCATGATGTCAACATTGAGAGAATCTTTGCAACAAAAAAGAGTTAGATCTTGAATGAACATTATAGGTATGAATCTAATGATTTATAAATGGGGCAAAAACATCTATATTACTAGGAAAAGGAAACATACAAATGGTCTAGTATAAGAAGTGTTGACTAAATACTCAATAAGTATTTGCAAGTGGGATACCTCTAAAGATATATAAAGTAAATAGTTGAAGTACATCATTAGTATTGTGATCTTCTAGACTAGTTCAAAGGACAAATAACAATCAAATGAGACAAGATATATAAGAGATTTTGAGTCTTTCAAAGAGTGTGTAAGACATCATAAGACACAAAAATATTGATACACTTCTTTAATGTAAAGTTTGGGTCTACAATCATCCAAACCTTCCAAACTTGAAATAAACTTTTTAATAAGTAAAAGTTCTGAGACTTTAAAATCAAATAAATTTTAATATGCTATAGTAAACAAAATCATTAAACCCAAATTCATGGCTTAAAGGTATTCAACACAGATTTAGTATGAATAATTACTAAATTTATTTCAAAATGAAATCTATAAGACTTTCAGATTGAGTCTACTATAACCTACAAATTCATCATTTTAAGATCTTAAATATGAACTTAATATAAATTTTAACTATAGATGCTTCTAAGTATATCCAATAGTCTCCCTAAAAACCTCCAAGTTCAATAATTTGTCCAACATGTATGTTAAGGTCTTACGGATATCTTTTCTCAACTCTTCCTTGTTGAGCAGACGATTCCACTTTCATCTTCTTCTTTTGTGGTGCATTGGTCTTCCCTCGAGACATGGGCAACCAATTTGTTATCACATAAATAGATTGAATAAGAAGGGCAATTATGCCTAGGATATTGTCCAACTAAAAGTGACATCAACTGAAAATATTGTCCACTATTCATGACATTAAACTATGCAACAAGCCATGAGGACATTGAACTATCCACAAAGCTATCCTAAAGTTTTAATTATGACTTAACAAATGTCCAAGTCCATAACATCTATAGAAGATTAGTATCACTTGTGACATGATGTCAACTATAGAAATGACATGTCATTTACACATCATATATAAGAGAAAGTAGTTAGCTTTAAGAGTCTAAGAATTAATAATTGAAAAAGATGTATCATGTATCATGTAATATTGTAAGTCATTATTAATATGTAATGAATATTGGTTGTTTAACAATGTTAGTATTTTTCATTATTCATTTGCATTAAACAGTTGTCTTTATTATGCATATTTGTATAACTTTGAAGTTCTAATTGAATGTACCAAAACCCTCATATATAATTATTAATGGTTACATTAAATTATTTAAATAATTTAATCATTTAAGAAGAAAAATATAAAGCTATTTCAACATTTATATTTGACTGTTAGATTTTATAACATGTCTTATTTTAAGAATATGTTTATCTTACACTTTTAGAACCGTACTGTAGAGCTTAGGTGAATCAAATGCATTATTACTTTCCATCTTTATCATTGAATTATATTTTACTTCTACACACCAAGATACATGCCTAGAGACGTTGAAACCAATTTTCGTTCAACCTACTCTATATCATACTAAACTAGCAAGATACGGAGAATAGGACCATATTGGTATTGGTATGACATTATTTTCTCTATCTATCAAGGAAACATACCATGGAACACTACTTTTTGCTTATAAGAGAATAATACAAATAAGGCACCCTCTAATGCAGCTGGAGAATATCAGCGGACAACTACGTCGTCCATAATTAATCTGTACAGTGGGGGATAACTGCTGCTCACATAGGCATTGATGGACTCCACGAAGCGGCGGACAGTCACCTTTTTAGTTTGACGGTCATAAGATTTCAGTGAAGTTGTTTTGTACTTTGCCATGTGAAAAGCAAATTTCAGTAGTTTTATGGCCTCCTCGCTGTTACACTCAACATCAACAGATGACGTATCCAAAGCATCGTCTATTAACAACTTGTTATACACCTTTCCACGGGATAAACCAAATCTTAAGGGCTTTGCATTCTTCCCGCTATAATCTTTACCATGTTTATCACATACAATATAAGTATCATGGGCTATTAGGGACTCCTGCGATGCAACACGACGGGCCTTCAATGATCATATTTGCTGCTTGTTGTCGAAGATCCACTCTATGTAAACTGACTCACATTTGAAGAGAAAGGGGCCAACTTCAGGCTAAATCTCATCTACCAATTCTTCTAAACGGTTAGCAAATCGTTTAAAGTCATCAGAGAGATCCGGCTGAGCTTTTGTGCCTCCAGTAAGAAAAGTACGTATATTGCTCTTGTCAGCCATGATTACAAGGTGAGCCAAGGATTCACAGTCAGTTGACGTTTCAAGGTCAGCTTGTGCACCTCCACTCACAAGCACACGTATATGGGAGGATTCAGTGTCAACTTTTGCATCTCCCCCAACAAGCACATGTATACTGTTCTTGTCATCCAAGGATACACAGTCAGCAAAGCATTCAGAGTCAAGTTTTGCACCTGCAGCAACGAGCAGGATTGTAGTGCCTCTCACAATCTTAGATTTCAAGTCGTTGCTGGGCTTCAAATTCCCCCAAGAATACGCCCACCTCCTCATCGCCGAAGGCAGTCGGTCACACAGAAACTGTACTGATCTGCACAAGATTGTATTGATCAGACGATCGATCCAGAGCCTCAGTGTTGTGCTGAACCCCATGATTACTGATGTAAAGGTTAGCAATGCAGGATTGAGCCAATGAATATGATTTTGAGTTTTTAGGAACAGACCCACGAAGTTTAAAGTCATTGTCAACTTAATATCTGACATCAATAAGTTGACAGGCAGAAAGTAATCGTTGTCCAGACGAATAACAGTGCGGTTATCCAATATCACTGAATTAAGCACTTCTTCAAACTCCATGACATCGCCCGTGACCACTTCTTCCCATATTTCCTTATGGTCTTTCACAAACACGCTCTTTTTAGCAACTTTTTCGATGTGTAGCATGGTTTCCCACATTTTATATGTGATGTAATATGCAGGCCCATCCTTCATTAACATTATGTTTCCATCCCTCCGCTCTAGTTGAAACTTCTTGCCCAAGTATTCCACCATGACTGAGGTAACATCCTCAAATTCCCCTTCTTTCTTCGATTTTTCAAGATCCTCTGATTTCCTTTCTTTGGGCCCGTTTGGTTCCTAGTATTAACTTGGAATAGTGATGCAGGAGCATCTTGGGTCTTGAGCAATCTTGCATCACTAAAAATATTTCTTATTTTCCTATACATGTCTGTTGTTTGTTTTGTCACCGTTGTTGTTGTTGGTTTCTTGCCTTGCGCTGTTAATGCAATGTTGTGGACCTGTTCTTGAGCACTATCCTAAGATCACATGTCTTAATTCCTTTGGATCTTATCTTCATTTTTCTCAGGTATCGATTTTCTGCCAGTTACGCATGAAGCATGTGGTATTTCACCTTGCGCAATTCCATGCGAAAAAATTGGAGCTTGCGTTGTTGGGGATTTGTTCTTGGATCACGTGTGGACCTAAATGTAACGATGCATCGTGTTTTGTTATTTCTTGCTTTAGTTTTAGATTCTCTCCCTAGGCTGGACCTATAATGTAATTAATACCTGACTGGCCAACTTGTGGCTTAGCTGGTTATATATTGGGAGCTAGGGTTGATGTAGAGGGGGGGAGTATTAGGTATCAGATGAGAGTAGAGTCATAATTGGATCCTGTGAGATCTTGAAGCTCAGATGGTTTGTCTGACATTGTAATAGCAGAGTTAGTGGTTTGTATGCTTGGAGGCTTGTGAGCTCAAGTTTAGATCTGCCTTAGTGTTTCCATGAGTTGTTGATATGTTTTAGAGCTAGGCTAGCTAGTAGATTGCTGAGATACTTTATAATTTCATTGTATAAGGACGAGATCCAGAAGGCCTCACAGTCAGGCATGTTGAATGAAATTCTATTTTGAAGCATTATATTGTTATATTTTTCTGTGATTGTTGTTGTTATAGTTGTTGGTGTAGGTTTGGACCATCCATCATTGGATCCTCCATCCCTGCCCTGCGTCAAGTGGTATCAGAGCTTGAAGATTCTGAGTGTGTGGATAGATCGCTGAAGGTGAGGCAGTTTGCACCAAGACCTTGGATTGAAGATGCCTCTGAGAGAGCTCATGAGATCTCAAAGGAAGAACCTACTAGGGAATTCAATCTTGATGATTTTAGGGCTTTGTAGAAACAAGTGCAAGATCTACAAGAGGAATTGAGAAAGAAGACTACATTGAAAGAAGATAGTGATGATGAGTCTGAAGAAGAATATCATTTTGAAGAAGCTATAGAAGAAGCCAGGAATCCAGAAGAGAGTAGAATCCTAAAGGCTATGTCTAAAATTGGGAAAAAACCTAAGATCAAAGTTTTTACATTTGCTGGAAGCCTTAGGCCAGAAGAGTTGATTGATTAGATTAATGAGATAAATGAGTACTTTGAGTATGAAGAAATAGAAGATCCTGATAGTGTTTGATTTGCAAAGACTAAGCTGAAGGGTCATGCAAATATTTAGTGGAGAGAAGCTCAATTGGAAAGAAGTAGGAGAGGAAAAGAAAAGATCACTAGATGGAACCTAATGGTTGACAAGTGAAAAAGCAATTCATCCCAGTGGATTATGAGTTAGAGATGTTTAAGAAAATGCAAGCCTTGCAGAAGAACAACAAATCAGTACAGGAGTATACTGAGGAGTTTTACAGAATCCTGATTAGAACTAGTCATTCTAAAGCTGATAAACAGAAGGTTGCTAGGTATGTTTATGGCCCAAGACCTAGTATTCAAGAAGAGTTACTTACTGTTTGGATGACAACTATATGAGATGCTTATCAGATGGCATTGAAGATTGAGGAGAAGCTAAACAAGAGGTTTGAAGGAAGATAAAATAATAGGAACTGAGGAGGTAAGACTAATGAAACAATTGTTGGAGGTAATGTGATAGAGAATCCTAAGAAGACTAATGAAGGATCTGGCAGTGGTCAAGTCACTAAGAGCTACAATAATGGACAAATAGGGAGATAGAAAAATGAGCTCACTGGTACTTGTTTTCAGTGTGGTGAAGAGGGTCATAGAAGTTTGCAATGTCCTAGGAAAAGAGTTGCACTAACTGTAGAAGAAGACATTGATAATGTTGCATAAAAAAGTGAATTTCTTATCACTAGGAGGTTGGCTACATGTGCTAAGGAACTGGTACAAAGAAGAAATTTGTTCAAAACTAGATGTAAGAGCAAGAATAATGTATGTAATGTTATAGTTGATTGTGGTAGTTCTGAAAACTTTGTTTAAGAAGAGATGGTTAGTAAATTAAATTTGGAAAAGAAGAAACACCCTAACCCTTATCAGATTAGTTGGATACAAGATGTGTCTAAGGTTAGGATTGAAGAGAAATGCTTGGTTAATTTTTAGATTGGGTCTTATCATGATGAAATATTATGTGATGTATTGCCTATAGATTCTTGTCATCTTTTGCTTGGGATAGGCATGTTATGTTTGATGGTCATGCAAATACATATGTGGTAATGCATGGTGGATCCAGGTATAAGTTGTTACCCTTATAGGAAATTGGGGCTAGTGGATGTGGAGTTATCAGGTGTTGTCCTTGTGACAATGAAAAAAATCATGAGAAGAGAGTTGATGAATCTATTCCTATGGATGAAAGGAAGCCAAGTTTGAAAAGAAAAGAGCATGATACAATTGAGGAATTTATAGAGATTAAGAGGCAAATGGACTTTCTGACAAAGATAGTGTAGCAAATGATGAAACTAGTGACACAGAGAGATGTAGATGGTGCTAAATTTCTTAGTAAGTCTAGAGAAGATATGATTCACTGAAGTACTGGTGTAATCAATAGTGGAAAAGTTGGTCAGAATCATTTTTTGTCAATAGTAGAAGGGAAAGATGAGAAGAGTACAAGACAAGATACTTTTCTGAGTGTGATAGTAGATAAAGTGAAGACAGCATGGAATGAAGGAACATAGGAGATTTGGGTTAAGAACAGATATGGTATACCTATCCTAATTCCCTTAAGATGTTCATGAGAACATGCTTTTTATTTACTTGGGGTGTCTGATGCAGGAGCATCTTGGGTCTTGAGAAATCTTACATCACCAAAAATATTTCCTATACCTGTCTGTTGTTTGTTTTGTCATCGTTGTTGCTATTGGTTTCTTGCCTTTCGTAGTTAATGCAATGTTGTGGACCTATTCTTGAGCACTATCCTAAGATCACACGTCCTAATTCCTTTGGATTTGGGAGTTATCTTCATTTTCCTCGGGTATCAATTTTATTCTAGTTTCGCATGAAGTGTGTGGTATTTCACCTTGCATGGTTCGGTGTGGGGAAATTGGAGCTTGCGTGGTTGGGATTTTTTTCTTGGATCATGTGTGGACCTAAATGTAACAGCTCATCATGATTTGTTATTTCTTGGTTTAGTTTTGGTTTCTCTCCCTAGGCTGGACCTACAATGTAATTAATACCTGACTAGTTGACTTGTTGCTTAGCTGATAAAAATATTGGGAGCTTGGGTTGATGTAGAGGGGGGGAGTATTAGGTATCAGATGAGAGTAGAGTCATAATTGGATCCTATGAGATCTTTAAGATCAGATGGTTTATTTGATATTGTAATAGTAGAGCTAGTGGTTTGTATGCTTAGAGACAAGGAGATTGTTGGAGGCTTGGGAGCTCAAGTTTAGATCTGCCTTAGTGTTTCCATTAGTTGCTGATATTTTTTAGAGCTGGGCTAGCTAGTAGATTGCTGAGATACTTTGTAATTTTATTGTATAAGGTTGAAACCCGGAAGGCCTCACAGTCGGGCATGTTGAATGAAATTCTATTTTAAAGCATTATATTGTTATATTCCACTATGATTGTTGTTGTTATAGTTGTTGGTGTAGCTCTGGACCAGCCTTCATTGGATCTTCCATCCTTGCCTTGTGTCAAATAGTCATTATTTAATGCAAGAATTAAGTAATTCACTGCTTGTGGCCATTTTGCAAATTCCCAAATTAGAAAATTAATTCTCATTTTTGGGCCACTGCTTAGATTAATTAATTCCAAAAAAAACTTGGAATTTGTTTTTTTATTCCAGAATAAGCTTTTCATAGATTCGAAATTACAACAAAATGTATAAGTCATCGGTTCGTGCGTGAACAATTAAGGGATTATAATCTTATTTTTTTTATAATTTTATTTTAATAATTTTTTTTTAATATTTTATATTTTAATAAATTTTTTTATAATCTTATTTTTAAAAGTTAATAATACATATTTTAATTTAAAAATATATAAGTTAAAAATACATATATATTTTAATTGAAAACCAACAACAAAAATGATAAGTTCAAAAATTAAAATTTGTAAGAAAATATTTTTTTTATAATTATAATTTTTTAATAATTTAAAAATACATATTGTTCAAATTAATTAAAAAAATAAAAAATAATCCTTATTCCAATTCCACATTATGGGATCCAAACGCAGAATAAATTATTCTAGCTTTCATTTTCAGGATTAATTAATCCAAGAATAGGTCCTTATTCTAGAATAGGCCTATTCTGGATAAATTAATTCCATGCACCAAACGGGCCCTTCTTTCTTAATTTTTTCAGTGTCCTTCTTTTTAACTTTTGTTCTTGTTGTGGTGGTACGAGAGATCACCTTTTTCAAGACTCGACCTTTGAATCCCTTGAGCTGTCTGTAATCTATCAAAGGGAAATGAAATAATTTGAGTAAGGAGGCTAGGGCGCAATATATGAGAACCCAAAGAGGTGTCATCTTCATGATCTGAAAAAGACCAAGGCTAAGTTGCACTAGCAACAACACCCTGTTTACAAATTCCTTCAAATCTGCCATAGTTTCTATACCAGTGAACCACAATGATAAGCTCCTCCTCTTTTGGAAAAATATTCTTTGATCTTTTTCCTATCCTCTTACCCCATAAAAACTTGCCACATGATATAGATAGTTAGGGTGAGTTCTCTTTTATCTCCAACCGATCTGATTAGCCAATAGAATGATTTTTTTGATCTTTATTATTTTTTTCTCTTCTGCCTGTTGTCATAGTTTTATTGTCAAGTTAGAATAGCAAAGATTATGTACTTGATTTCTCAAAAAAGAATAGAAAAAAACCACCACCCAAAAAAGTAAATCCCACTAAACGGGCAACCCTAGTTTTGGTTAATTATTTTATTCTTTACTCTTTTATTTTATATATATATATATATATATATATATATATATGTGTGTGTGTGTGTGTGTGTGTGTGTGTGTGTGTATGTGTATGTGTATGTGTATATATATATATGTATATATATATATATATATACATATATATACATACATACATATACATATACATATATATGTATGTATATGTATATATATATATATATATATACATACATATATATACATACATACATATATATATATATATATATATATATATATATATATATATATATATATATATATATATATATGTATATATATATATATATATGTATATATACATACATACATACATACATACATACATACATACATACATATATATATATATATATATATACTGATGCAGGAGCATCTTGGGTGTAAGAGCAATCTTGCATCACCCAAAAAAATATTTCTATTTTTATATTCAATAAGGGCTACTTTGTGCAGAGCTGCTATTTATGGAAAGTTACTTATTTTTTGGTAATTTTCATATGTGCTCAGAATGATCTGATTTCTTTTTTGGAGGTTCATTTTGGTCATATAAGTCTGCCAGTAAAGTTTCATTACCAGATCAAGTGTATATTGGAAGATATTGAAGATTTTCGGTATTGGCAGCAGGGTACAGAAATTTTGAACTCAGTTTTGAAGGCTTTATAGGCCCCGGATGAGGTCAAAAATTTGGGTGATGGGCGCTTGCGCGGGTTAAGCCTGTAGAGTGCTTCGTGGCATTTTTGAAATGAGGTTATAATAGCCGATCGGGTCAACTGGTGATGACTTATGGTCTTCGGAAGTTGGGCCACCTGAAATGACGAAAAATAATTTTCTTCAAAATTTCTGTTCGGGTTTCAAAGGTTATCTTGAGCCGACTATGATGTAATAAAATGTAAAATAAAATAATTCTAAGTTTGGTCGGCCTTATTGGCTAAAATTCTGGAACCTTCCCTGGCGGTGGAAAATTACCTATATAAGGAAGGCTATATTGTTGTCTTAGGTAGTTCAGAATAGTTCTGGGTAGTAGATCTAGGTAATAGTTCGAGGCTTTGTCCTACAGAATATTGTAAGGGAATGTCCATGTGGCTTTGCATATTGTAATTCTGAAAGTTTGTAATTCCACATTTGTGGAGATAATAAGAAGCCAATTTTCTGTTCTTGCATATTGTTGTTGTTTCTCTATATCTGTTATATATTTGTGGTATTAAGGGGAGCACCCTTCATCAAGTGGTATCAGAGCAGGAGTTCCTGAGTGTGTAAACAGATCACCGACTGTGAGGCAGTTTAAACCAGGACCGTGGTTAGGGTTTCAGCGCGCATCGCAAAAAAATGCCTCCATGAAGGGAACGTGGCGGAAGAGCTGGTGTTGTAACACCTGAGGTTAGGGCACTGCAAAGACAAGTGCGAGCATTGCAAGAAGAGATTCGTAGAAGAATGAATCTTAATGTCAGAGATGAAAGCGAGGATGAAGCTGAAGAAGAATATCAAGAAGGAGAAGTCAAAATTGTGAACCAGGAGGAAGAAAGACATTTTCGGGCCATTTCTAAGATTGAGAAAAGACCTAAGATTGAGGTTCCTATATTTTCTGGAAATCTTAACCCAAAAGAATTGATCGACTGGATCAATGAGTGTGAGGAATATTTTAAGTATGAAGATGTTGAGGATCCTGATAGGGTTAAATTTGCGAAGGCCAGACTGAAAGGTCATGCGAAGATATGGTGGCAAGAGATTCAGTTGGAGTGAAATAGATGGGGAAAAGAGAAAATCACGAGATGGGATCAGATGGTGGATAAATTGAAGCGACAGTTCATTCCTGTTGATTATGAGCTTGACCTACTGAAGAAAATGCAGAGTTTGAAGCAAGCAGGAAGATCTGTTCAGGAGTATACAAAGGAGTTCTATCGACTTCTCATCAAAACAAGCCATCTAGAAGCTGATAAGGAGAAAGTTGCCCAATACCTTAATGGGTTAAGGCCAAGCATTCAGGAGGAGTTGAATCTGGTTCGAATGAATAGTATTGAAGAGCCATACCAGTTTGCCCTAAAAGTAGAGGAAAAGCTGAACAAGAAGTTTGAGAGCAGACAAAACGGAAGAGGTTGCGGTGGACGATCTGGTGGACGGTCATATGGTGGCCGAAATGAAGATCCGAAAAAGAAGGATGAGGCCAGTAGCAGCCAGAATCAGCGAGGAAATAATTCCAATCGCTTCCAGGATCAGAATAATCAAGATCAGAGAGGAAGAGGAAGAGGACAAGGATCTGGAAGAGGTGGCTTCCGTGGAACATGTTTTCACTGTGGAGAAGAAGGTCATAGGGCATTTGAATGTCCTCAGCACCAAGCCAGAATAGACAAGAGAAATGAAGGCCAGGCCAGAGTTGCACATGTAGATGAAGATGTCAGATCATCAAATTCTGAAGATGCTGAAAGAGGAAAAATGTTGATTAATAGAAAAGTCCTGTTGAGTGGTGAGAATGAACCTGAGCAAAGAAGGAGCCTGTTTCACACCAGGTGCAAGTGTGAAGGTAAATGTTGTGATGTGATTATTGATAGTGGAAGCACTGATAATTTGGTGTCAGAACAGATGGTGACAAAGTTGAAGCTCGAGAGACAGAAACACCCACATCCATATCGGATTGTCTGGGTACAGGATGACCACAAGGTCATGGTCAATGAACAATGCTTGGTGAAGTTCAAGATTGGCGGATACCAAGATGAGGTATTGTGTGATATCATATCTATGGATGCATGTCATATGTTGTTGGGTAGACCATGGCAGTTTGATAGATGTGCTGTACGTGATGGTCGTGTGAATACCTATTCCCTGACAAAGGATGGAGTGCGACATAAGCTAAAACTATTGAAGAAGACTAAAGAAAAGGTATGTGGTAATGCAAGGATAACTTTTGTTGATGGAAGAAATTTCCTAGATGGTATGAGGCATGAGCATGTATGTTTGCTTTAATTCCAAAAGCTGGTAAAGAGGAAGTAGAAGATGTTCCTGTAGAAGTTGTAGATTTTTTGAATGAGTTTCAGGATATTATATCCGATAACATGCCTGATGGATTACCACCAGTCAGGAAGATCAGTCATCAAATGGACTTGATCCCAGGAGCGAGTTTTCCAAATAAGGCAGCACACAGAATGACACTTGCAGAAAGTGAGGAGTTGAACAGACAAGTACATGAACTGTTACAGAAAGGATTGATCCGTGAGAGTCTGAGTCCCTGTGCTGTACCAGCGGTATTAGCACCAAAGAAGAATGGAGAATGGAGGATGTGTACAGATTCTAGGGCAATAAACAAGATCATAATCAAGTACAGGTTTCCATTGCCACAAATGGATGATATTATGGACTGTTTGAGTGGAGCTGTGTATTTCTCAAAGATAGATCTGAAGAGTGGATATTATCAGATTCGGATCAGAGAAGGAGATGAATGGAAGACTGCCTTCAAGACAAAGGAAGGACTGTATGAGTGGTTAGTCATGCCTTTGGGGCTAACCAATGCACCGAGCACTTTCATGCGGCTCATGAACGAGGTCCTGAAAGAATTTCTGTGTAAGTTTGTCATTGTTTACCTAGATGATATTTTGATTTTTAGCAAGACATTAGAGGAACATATGATGCATACTCGTATGGTGTTTGAGAAGTTGAGATATGAGAAATTGTTGATTAATTTGAAGAAGTGCAGTTTTGTGAAGAAAGAGTTAGTGTATTTGAGATTTGTAGTTTCAGCAGAAGGTTTAAAAATGGACCCAGAGAAGGTACAGGCTATCCTTGAATGGCCTACTCCAAGGAGTGCTACTGAGGTACGATCTTTTCATGGTTTAGCTAGCTTTTACAGAAATTTTATCAGAAATTTTAGCAGTATTTGTGGACCCTTGACTGAAACAATGAGAGGGGATAGAAAAGAGTTTAAGTGGACTAATGGGGCAGAAAAGAGTTTTCAATTGTTGAAACAAAAAGTTACAGAACAACCTGTTTTAGCACTTCCAAATTTTAATAAGGTGTTTCAAGTAGATTGTGATGCTAGTGGTACTGCAATAGAAGCTGTTATGAGCCAGAAGGTAAACCTGTTGCTTATTTCAGTGAGAAGTTAAATGATGCCAAGAGGAAATATTCTGTTTATGATCAAGAATTTTATGGTATAGTTCAGCCATTAAAGAAGAGGAGACATTATCTACTTCCTAAGGAGTTTGTTTTGTATACTGATCATCAAGCTTTGCAATAATTGAATAGTCAAGGAAAATTGAATCAAAGACATTTGAAATGGGTTGAGTTTTTGCAGAGTTATACATTTGTTTTGAAACACAAGAGTTGAAAGTCTTATAGGGTTGCAGATGCTCTTAGCAGAAGGCAACTATTGCTGACAGAAATGTAGATTGAAGTGGTTGGGTTCAAGGAACTCAAGAATTTGTATCCAGAGGATCCTGATTTTGGTGAAGCTTGGAAAGCTTGTACAAAACGTGTTACTCTAGACAGGACAAAATAGTTGGATTTCATCATCCAGGATGATATGCTATTCAGAGGGAGTCAGTTGTGCATTCCACGAAGTTCTATGAGGGAGAATCTCGTCAAGGAGAAGCATAGCGGAGGATTGGCTGGATATTTTAGTCGTGATAAAACTCTTGGTTTGGTTAGTGAGAATTATTATTGGCCACAGTTGCAGCAAGATGTGAAGAAGTTTGTACAGAGTTGTAGAGTATGTCAGATGGTGAAAGGAGTGAAGCAGAATACAGGGTTGTATCAGCCATTACCCGTACCAAAGAAGCCTTGGGAGGATATCAGTATGGACTTTGTTCTTGGTTTACCGAGGACTCAGTGGGGACATGATTCAATTTTTGTGGTGGTTGATAGATTTTCAAAGATGGCACATTTCAATTCCTGCAAGAAGACTAATGATGTTATTCATGTAGCAGAATTGTTTTTCAGAAAAGTAGTGAGACTTCATGGTTTTCCAAAGACCATAGTTTCAGATCGGGACACTAAGTTTGTTGGATATTTCTGGCGTACATTGTGGAAGAAGTTGAAGACAAATTTGAAGTTCAGTTCATCACATCATCCACAGACTGATGGATAGACAGAGGTGGTGAATAGGAGTTTGAGAAATTTGCTGAGATGTTTGGTTGGAGATAAGCCAACAGAATGGGATTTGATTTTACCACAGGCAGAATTTGCATACAATAATTCTGTCAACAGGAGCAATGGTAAATCACCATTCCAGATTGTATATGGAAGTAGTCCAAGAAATGCATCTGAATTGAGGAAGATAGATAAAGGAGAAATAAGTAGTGCTGAAGCTGAGGATTTTGTAGAACACTTGAAGAACATCCATGGGGAGGTGAGGAAGCATATTACCAAGATGAACGCACAGTATAAGGCTAAGGCAGATGAGAAAAGGAGGTATAAGGAATTTCAAGTTGGTGATGAAGTCATGGTTCATTTGCGGAAGGAGCGGTTTCCAGTTGGTACATATAACAAGCTGAAAATGAAGAAGTTTGGACCATGTAGGATACTAAAGAAACATGATTCAGGAAATGCATATGAGGTAGAATTGCCTACTGAGCTAAATATTTCACCAGTGTT